>WJSH01002605.1:7513-66698 GCA_009757365.2 Lepidium campestre
ACAAGCTTGGCACCTCCTCTTATAGTCAAAACTATTTCCTAANATGTTCCTTTTGATAACTCCTAAATATCTTTAGATATCTCCTAAGATACAATCCTAACCATAACTCGGTAGAATTAGAAAACTTCCTTTTATTTTAGCTTCAAGCTTAAGTCAACAACTAGTGCTTTTATCTTTGTATATGAATGTCAGTTGTCAAAAAAAATTGATTAATGCTTTATGGGTTCAGCCAGGTCGCTGAAGATGCCGTTGAAACTGGGAAAGAGACTTCACTTAAAAGAAATATGGGGTCAGAGTTCTCGTGCATAATTAAAGAGGCGAAAGTTATTGCATCAACACTGGGGATACTTTGTTTAGACGGGTAATTCTTCAAGACTGTTTGCATAAATTGACAATAAGACTTTGATTTGAGCGTAATGTTTTACTTATGAGAGAGCTTGCAATTGTAAACATGGTCTAGTTTCTTGTTTGAGAGACGCAGTAACATTAATAAACAAATTCTTCTGACTTTTTTCCTTCATATGCAGGATTGAGGAGGCTGAGGCGCAGTGCGCTCTGCTAAACTCAGAATCCTTATGTGTAAGACACATTTTGCAGCTTTAATCAGTTTCTTGTTTGTCATGCTGTTAACCCAACATTCAACAATAATCATGGTTATTATGATTATCCGTAGGACGCCTGTTTTAGCTCTGATTCAGATATTTTCCTTTTTGGTGCAAAGACTGTATACCGAGAAATATGCCTTGGTAAGCGGAGAGAGACTCTTAAGCAGTGTTGGTTTCTTTTACAATCTGATATGGTTAATGGTATTGTACGGCCTAATTAATCTGCCACGAACTAGGTGATGGAGGTTACATCGTTTGCTATGAGATGGATGACATCAAGGAAAAGCTTGGGCTTGGACGAAACTCATTGGTAAGTTAAAGAGTCTCTTGTAAGTGATTAGCTTTATATACTTGAACCCTGATCTTTGACGAAGCTGCACCATGCTTATAAAATGATTTGATCGGCAGAAGCATGACTGATGTATGAATACTTGTAAAAGGTGGCTTTGATATTTAGCCTATAATGTTTACTCGATGAAGTCAGACGAGATATATACTATGTGTATAAATGGTTCCACTGCAACATTGTAGCTTTAAGGGCTCAATTCCTTTAGTTGCATCATTAGACAAGAATACCAGCTACACATTGTTAACTATTATTTCATATGTCAAAGAACTTTGAGATCTTAGCTATGTTTCATCGAATGGCAAGGTTATTTTACAATGTTCTCTTTGATGATGTTTTAGATAGCTCTAGCACTTCTGCTTGGCAGTGACTACTCTCAGGGAGTTCGTGGTCTTCGCCAGGTGGGTTGATAACTCAAGCTTTTAAACCTTCATCTTTCGGGGTTGTGTGTTACTCGAGTTCGTGTGTTTTATTAGAGTTGGCATACGAAAGACTCAGGATATTCTTCTGTGTACAGGAGAAAGCTTGTGAGATTGTTAGGTCAGTTGGAGAAGATGTTATCCTTGAAAAAATTGCAGTGGAAGGACTTGCCTTTGCTGAAAAGCCGAGAAAATCAAAGAAAAAAGCTAAGACTCCTGTGTGCAGAAAACGGGGTACCTTACCCTTGGTGGTTATTAATGGTATTTAAAGCAACAACTTCTTTGTGCTTTGTGATATGACATGTTTGCTTGTGTTAATCCAAACAGAATGTTGTTTTTATCATTGAAACTCTTTCCGTAAACTCAAATGTTTTTATTTAGGAAATAATCGTGATCCAGCAGGACTGGAACATATCAAGCAGGTGATAGATGCGTTCATGAACCCCAAGTGCCACCAAGCAAACTCTACTACAGTTTCCAGGTAAATATTTATTTCCATTGCTTTGTTGTCAATCCTGTGATAATAGTTCTGCTCCTGATTAGAAGTATTCGTAGACCGAGGATTCTCATATGCCTATCTTTTGTAGCAATCATCTGCCACAAGGAATCACCGAATTTGGTCCTGAAATAAGTCTTGGTGCTTCTGTTGCAACTTGCACGTATAAAAATTCTAGCTATTAGGGTTGTTTGTTTTGTTAAACTGATAATTAAAATCATTAAAGAACAAAAATGAAATTAAGGATGGAATCAAAGGCTTCTTTGAAATGCCTGAAAGAAAGCAAGGAATTTCTGATGAGAAACAAGCTTATAACAGGAATATCTCTTAAACCTAGAGAATAATGAACTTGAAAAAAGTTGAATGTGTATTCAGATCTTGGATGAAGGAAATGATATAATCTGAGTTCTGGTTTTGCAGGGCTCTGGCTGAATTCTCTTTCCAGCGCACCAAGCTCCAGGAGATATGCCATAAGTTCTTTGAGTGGCCCCCTGAGAAAACAGGTATTACTCTGGATTTTTACTTATTTCTTTTTCCTTGTATGTTGCATTTGCAGACATTGCGCAGAAACATTTTTGCAACCAGTGTTTCTTGTTTTTCACTATCTTTCAATAGATGAGTACATACTTCCTAAAATTGCTGAAAGAAATCTGAGACGGTTCTCTATTCTGCAATCAAGATCAACTGAAGTTGGACTTAACCTTCCTCTCCATAAGGTACCTTTCCTTCTATCTCTCTGAAAGTTATTTCTACGGATTTTAGTTCCCCAGAATCATGTCTCTGGCTCTCGGTTTTCAGTTCAAGCATCACTTAGTCATCTGTTGAAGAAAGTACATAAAACATTTCCGTTTTACGTAAGAGTTCACTACATAAAATAAATTCATTCAAATCATATGGTATATAATAATAGGTTATGGATTGCTTAGGGAAGTTGCTGATTCTGACATAAGTTCCTCTTGGTCTGGCGTTCTTTTTGATTTTGTATGAAACTTTTGGTTTTGTATCGAGTTTAAAGAAAACTAGCAGCTTTAAGATAACTGACTTCCCCTTAAATAATTCGGTTGGAAGTTAAACATAAACTTTTCTTAACTCTTGCAAGAAAAAAATTTCTTGCAGCCGCAGATGCCAGAGAAGTGTCCCGTGTCTGAAATTATAAAAACTCGCAAACTTCAGGGACGAGAATGTTTTGAAGTCTCATGGAATGATCAAGAAGGGTTAGAGACATCCATTGTTCCTGCAGATATTGTAGAAAGGTAATGATAGGCGTTCGAAGTCTGACTTCACTCATTTACCCAAGGCTGGGAATAAAGTTGACTAGAGATCTCAACATGTAGCTCAAATGGTCGACATTGATTAAACCTGTGTTGTTTGGCCTTTAATGCAAAAACTCAATTCACTATGAATCACTGAACTGAAATAGTGTCTAGGTAATATAGTCAGCTGTGGACTAAACTGGATAGTAGAACCACTCCAGTGCAGTTATTTAGATTGTCTTGGCTATAGATTCTTCATGTAAGAGTAATTGTTTGGTCTAAAAAACTGCAAATACTGATTGTGGAACGTTGAAACGAAACTTAATACTTGATTTACTTTAGCAGCCTAATTGAGTTTGATTATTTGACACATAACACTATATATATGGTTCACTTTTTTGTTGGTGTCCACGGAATTACTGTTCTACTTCTGGTTTTGCATATTTATCCTCTTTGTTTCTTTTCAGGGCTTGTCCTGAGAAGATCATAGACTTCAAGGAGAAAATGGCAGCAAAGAAGAAGAAACCAAAGCTGAAACAAAAACAAAAGCAAACCAGTTCACCTACCAAATATTCTTCTGTTACTGAACTCAGCCTCGAACTACAACACCTTGCTCTCAACTCAACCTCTGTGGTAACAAGCACCCTAGAAGAAGCAGAGCAAGAGAAAGAACAGAATTACTTGTGTCTTATCGATTCACCTGCTAAAGAAAATTGTAATGATAGTTGGTCGACCATGGATAAATTTGGTGTTGGCTCGAGCTCATGTTCATCGTATCCGGAAACAGAAATCATTGATCTGATAAGCCCGTGTTCTGAAGGTCGTTTACGGAGTGTGTCAAGAAGTTATCAAGAACAGAAGAGACATGATCACCAACTCGAGACTGTGATTGAGCTGAGTGATTCAGAAACAGATGAAGATGATGAAGAACATCGCAAAAAAGCTAAAGAGCTTAGAATGTTTCTTGTAAATATGAGGAAAGACATTATCCTCTGAATTAAAAGAGGACGATAATCATTTGTGATAACTATGCAATGTACGAATAGTTCCGCTCAATACAAAGTTTTGAGTTCTTTTATCTTAATTTTGTTTTTGTTGGTTACATGAAAACAATTAAAGCTTTAAAGCTACATTTTCTCTATTGTTGATCATAATTTTCTGCCTTGCTTAATTCAATGATTCAATATAATCAGCATATTATAATTCTGTAATATTATACTTTTGCATGTTAATAAAATAATCAATTTATATTAATATAAAAATTGGAAAAGGTACTTTGAAAAGGCGCTTAAGAAAGTTTAGAGTTTGAAGATCACACTTTTTAATAGTTAAGACTCAAATTTATATTAGATACAACAACCATCACCATTGAACAAATTTTTTATACATTTGCATGCAGAATGACAAAACCAAAATGTACAATATTACTTTTATAATTCTTTTTTTTGCCACTCCATAGTTTATATAACGGATATAGACTTTGTTGATAAGTTTTTTTCTTTTTTGTTTTTGTGTTAAGATTGTATACCTTATTAAAAGAAATATACAACCTAATCTACCCATCACAAAAAAAGATCATCCAAGGAGAAATCATAATTAAACATGTGAATACTAGTTTCGGGCATAAAAACCGAAATCGAAAAACTGAACCAAACCGAACCTAGCCATGGTTACTCATTGAATACTCTGTTAATTATTAGTTAGATAAGGATGCTAAATTGCTAATCATGGCTAAAGACTTTGATAATTAGTTAGTTGGATGTGGGTCTTAAAATCTTTGTTTACAAATGAAAGGAAGCAACCACATTTATTTTTATATTTTGGTCATTAATATATATTATTTTATACTCTGTGGATATAAATCCGACAGATAATATAAAAACAGTGCAATATAAATAATTATCTTTATAAAAGATAATAACAATAATTAGATTACGATTGTAGTACGGGACATCACTGGTATTAAACTGCAACAAAACAAAAATTATGTTTATAATTATTATTGCTCGTTTTCGTCTAAACTTTATGTTTATTAAATTGATAATTATTGTTAAAATAGACAAAAGGGGTAAAAAGAAAAAAAAACAATTAAAGTTTGAAACAATTGCTTTAAAAAATTAGATTTAGTGACCTTTCTTTGTAAATTTTAGTTTGCCAAATGAATTAATTGACAAATTAGCGATCTTTTTATTTAAGTGAATAGTTGACAAAAATTAAAAAAATCATTATCACAAAAACATCTCTACAAATAACGATGTGGTGGAATCCATATTCAAATTAAAAGAAAAAGAAAAAACATGTTTGGTAGACAACAACAAAAAGCAAATCAATAGAAAGGAGAAAATACATGATTGGTCCACGACATTTAATACAAAATTTGACTTAATTATTTTATGCAACGTGGAATTTATTCATTTATTAGTTTAGGCAAAATAAGAAGTATTTTAACAAAACTATATTGTCATTGTAATCTAGAACCACTCCTCTATTTCTTGATTAATTTTTTCTTGATCGACACCTTTTCTTGGTAACCAAAAGAAAAAATACAAGTAAAATTTTTTTACAATAATATTTTTATATTTAGTTAATTTCTATTCACCAATGGAACCAAAGAGTTAACTTCCAACAATACTTGTATTATATTTTCGATAAAGATTATTCTTTTTGTTAAATGAACTACTGAATTAATATTTTCTATTATATATCGTTATATGTGATCAATTATATAGTCCAAAATAGACATATACGTAACTATTTTGTTTTCAAACCATTTTGTCTTCAATCATGAAGCATTTCGTGTGCTTGTTAATTTCTACAAATGATTGACAAGATAGTTACACTTCTTTTCTTTAAAATCTATTCATATACAAAAGAATTCTAACTTCGTGATGATTGGCAGTGTTTTAAGACTTCAGTTTCGGAGTAGCAGTTTTTTTAGTTTATATTTTTAGGGTTTTACCTAGATCCCTTTCAAAACTTGTTTTAAAAATGTTTCATTTTTCTAAATTATATATCCGAAAATATTTATGTTTTCTTTCGGCTGCTTTATTTTCCTTGGAGTCCATTTTGTTTATTAATCTACGAATCTTCAAACGAAAAAAAAATAGTGAATTTTGAATTTACTGATAGTTGATGAATTTACTAGTTTTGGTTTATTTGTTTGTTTATTAATAGTTTTGATTGATAAGACTAGTTCTGGTGTTTACCTATCATAACTATACTTTTATCTTAGATTATTTAGGTATGTAAGAAGTTACTTGTTATAATAATAATAATAATTGTAGGTTAAGCACTTAAGCTGAGTGTGTTAGGTACGTAAGTGACTTTCTATTGAATGGATTAAAACAGTAGAAAATAATACTTCTTAACTTTATCAAACACAATAATTTGGGCTAGTGACTCTGAAATTAAGAACAAACAAACCATGAATCAATTCTTTTCTTTTTTTAAGTGAGAATTAAAATTAAAATATTGTTTATACTTATAGTTATCATTAAAATAAATCCGATAATTCGTTATGTGTAATAACAAAATCATGTAATGTAGGTAAGTCGTGACAGAGAAAACGATATTGGAATCTTAAATTAAAACAGTATATTATGCAATATATTATTACTTGTAAATCGTACATGTCTGATGATAATAATAAAAATTAGCTTAAGCCAAATTCAAAAAATCGAAGCTAACGTCATCGTAGTGTCGGTTACTATTTGCTTTTTGCATTATTTTATCATTATCATCAATATAATATACGCATTCTAAAATTTGCCTATATTTTATGTATTGTAGTATATTTTATATTCTAAAAAATTAAGGTACTTAAATAAACAGTTATTGAATATTTTCCGGCAATAATATACAGTGTATCATATTTTAATTTGAGTGTATTAATATCAACAAAGATATTGATACAAATCATTAAGTTATTTATAGTTGTAAAATCAATAGTGTTATTAATTTAATAATGTCATGAATAATATAAACAAGTATCTATTAACTTATAGACTGAATTAATATAAAAGACAAAACAAAAGCAAATTCACCAATAATATACTATTTGTTTATATTTTACAAGAGTTTATCTTGAGGAAGGCAAGTAGGTTTTAATTAAAATATGCAAAAGTCTTCTTCAACTCCATCCTTAGATAAATGAACAGTTGAGTTAGAATATTTCTTCTATTCATAACCAGTAAGAATAATTCACAATTTCACATAATATTTATTTTATTTTTTATTTTTGTCAAAACACATACTAATTAATTAACTAAAACATAGTGATTACTGTGAAAAAACTCCACTTATTCATATTTAAAAACTTGGTAGACTAATTGATTGACTAGTTGCTAATCGTTGATTGGACACAAAAAAAACAAATATATAATTGTAATCAAATAAATAACCTCACCAGTCACCACAGTATCATTGGGGCAGTTTTATGAAGTTAGCCCCAAATATAAATATATAATTTGAAAAGGCAAAGCAAAAACAAACACAAACTTACAAAAAGTCTGAAACAAAATATATAATTTTATATATAGAAAAAAATAATAATAATAATTTAAAATGCACTGTCGTATTGAAATGATGACAGGGAAATTCAAAGGGTTAGGCTCCACCTAAAAATTAATAAAAAAAAAGATATGATGCAGTGTTTTCTATTGCGATATATTATCTAACATAATATTTGTTTCGTGTTGAACAAGTCCTCTTTTATATGAATAGTTATGTACAAGTAGGAATTAGATATTAGTAATCGTGGGTTTAAATAATTAAAAAAATATAAGAAATTGGAGCTTCAAAAGCTGCCTATATATGTCAAAGATTGTCATCACCAATCTACATTTATATATATGTATGTACTTGCTTTCAGTATCATTCACACACGTACGTATATATAATCTTCATTTAAATAACTTAAGAAAATAAAAATGGTGTATAAATCAGAAAAATCAAACAGAAAATTGAAAACAAAGGAGAGGCATAGGAAAGGGCTTTGGTCACCGGAAGAAGATGAGAAGCTTAGGACTCATATCCTTAAATATGGTCATGGATGTTGGACTACTATTCCTATTCAAGCTGGTAACTTTTTTTATTATTAAGTATGCTCCAATGTATTGGTTTGTAATGTGATCTTGGAATTTGGATTAAGCTACATACTGATTTTATGTAATACAGGATTACAGAGGAATGGGAAGAGTTGTAGATTGAGGTGGGTTAATTATTTAAGACCTGGACTTAAGAAGTCTTTATTCACTCAAGAAGAGGAAACTACTCTTCTTTCACTCCATTCCATTTTGGGTAACAAGTAAGTCTTTTCATATTTTAGTTACCCACTCAAAAATAGACTACTGTATTTCATGAAACAATTGGATCCACAAGATCCTTTCCATTACCCTAAATTTCACTTCCTAAAACTTCTTTTTAATCTATCAATGGTAATGAAGAGAGATCGAACCTCTATACCAGAATTATTAGTTGGATTATCCTAACCAGCAGATTCAAAAACTATTAGAATTTAATATTTAGAGATTTTAGACTTTATAACAGGTTTAAAATTTGGAGTTAAGCATTAGAATTTTGACTTATTATTTTAAATATTTATATACTTGTTTGTTAATATTAGTATGAGTTTAAAATATATTTCTGATTGTCTCTATTAATTGAATTTTTGTTTCTAGATGGTCTCAAATATCGAAGTTTTTACCAGGAAGAACCGACAACGAGATTAAAAACTATTGGCACTCTAATCTAAAGAAAAGTGTAAGAATGACACAACATGAAACCACCGGGACACCTCAAAAGGACTCTAATCTACAGAAGAGTGTAACTTTAGCACAACAAGAAACCACAATAATCCCTCAAAAACTTTCAAACACAAACTCACTCGAGGCCTTGCAGAGTACAAGACCAAGTCTAGTGTTCTCCGAATGGTTAGATAACAGTTTCCTTATGGACCAGTTCCCTCAGAAGTCTAGTTATGTTCAAAACCTTATTGTACCGGAAGAGAGAGGACTCATTGGATCATGTGGCCCGCATTATTTGGGAAACAACTCTTTCGATGATTTCGTTCCAAATTCAGATTTTTTGTTAGAGGATGAGATCTCTGATATTACTACTTCATTTTCAGACCATTTCCTCTACGACGGTCTCATCAACGCCAATGTAAATTTCTAAGAGAGGTCCGAGGTCAGATGATTAGAAATTAATAAATTTAGTAAATATATTAATTACACTACATACTTGTTCAAAGATAGTTTATTTTTATGCTTTTCTTATTTGAAGATGTAATGATTTGAAGTAATTATAATAAGATCATTTATTCCAGCTAACTCAATAACCAATCAGGTCGGAGAGATCGGTCTATAGAAAGAATAACGAAGCTCAGGAGATAAGAAACGAGGTCTAAGATTGGGATGATAAAAGTTTCAGCAAAGCAAACAAAATCGGTGAATTAAAACATTAAAATCTGGAAAAATTCAATGTAAAAATCTCCATAGATGGAACATAATTCAGCTCTATCCAGAAACATAAACTACCATCAAGAACCACCTTACATTCCAGTGAAAGCCTTCTTTCCAAAAGAAGATGAAGAGCCAGCTGGAATCACCTTCAACACATTGAACCTCACTGTCTTTGACAATGGCCTGAAATTACCAATAAATGAGAAGAAGATCAAATCAACTGCAACAAAAATCAGAATCAATAAAGCCATAGTTGTTGGTCTGAATCGGATCATAACCTGCATTGTCCAATGATGACATGGTCTCCTTCCTTGACACGGAAACATGGTGAGACGTGAGCAGCAATGTTTGAATGCCTCTTTTCATACCTGAGAAAAAAAAGATAAACACTTCTTCAACATCAACGTAAAAGTCATAGCAATTCACGACGCATATGCAAGAAGCCAAGAACTATGAATGTATATATGTATTACCTCTGGTACTTCTTCACGAAGTGGAGATAATTCCTTCTAACAATAATGGTCCTCTGCATTTTGGCGCTGTGGCAAGTACCAGCTAAGATACGACCTCTAATGGAAACAGTTCCAGTGAAGGGACATTTCTTGTCAATGTAAGTTCCTGTGTTGTAGAAAATAAACACACAATCGTCTGAGAATCTGACTTTAAAAAAGGAACCATTTTTTCGCCTATTTCATTATATTACGATCCTTATTTCCAGTATACCTGATCTCAGTATTCGATTCATAGCTCATTCTACTAATTCAAAATCTAGTGGATTAAAGATTGGAATTTTCCAGATGAATGAGTTTGAAGAACATTAATCTATCAGCTTAATGAACACACAGTCCCAGATTTCTTCATCTAGGATAATAACAAGGTAAGCAGAATCATACCATCAATGGCTTCTCGGGGAGTCTTAAATCCCAAACCAATGTTCTTCCAGAAGCGGTTTCCACCCTTTCCAGGTCGTTTGCCCTTTCCAGAAATCTTTGAGCTTTGATAAAACAAAAACAAGGAACAATATGAACAACTTGGAACTAAATTTGAATAGAATCACAGTGAACAAGGAGAAATGGATTCACAATTTACCTAAGGAAGACCTTGGGTTGCTTAAGAAAAGCTTTCTCAGTCTGAAAATCAGCAATATACAAAAGATAAGACCATCAGAAACATTAAGTAAATAGCAATCAATAGATCAAAATGAAGATGATATTAGAAGTAGAACGGATCAAAGAACCTGTTCCGCCATGGCTGATGTTTTGCTCCCGCGTCAAAGCTTGAGGCAAAGGATGTAGGAGACGATAGAGCGGCAGCGACAACTGAAGTGGAACCCTAATTTACAAGACCTCTTTATATATAATAAATTTTAACGTGAAATTATATTGGGCCCTTAGTTTTGGGCTTTTGTATTTAGGCCCATCAATTAAAAAAAAAACCCTGAAAGAAGACCAAATAACTCGGAGTTCAATCTTGATTTGTGTTTGACGAATTCTGGGTGTGTATATGTATACTTTTCGGAATAGTAGTTAATAAAAGTAATCTAACTAAATAAATATAATATTTAACTTAAGATTTTACGTATTTTTTATATATATAGTGACATAGTGTCATGAAATCTATTTTCAAATAATTGGGAGTTTATAGTTTTTTTCTGTCTGGATCATCGACAAAACTCAATTCATAGTCAATCCTCTAAACCCTTAACAATATCATGTGGAGCAAACGTAACTCACTGTTGTTGAATTCGGGTTGGAAAGGCAGCACAAGTATCACTCAAACACTCGACCAAAATACAATTTTTGGGGTATTTAAAATTTTAGGAAAAGAAAAAGAAGAACATTTTCAAGAAAATGCAGTACAAATTCCAAATGAGCAAAGACATAAATACAATTTAAAAAGTTACATAATGGCCCTGTAACTTACTATATTACCAAATGACACCCACAAATAATCCTTTTTCTCAAATAAATAATAATTGAAACCATAAGAGCAAAATATATAAATCAGAAGCATCCAAATAGTTTAGTTGGAGCAGTTCCTGTGGCACGGTACTTAGCAGCCATTTCTTCAGCTTTGAGAATATCTTCTCCACGTTTAGCTTCGGCCATAGCTCTTTTCTCTTCAGCTTCTTTGTGAATTTGAGCTATTTTGTTCTTCATTTTCTCTGCGTACTCTGCTTTCTTCTTTAGTAGTTGCTCCTATTAATCATCATTCCAATTTTCAGGGACTCATTTCATGAAGAAAAAAATAGTAAAAGATTCATTTACCTCAATCTTTTTTAGCTCAGCTTCAAAGGAGGCTTTCTTGCTGTTTTCCCAAGCACCAACTGAAGAAAGCTTCTTCTGAGCTCTGCATCATTAAGTTCTCACAGTTGATTACTTGAATATGTAGAGAGAAGCAATAGTCAGAAAATTAGATTCATCAAAACAGAAGAAGAACTGACTTGTTCGCTACTTTGGATTTTTCAGCTTCTTCCCAAGCTTTGATGAGATGCAACCTCTTCTCTGTCTCCAGTGTAGCCAATACAGCATCTTCACCACACACACATACCAAATATATTTAGAAAATGCTACAAACAAAATTCACTGTTATTAATTTTCTTATATAAAATTTTAAACTTTTTTACAAGAATAATATGTGTAATTGATCACGACATGTATTAGATGTTAGCACGTATTTTACAAAAAAGATTTTTTTTTTTCTTAACTAAATAAGAAAACTAACAAAATAAACATTCTTACTTGTAATAATTTACGTGTATATATGTAAAAAGACTTAAACTTACTTATAAAACAAAAGTTGAATTTTGGATTCCAAAACCTTATTAACTCTAACTCATAATACTTTGAACAGATATTAAAAAAATCTTATTATTAGTGAATCTTTAAACTAAACTTATGATTTCAAACCTTTCACATGATTAAAATTATGGTTAGTATCGGTTGAAGTTCGACATAGTATTTGGCTTGCATAAGATATAAAAAAAAAAATCTAATACATTTTCTAGAAAAACATTTATTGATTAAGGCATTGCATGGGTTTAAACATAATATTATATAAAATTTAAATTAGCCCCAAAATTCTCAATTATTCTTGTAAATAAAATATTTCTTTGTTATGTTTCAAATCATTGATCAAATTAATTCGATAATTACCGCGGTGAACTGAACCTGTTTTCTTGTCTTCCTCAGGTTCTTCTGCAACAAAAACAGAAATGAAAACAAGTTACAAACAATATTTTGCCGATTTTTTATAAGTTAAAATGGCCAAGTTAAATTAGAAATACCAACTGAAATTAATAAATCAGAACAACAACAACAACGAAAATAAACAGCCTTGTAAATTGTGAACAAGAAAAAAATGAGGTAAACAAATAATAATCAAGTATACATTTTCATTGATTAGAAAGAGTCAAAATAAATATAGTTTTTTTAAAAAATATTGATTTCAATGGAATATAAATGATATATTTACTTGCGACGACGAGAACAATGGCTTTGGAATCGTCGGATTTCTCCTCCGTAGACGGTACTGATAGGTCTGACGCGGCGGTCTTGGTCTCTACGACCTTCTTCTCCTCCTCTTGAGTCATGACGTCTACGTAGCTACGATATTACAACAACAAAAGTATAATCTGAGAACTTTTCTGAATAACTATCAGAATGAATTAGAATTCTGATAAATTAATAGAGAATGCGATTGTGAGAATGAGCTGGAATAAGCAATGTTATGTGTTGTGTCTCGTTGGCATAGACTTTTAAGTGTTTCTTAAATGCAATTATTCGTGACAGGAAAAAAGAAACAAATGTTATAATTCTTTAGAGTTATATTAATTTTGCACGATCATTATTGTTAACATAAATTCCTAAAATGCACCCAACTAATAAACCTTAATTTGAAAGCAACCAAAGGTGGAAGCCAACTCATTGTCCTGAAAGTTAAAGATGTCTCACCGGCCGGAAGTTTCAACCTCACCAGCCATTTTACTTTGCACCTTTATATGTCTCATTTTGACCTAAAAGATCCATGTTCTTTGCAAAATTGATGGATCAAACAAGTGATCTTAGTCTAATGGTTTCCACTTGAAGATGAAGTCGTCATGTTAGTCCAAGCCAGATATCGATTCTCCTAAAATGCGAGATATTAGTTATTTCTACATGGTCAAGGCATTCACATGGGTCTCGAGGAGATTATGGTGAAAGGGGATGCTACGTCGACCCTCAATGTTGGAGATCCCGGTCGTAGAGGATGATGTGAGGTCCATACTGATCAAAATCGGTGGTCCTCTAGTAGTTGGAACCTTTCGGTTAACCAAAAAACTGGACCAAACTATTGAATTAAAGCCTAAATAAGTGGATTAATGTCTAGTTGAAATGAGCCACATTAAACCCACGGAAACAAATTTATCATGATTAAAAATGTTGAAATCGTTACTCCTACCGATGTATAATCAATCCAGGGTACGTATATCATTTTTATGAATGAAACGGTGATATAATTTCTAAGTGATATAACTAATCTCTGTCTAGGATTGTTTGATCAACATGTAATTTACGATAGTCACATGGCAATTTAAAAAAATTACGTGGCATGTTTTCATTGGTTCCACAAATTTTGCTTCAACACTAGCTAATAGAGGATTTGCTTCATAGTCTCCGACAACAACTGCGTCGGCCTTAAGAATGGAAACGCTTTCGATCTGACAGCTCACATGCACTGCTGCAGACGGTGCAGGTGTTGCCATGGGAACTGAATTGAAATGTTTGGAGGAGTCAAAGGTGTAAGAATCGAAGACGTAACTCTATACAACACGTCAAAAACAAAACCGCCATGGACCGAGGCGGTTAAGTCCAGAATGTTTGGGGTCGGAGATTAACGGTCAAGACATGGCAATACGTTTTCTTGATTACCGTAACAAACAAACCGAATCCAAGAGAAGAATTTCAATTAATGATTAGATTAGCAACATGTGCAGGTTTTATTTTAATTAATGATTCTTAATGTAAACTAGATGATCACTCGTGCGGTTACACGGGATTAGAGTTTTTTGATAAATTTTTATGTATGTATAGTAATTTATATTTATTAATACTATTTTTAGTTAATTTTAATTTGTGTTTGTATAAGATATAATATGTTTATGTCTAGTTAAACTTATTATATTTTTATGTTTGGTTGTTAAAGTTATTTAAGATTAGATGAATATTTTGATTTGTAATTTTTAGACTTTTATTCTTTTAAGTTTTTAGACCCGCGTTTATTTAGGGTTTTAAACCCGTATTAATTTAGGTTTTTAGATCAATGTCCATTTAGATTTTTACACATGTGTTTATTTAAGCAAATATGGGATATGTGTTTGTTCATTTAAATGTTATATATTGAATTTTGTGAAAAATTAATATACATTTGTAGTTATTTTTATTTATTTATAATATTTATATGTGATATTTGTTTTGCTTTTGTTTATTTCATGGTTTGATTTGTACATGTAAAATTATTAATTTTGTATATATTTAATATACCTAAAAATCAATTTATAATGATGACAAATGTTGTACACGAAATATATTTTTCGATCTATGTTTATTTAGGTTTATCTAGCACGTCAAAATTGTTGTATATAAATTTTTTTCGACTGTGTCATTTAGGTAGTTAGACTCATGTTCATTTAGGTTTTAAAACCCATATTCTTTTAAGTATTTTAAACTCGCGTTCATTTAGGGTTTTAAACCCGTATTCATTTAGGTTTTAATTTAGATCCATATTCATTTAGATTTTTATACATGTGTTTATTTAAGCAAACATGGGATATGCGTTTGACATTAGGGATATCCAATTTACAAAACCTTAAAGTTATTAATATAAAAAAAAAATTACATAATCGATATTATCTTGTTTAAGAATATAATGAAATATATTAATATACTAATTTAAAATATTTGTAGAGGACTAAATTTGAATAAATGTTTGGAATTTCACTACCTCTTTTGAATAAATATATTACCTCTTTTGTGAAGTTTACTTCCTTTAGTGTTTTCTTTCGAAAAAAACTTTGTAAAATATTTTCGTCTACATAATTTCAATTGATCTTCGACCTCCATATTTTCTGAAAAAGTAGATATCAAAATCGTTGTTCTGTATAACTAACTTATATAGAAGAATAAAATACATAAGAAATTAGGTATAAGAAGAACCAATATTTAAATCCATATATAATTAAGGCAGAATTATGTCTTTAAATAAATTATAGTTTCCTTTTGTTCTAATATTCAATACTCGATTGTTCATATTTAGAATGCAAGTCATATATATTATAACATTCCCAAATTTGATATGGTATATTTATGTGTAAGGAAACTAAAAATTTTTAAATTATTACAATTTTTCTTTAAAAAATTATGAGAATTTTTTATTCAAATAGAAATGGTTTTAGTACTTTAAATATACATTTAATATGGTAATGTCATACGTTATGCGGGAAACAAAATAGTAATGTACGTTGACAATGATGTTTTGAGTATACATTTATTATGGTAATGGGATAATTTATGTGATTAAGCATTACCTTACAAATTAACGGTGAACTCTAAACACAATTTTAACAAATTGGTATGTATTATATAAAAGATTACGTTTGTATTGTGTACTCTATCTACTAAAAAAAGAATAGATAAATAATATTATATATTTGTTAAACAACATCACTGTGAACATTGTATCTTTAAATTATAATGTCTAGTGGACGTTATTATACATAAAATATTATTGTATCTCTAAATTGTATCTCTATGCGGATAACTACCAAAATAACGCTTAAATTAAAAATTCAAAATCATACAATTACAATGATATTTTATGTATTCATTTATGGTTTCCTTAATTAAAATAATCCGTTTAAAAAATTCTTTAAGTATTACTCGGTTATTATTATAGAGGATTTTCTTTACATAAATAGAATAACTTAGTAATTACAGCTCAACATAAAAACAAATTGACAAAACTAATCTTATAACATTTATATGAAAATAACTAAATTTTAATGGCATACAAGGTAATATACTACATCAAGGTTATTTTCATAAATAATACCGTATAGAGAGGATGTTAAATTCTCATATTTGTACATAAGACGTTTCCCTTACGTTACCAAATTAGATGTGGCCCATTTTCTTATTGCTATGACTGTATATATTTAATTCTTAACTATTTAAGTTATATATTTAGTTGAACAAAACCCAATATTGTGATTGATTAAATATAATTGAATAGTGACACGAAATTAGTCAAATGTGTAGTGAGACATATTAATTGTAACTAATAACTTTTTAGGATTGATTCTGAATACAAAAATTGTAAAGGAAACTAAATATCCTATTCAAATAATTTCCCAATTTTCTCAATGATATTAAATCCATACACTTTATGACATATCTCTAAAAATGTAGTGGTCAAAATTTTAAGTTGGTAAGGATCAGGTCAACAATGAGTTTTAAATTTTTAATGCCAAAATTATAGTATAAGATTTACAGTTGACTTACAATTTAAGAATTGTATCATTGTAAATATGGAAATAAGATGAATAGCAATTAAATATGGGTAATATGAGTTTTTGGTTATTTTTTAATGAAAATCGGTTAATTAAAATACTACAATTATAGTAACAAAATTGTACGTTTGGAAGACAAAAATTAAAATCTTGAAGAAAAATCTAATCAAAATATATTGGGAACTCATATATATTGCTACTCTCTTCTGTTGCCTCCCCAGAGAAATCAAACCAGAAGTAAGACATATTTCTCTGTTCTTTCTTTGGTTCTTTTACAGTTAAAATATTTTCAGGTAAATAATAGTTTTTTTTCCCACCCTTCTGTCGTAATTACATTTGTTTGTCAAATTAGTTTTGTATATATCCCCTAATAATTCTCCCATTACGAAAAACATGGCCATTCATAATGTCAAAAGTTCAAGATTTTCATGGGTTTTGAGATAAGTTTTTTAGATCTCGGATTTGTCCGATATGCATTGTTGTTCACTATTAATCTATTTGCATGTTTCAATATTGTGTAGATGATTAGGCCAGTGTTAGGTCTACTAGTCTTTTTGGCTATATTCCGTTTTCCGGCGATTGAATCACGGAATCATCACGTGACTTTCAGAACTAAGTTTTCAGCATTAAATTGCCGGAAACATAGTGCAATACTGACTGATTTTGGTGCGGTTGGAGATGGAAAAACTTCTAATACAAAAGCGTTTAAAAAAGCCATCAGTAAGCTTAGCCAAATGGCAACCGATGGCGGAGCTCAACTCGTTGTTCCTCCCGGAAAATGGCTCACCGGAAGCTTTAACCTTACCAGCCATTTTACTTTGTTCATCCAACAAGGTGCTACAATTCTTGCATCTCAGGTACCGTACGTACGTGTTGTTAACAAAACAAAGACTCTTGCTCGGTCAGAGGCTCTGCTTATAGAGAAGTCTCCTCCTCAGAAAGAGACTTCCTTTTGTGATTTGTAATTGAAGACTCTTTCTGAGCAGGAGACTTCTCTATATGAAGAGCCTCTGAGCGAGCAAGAGTCTCTGTCTTGCTAACAAGTGTTTGCACTTGGTTAAGTTTTGTTCGAATCGATCAGCTAGTAACTCTGGTTTTGACAAACACAGGATGAATCTGAATGGCCAGTGATCGCTGCCTTACCATCGTACGGAAAAGGAAGAGACGGAACCGGAACCGGGAGATTCAACAGTCTTATCTCCTGTACAAATCTAACCGACGTGGTTATCACCGGTACGTAAGTTCCCGCACCATATTTTTGATTCATATGATTGAATCTTGGAATCTGATTTTGATTGTTTGTTTGATTGATTATAGGCAACAACGGAACGATTAATGGACAAGGAGAGTACTGGTGGGAGAAATTCAAGAAGAAACAGTTTAAGATTACAAGACCATACTTGATTGAGCTCTTGTTCTCTCAAGACATTCAGATCTCAAACATCACATTGATTGATTCTCCGTCGTGGAATATTCATCCTGTCTACTGTAAAAACGTCATTGTAAAATCCGTCACCGTTCTCGCTCCCGTAGATGTTCCTAACACTGACGGAATCAATCCAGGTAATTCGCTAGATATCTGACATGGAATCCTCTGTTTTTGTACGTTTTAAACGACTCTGTTTCTGTCTTTTCAGATTCTTGCACGAACACACTCATCGAAGACTGTTACATAGTCTCCGGCGACGACTGCATCGCTGTCAAGAGCGGATGGGACCAATACGGAATCAAATTCGGAATGCCAACACAACAACTCTCGATCCGGAGGCTCACATGCATCTCTCCGAAAAGCGCAGGAGTAGCATTAGGAAGTGAAATGTCAGGAGGAATCAAAGACGTTAGAATCGAAGACGTGACTCTAATCAACACTGAATCCGCCATTCGAATCAAAACCGCTGCAGGACGTGGAGGTTACGTCAAGGACATTTTCGCAAGAAGAATCACAATGAAGACGATGAAATACGTTTTCTGGATGAGTGGAAACTACAATCAACATCCTGATGAAGGATATGATCCTAAGGCGTTGCCGGAAGTTAGTAATATCAATTACCGTGATATGACGGCTGAGAACGTTACAATGGCGGCAAGTCTTGACGGGATTGATAAAGATCCGTTTACGTTTATTTGCATCTCGAATGTGACTATAAATTTGGCGGCTAAGCCTAAGAAGGTGCAGTGGAATTGTACAAATGTGGCTGGAGTTACGACCAGAGTTACTCCAAAGCCGTGTAGTTTGTTGCCGGAGAAGAAAGTACCGGCGAAGATTGGGAACTGTTTGTATCCATCTGATTTTATTCCGATTGAGAGTGTTGTCTTGAAAAAATGCTCTCTTTGATGTACAATTTGAAGAAGTGCTCTGTTTGATATAATCAAGTTATAATACCAATATACAATGCTAGTTATATACTTATTTATAATATAAATCTTTCAAATTTAATTGATTGAAACGTTCATAAAAATTATTTCTTGTTATTTTTTATTCAGAAAGAAAATATGATTTTATCTGTTAATTTTATTCATTTACTGTTGTTATTTTTTTATTTAATATCTAAAAGACATGAAATTTGAAATAGAAAAACATTATAAAAAGTATTAAAAAAAAAAAAGCATCACTTACAATATATTTGGAAATGCAAATCTACAAAGTAAACTAAATTGGTAATGTTGATCCAATTTAGTCAGACTAAACATTCTTACTCAAAGGGAGGGGTTCGGCAATGACTCGATCTTCTCGATCCAATTGTTGACCCCAAAAAAAACACTCTTACTCAAAAGTGAAAACAACATATTTTATACTTTCTCATGCCAACATAATTTGTAAAAAAAAAACATCAAATTAAATCTTGACAAAGAAGATGAATGAAAACATATTCTGTATATATAAAATAAAATAAAATAAGATTACATAATGGTACAAGCATGAGGATTGTCATCGCTAAACATCGAAGCCGCGATCTCATCTCCGGCCACCGCAATGGAGTATACCGCAGGAGTGTGAAAGAAAGTGTGAACACCACCGGTTGGATCGGTACGATGTGCATCAGAGTAATAATGGTTGGTCACATAAGATGGATATTTATAGAAAGATGCAAAATGACTATTACCTAACCGGTATGGCCACGGTTCAGCTGCCTTACCGGTTCTTCGTACCGCTTTCAATACCTTCTTCTCCTCTAACCGGTAACCTCGAGCTGTCACTTTTTGTGTTTCCATCTCAACTTCTACTTCTTCCACTCCTACACTTACATCAAGACAGAACCGAAATCAGTTTTAAGCACTTAGAATGGACCAAGAAGAATAAAGGTTTCAATACGTACCTTTGAGCTTGAGTAGAGTTTTCTTAAGCTTAGAAGCACATCCTTCACAATCTAGATTAGGAACTCTTATCTCCACTGCCGTAGACATGATCTTAAAAACTCAATCCAATCTTAATATCAAACGAAACTCCCAACAAGCTAATACTTACTCCTAAAGAATGAAGTTGTGCACAAAGGCTCTCTATATAGTTTGTATGGTTCTAGATATATATAGGCTGATTATGTATATGTGTGTGTATACAGCAATAATTTTGATTAATTATTTGGAAAAATAGTGTTTTAATATAGTATACATGTTATAATGTAAAGGGTTCTTGGGTTGTGAAATAGGGAGACAAAGGAAGAACACAGCACGCGTGAAATAGTAAACATAAAAGGTGTGAGCTTTAGGTTTTCTTCTCTGACCCCAAATCATATCGCTCTCACTCTCTTCCAATTACTTGTTATTTTAATTTCTATGTTTTCTTTGCAACAAATATAGATTTCCAAGTTACAAATAAGAACCGTAAAGTATAATTGACTCACGCTTTGCAATTTCATTATTTAGCCAACATTGCTACGACTGTTTCGTTACCTATAAAACATGGATTGCATATTCATATGCAGTGTCATTATTTGTAAACTTTTAAAATTTCAGTGAATTACATATGGCCTAAACGAATAATTGATGATAAATTCAGTCCCTACTAAGAAGAAGATAATATGAAATAAAGGGGTTTATTCAAAGCTTTTGTGAACCATGCACTTTTTTAGTTCAAATATCTTTTCATGTTTTTATATATTTTTAGTAGAACTAAATAATGTCTTTAACAAAAAAGAACTAAATAATGTCATTGAAATAATTGAGAAAGTCTCATTTGGGAAAATAACAAAAATCGAGAAACCTATAAACTATATTATCTTTTAGGTTTATTAAATTAAATGTAAATGAAATCATGATGAAATAATATATCAAAGAGCGTTTCGAGTAACTAAAAATTTCGATAATACAACAAACGAGTAGCAAAATGGTTCCATTGAAGGTTTTAATAAACGATTTATGAAAGTTGGGTTTAGTATTTAGATACTTAACATTCGTTGATATTATATTATGAAACTATAAAACCTCTTTTTTTGGAATAATTTTGTAAAAAGAAATAATGTAAAAGCAAGAGCGTATAATCTGGTTTTTGATGTGAAGTTGTGATTAAGGTAGGGACATGGATAGTTATTAAGCATGGAGCTTTAATTCAAAAATGTCAAAGAGGGCACTCCTATAAAGATTTGTTAGTACATAATTCGTTTTTATGTGCTTGTTTTCATCATTCTGTTTCCATTTAATTAGGAGGGACCAAGATGATGATATTTAAATACTTGATCGTTTGAATTGACAATCTGCTAATGAACAACTACTACAAATTCTCAAATCCTTGAGACCTAATTATGCATAAGCTTTGAAGATGGTTCTAAATATTCAAACATCAAAAAGATCTCGATTAAACACTTTTGATTATTGTGATATACATCATGCAAAACCTAAACTCTTTATTCAACAGTGAGATCCGACCAAGACAGCTTTGTATATGTAAATGTCATGTCGAAACCAGATCGTCTGACATGCAATATATGATATAGAACAACAAAAGGGTCCATTTTCTCCAAATCACATGTCTTCCAATGTACTTTATTGTGGTCCAAATCAATTGGTTAGTTGTTACCACTTTTTAAGTTGTTGGATATGAACCAAACCGGAACATATCTCAATAAAATGTCAATGTTATATCTCATAGGCTTGGATAATTACTACTATATGATTCCCATCTTAGGCTTGGGCTTGGTCTATAAAGTCCTCTGGATCTTGGCGTCGACCTAGGCCTTTATTGATGTTTACAACTTTAAAGTACTAGAATAGTTTGTACTTCTGTGTCTCCAATTTCACCAAGAAACTTTAATGAAATTTATTACTTTTACGAGGTACACATCTTTCAAAAGTCTTACAAAACATTAAGGAGTTAATTAGTTTTAAACCAACTCTTCATTCTTGTGGTTCACATGATTCTCTTTCTCTATCCTTCTCTTTTGTCACAACAAAGCACTTCATTGCTCTCTTTTTCCCTTCAGATCTCTATCTCTGTCTCTCTTCTTCATCTCTGGTTTTCACGTTCATTGAATAACAGACTGGCATGCAACAGTTAGGAGGGACAACAATGAGGAACTCACCGTCCTATGCGATGGGAGGGTATTCTCGTAACTTCGACAACATCTTGTCTCCTCTCGTTAAAACCGGTACCGGAGCTTCCAACAGATCCTACGCCTTCTTCTCCCTCTTCCTCTTCCTTCTACTCGGCGCGTTTCTGTCCACGCGCCTCCTCCTCGACCCATCTGTACGCATCAAAATCTTACTATAAATAGTTCCATGTGTTCTCTTTCTGTTTTCATCAAAACGACACTTTGTTTTGTCGTTTTACCACGTCAGATTTTAGTTTCAGTCGCGCCTGATTTGTCGTGTCACCATTACTTTTTGTCAAACAAGTCACGGAGCGTTTGACACGTGTTTACATGGGACCTACCTTAATTTTCACATGTTTGTTTTTAGAGTCAATCAATAAACTTACCACAACTAACTTCTAAAACGACATCGTTTCATTTTAGTTTTTTTTTTTAATTTTTTTTTTTTTAAATTGTAGGTTTTGATAGAGAAACGAACGGTGACTGTGACGGAGACGAAGACGTCAACGACAAGATACCGAAACAACCCTCCACCGACTAAGCTAATTACGGAAAAACCAAAGGAGTTCACTCTAAACTGCGCCGCTTTCTCCGGCAACGATACTGTAACTTCTTGTCCAAGGAACAATTATCCGGCGAGTTTCCGATCCAGTGATGACGCAGCCGCCACGTGTCCTGATTATTTCCGATGGATTTACGAGGATCTACGGCCGTGGGAGAAGACCGGAATAACGAGGGAAGCCTTAGAGCGCGCTAATGCGACGGCGATTTTCCGGTTGGCGATCATTAATGGGAGGATCTACATTGATAAGTTTCGGGAGGCTTTTCAGACGAGAGATGTGTTCACGATCTGGGGATTCGTGCAGCTATTACGGAGGTATCCGGGAAAGATTCCGGATCTCGAGCTCATGTTTGACTGTGTTGACTGGCCTGTAGTGAAGGCGGCGGAATTCGCCGGAGTTGATAGCCCGTCGCCACCACCATTATTCCGTTATTGTGCGAACAACGAGACGCTCGATATTGTATTTCCCGATTGGTCCTATTGGGGATGGTAAGTTCTTCTTCTCCTTCTTCTTCCATCCAATTACTTTGTTCGAGCTCCCATAGCTTTTAGAATTTTGTTACTTGACCACAGTAGTCATGGATTTGACAAATGAAAATCCTTAGTGAATTGTAGCTTTAGAAATAGTTGTGAGAATTGTTTTAGAGATGTTTCAAGGTTAGAGAAGATAATTTCATTGCTTTGGTAGGGCTGAGGTGAATATAAAGCCATGGGAGAGTCTATTGAAAGAACTTAAAGAAGGGAATCAGAGGACCAAATGGATAGACAGAGAACCTTATGCTTACTGGAAAGGTAATCCGACGGTCGCTGAGACGAGACAAGATCTCATGAAATGTAATGCCTCTGAGGGCTATGACTGGAAAGCTCGTTTGTACTCCCAGGTAGTTGACTCTATGCCGATATCACGTTGTTCTTGTTCTGTGCTTCATTTAGTTAAATGTGTCCCGGATTGGATTCCCATTTACTTGAAATCAGCTGGCATTATTTAAAGAAAGGTTTTTTAACCGGTATCTAGTGATGTGCTAACTTAAAAGGTTGAGCAACAACTTGAGTGTGACTTGTCTTGGCATCTTGTTGACGTTGATATGGCTCTCCGGACAATTGCAGCGATGTCTATACTAATCAGCACAAGAGTTGCTGGTGTAATTCTTAATAGTTGATGTACTATGGTGCAAAAGTTGGGAGTTTCGGAGTTGTGATGTCGTGAATGTTTATATAGTACTTCTGTGCGTGCTTTATCTTGGTGATTTTCTTTGTAGGACTGGATACGGGAATCAAAGGAAGGTTACAAGCAATCAGACTTGGCGAGCCAATGCCATCACAGGTAAAATTTCAGAGGAACCGTTATATTACTTTTGGGGTTCTAAAAATAGTTTATGCAAAAAATCTGTTATGCAGGTACAAGATTTACATAGAAGGGTCTGCTTGGTCGGTGAGCGAGAAGTACATTCTGGCTTGTGACTCGGTGACATTGATGGTGAAACCTCATTACTACGATTTCTTCACACGAGGTATGTTTCCAGGTCACCATTATTGGCCTGTCAAGGAAGACGACAAATGCCACTCCATTAAATTCGCCGTCGATTGGGGCAACAGTCACATGCGAAAGGTATGATATTACTTAAACAGTATCAGATTAATCTGGAGGTCTAACTAGTTCTCGATTCGGGTTTAATCTTAGTATGCACATTTATTTCAGTCAACACGCATTTGGTACTGAATGTTCTTGGCTCCGTTTTAATGGATCCAATATCTATTGGCTGCAAAATGATGAATCAGACTCACTTTTTTATACATTTCATAAATGTTTTGATTGAGAATCGGGTCTAAGTACTTCGATTTTTATCCTCTTAACGGTTATGTTTTTTCTTACCAGGCACAAGACATCGGGAAGAAGGCGAGTGAGTTTGTGCAACAAGAACTCAAGATGGACTATGTGTACGATTACATGTTCCATCTCTTAACACAATACTCTAAACTCCTCCAATTTAAACCTGAGATTCCTCAGAACGCCACCGAGATCTGCGCAGAGACAATGGCGTGCCCGAGGGATGGAAATGAGCGGAAATTTATGATGGAATCACTTGTGAAACACCCCGCAGAGACTGGTCCATGTGCCATGCCTCCTCCGTATGATCCAGCGTCGTTTTACTCCGTTCTGAAAAGAAGACAGAGCACAACTAGTAGAATTGACCAGTGGGAGAGTAAGTACTGGAGAAAGCAAAACCAGACCGGTTCATAAAATTAGATTTGCATATAAAGTTTTGTTGTAGAGAAAAAACATTACGTAGCGGTATGAAAGAAGACTTTTTCTGCATTTTACGTAGAGTTTTTAGGAGGAAAACAAAAAATAAAACCTTATAATATGTTTATTTCTTACTTAAGAATATCACAAGTCTATTATAAATAGAAAGATTCATTTTCCTTATCTCACGTATGCAAATTTAGTATTGTATAAATTATAATCACCTAGCAGCCATTGCTTTACGTTTCGGTTGGGTTTAATTTGGTTACGTAATATAAAATAGAAAAATAAATAAATTCTCAGCAGTTTTGATATTTGAAGTATCTTATGTTCTTTCACAAGGTTTTAACTCAGAAAGTTTAACAATCAAGTCATGGGCGAGAATATTAATTTTGCTGATCGCATTCGTACTCACACTAAATCTTGGCAGATCCTTTTGAGTCTGTATTCTTATAATTTGAGGTGCTTATCGCCGAACAGATTACTATACTAAAAATTGACAATGTGCGTGCCCTTTTATTTTTTTTTGGCTTTATCGTTAGTGTCAAATTGGCCACGACGCATTAGATCAAGAGGCAAGAGCATCTTTAAAAACAATGCAAAACGACAACAAGAAAAAGAAACTCTTCTTTATTGTACTTCAATAAAACTCTCATCAACATTATTTCCAATTTTGAAAACTATAACCTTTACCATCATGTTCTCTTTTTGACCATGAAACATAAAAAAGTAACTCTTAAAACCAAGAATCAATAGAGAATGCAAATCCATTTGCGTGGAAACTAAGACTCATCATCACCAATTATTCGAGCAAGATGATCTTGTGCTGTTTTTTTCTTTTAAGGTTTCTCGAGGAAATGCTGAGCCACGATACGACGCTGAATCTTACCGGAAGCAGTTTTAGGGAGGTTATCAGTGATGAACACTCTCTTTGGCACTTTGAAAGCTGCCAAGTTCTTCTTACAAAACGCTTTTATATCATCTTCGGTCACTGTTGTTCCTTCTCTTGGAATCACCGCACAGTTTATCTGATATACCAATAAACCAGAGATAAAACAATCCGTTATTAACCGATCTAAACATTATATTACGTTTCTTTTTTAAAGCATTGATGAAGATGTTTTCATGATTATGCAGGACACCATGGTAGATAAGGGAGGAGATGAGTTCATGAATCAGATTAGGCCAATTTAAGCACCGGCTTTGTTTACCTCTTCGCCATATTTCTCATCAGGAACACCGAACGCTACACCCTGAGAAACGTCAGGATGCGTTAAGAGTACTGCATCCACTTCAATTGGGGATATCTTCTCACCTAAATAGAAACTGTAAGTTAGTATATAATTCACATAAAAGTCTTAAGTATTTAATACAAATAAAGAAAAACACTGCACACAGTAGCCTTTTTCTTTGACTTATCTCAATTTCTAATTTGTTGGGGCGTATTTCTTTGACAAGTCCAAGTCCCCTCCATTGAGACTAACATAAGCTAGTATATTACTAAAACAGTAAAGCCATCACATAGAGTAAATGAGACTCACCTCCACGGTTAATGAGCTCTTTGATCCGACCCACCAGATGCAAATACCCATCGGAATCAAAGTAACCAATATCACCTGTGTGGAACCACCCAAACTCGAAACCTGCCTTGTTGGCCTCTGGATTGTTCTTGTACCCCTTGGTCACATTTGGCCCTCTTATACAGACTTCTCCTTTGTTATTTGGCTCTTGTGTCTCCCCTTTCTCATTGAGGATCGCCATTTCTTGACCTACCGGTTTCCCAACAGACCCAGGCTTGTGTGGACCTTCCTCCGGTAAGGGGTTTGAGCTCATCAAGTGGGTTGCCTCTGTCATTGCATAGGCCTCTAGAACCGGTGCTCCAAAAGCTTCCTCAAGTCTGGACAATATCACCTACCAAAAACCAAGACAAACAAAACCATAAATTTGTCGAAATAAAAATGAAAACAAGGTTTTGAGAAACATTGTGGTGTCTAAACGCATCAGCAATTGAATGGAAACAAAAGTATTACCGGAGCCAAAGAAGCACTGCAACTCCTGATAAACCGGAGTTTAGGGTATTCAGGCTCAGGATGGCTGGCATGGCGGTCCAATATGATCTGATGAATGGTTGGAACAGCAGTATACCATGTGGCGTTATACTTGTTCATGTCTGCCCAAAACGTTGTCGCTGAGAATCGACCAGCAGCTGGTAGAGTCACAGCCGCACCAGCTCCAAGTGAGCTAAGCAAACCAGCTAACAATCCATGAACGTGGAACAAAGGGAGAACAATCACTGTAGAATCAGACTCTGTAAGTTTGTAGACCGATTTAATGTTCTTAACAGATGAAGCTAAGTTGAGCTGCGTAAGCGGTACACCCTTTGGACGGCTAGTGGTGCCAGAAGTATGAAGGAAAAGAGCCGCGTCGTCGGGGCTATTGACGATTTCAGTTGCTGAGTCCACGGCCGAGTCTGAACCCGTCACGGACAGAGTAAGGTCCGAACCGGCGTCAAGCAGCGTAGCGGTGACGTGAGAAATGTTAAGCTTAGAAGCTGCTTTTTGAGCCGGTGCGTTTCCTTCTTGAGAGGTTAATAATAACTTTGATTCTGAATCGGAGAGGTAAAACTCGAATTCCTCTGCCGTGTACGCCGCGTTTAACGGCGCCGCCGTGGCTCGAGCTCTTATCACCGCCAAAAACATTATAACAAACTAACAAAAGAAAAAATCAAAATCGAAAAACAAACCATCCAAAAAGCATATCCTAATCGGAAAATCAAATTATGCCAACTAAGAAGCGATTTTAAAAATTTCCTTAATAATCAACACATCATTTCTGTTTCACATGAGATTAATCAGCACGCAAAATAGAAACCAGAACACAAACTTAAATCCAAAAGATATGATAAAGCTCAAAACCTACCTCAACAGTGTTAGGGAAGGTGAGAGCGACGACATCGCCGGGTTTGATGCCAGCGGCGGAGACAAGGCGTGAGGCGGCGCGTTCGATTAAATCGTGAAGACGCGCGTGAGTGAGATCAAATTTTCCAGAAACCGAGAGAGCTCGTCGATCGGGAAACTTTCTGGCGACGTTTGTCAATAATCCGGTGAGTGTATCGCTATCCATGGTTACGTTGAAAACACAAACACGAGCAACGATGATAGAGTTGTGAAAACAGAGAAGAGCGGAAATGTGATATTTAGAGAAATAATATTTAATTATTAATCAGTATGTTTACTAAGATCCGTAAGGCCTGAGGGACGATGCCACGTGTCATCATCATAACGGTTTATCATTATTATTAGACCGACGTTTCGGTTTTTGAAGAGGTGGCTTTTTAATTTCGATTTCCGGTACGAACTCTGAACCGAACGGCTAAAACCGCGTTATGGTAATTTTTTGCTTTTAGCTTAGCAGATGGGATAGTAATTTTTTGTTTTTCTTGCCCAATAAAATAATTTACAGTTTATAATTTATTTATAGATATATGAAATAGTTTTGTGAAACCATATAACAGCTTAAAGCATTTCCAATGAAAAATAAATAGTAAAATTTGGAGTTCTACTATTTATTTCTTCATTTTTGGAGTAACACTTTTTCTTTACAAATTGACCCCTTATTTTTAATATTTATTAATTTATACCTAAACAAAATAATAAGATTAAATTTTATAGTAAAATATAGTTATTAAATTTATAAAATTTACAAAATGCATCAATAACATATATTATAATATAAAATACAATGACATATTACTTAAATAAATAAGGATAAATTAAAATACATAACTATACACTAATAATGATGTTTAATTAATAATGTATTTTCACTTGTTTTTTTATTTATGTGATATAATAAAATTTTATTTTAAATAAAAGTTTGTTTTTGATTAAAAAAGTAAAATAAAAATTGGTTTTTCTTAATGTTGTCATGGACTAATTATCTAAAATTAATATATGTGGGTAAAATATATAAATTTGAAAAGTAAAATGATATATTAAAAATTAATAATAAGATTTGGAGTTAAAAATATAGTAAACTATTAAGCAAACCTCATCTCTATTTTTGGAGAACTCCAAT
The DNA here is from genome assembly GCA_009757365.2 of Lepidium campestre. Classification (NCBI taxonomy): domain Eukaryota; kingdom Viridiplantae; phylum Streptophyta; class Magnoliopsida; order Brassicales; family Brassicaceae; genus Lepidium; species Lepidium campestre. The sequence continues at coordinate 37,049 of WJSH01002605.1, forward strand.
TTAGAGTAGACAATTGGAGATACTCTTACTAAACATTTTTAAAACATTAAATAATATTATTGGGAAGTTGATACTTACATGTCTGTCCAAGAAAAGATGGCTTTACATGTGGAAAATTAATAATATTCAAATAAAAAACAATCAAAGTTTTGTTTGTCTACAAATAGTGAGAAGGTGGCTAAGGATAAAACAATATTCAATTTTGTTTTCTTTTTGATACAAAGTATTATAAATCTATATTTTATCAAATTTTCTATTCATGATTAAGAATTCTCATTCTTAGATTATAGATAGCATAAGGTAATTATAATTTAATTTAATTATAAAAATGATAATGAGTCCTTAATCATGTTTAAAGCCTTTGTACATGTGGCCCTTTCTGACTCTGCTTATCACCGTTTCAAAAGATGCTCCTACTGTGTACTACGTAACACTATTATAGAATGAAGATAATCCTAACAAATGGAGTTGGTGGGACTAAATTATTGTATTTTAATAGATTATAGATTTCAATTATTTTTTTAATTAATTGCGCCTAAAGATCACACGATAGCTTGAGACTAAATTAGTTTATTGGAGTCTTGGATGCCGAAAAATTATGGGTTAAAAGTCCCAAATGAAAAGTGTAAAACTTTGAAGGATTAATTTGGAATTGTCCAATATTATACAAACTGTTATACAGATTTATATTAAAAGACTATATTTTGAAATTATCAATATTTAAAAGACTATATTTTGAAGTTATCAATTTTGGTTTGTCCATATTATACAAATTGTTATACAGATTTATTTGGAATTGTTATCTTCTTTTATAGATGCACCCAATCTAAATAATGGATATAAATCTCACTACATTATAATTTTTTTGTTTTCGTTATATGAATGGTTATTCAAGAATCTAAACAAAAACCCAAAATCTCTATACTTTTAATCGACGTAAACAATGATTCATATACAAGTTAGGTCAATTACGAATGATTCATTTCAAGTTCTAAGAACGTAAACAGATATTGCAGTTCGGGCCCTATATAATGGGCCTGTTCTTTTAGTTTGACAAATAACTAAAATACTCATCACAAACAAACCTATTCCTAATATTTGGGCAAACCTAAGCGCATCTCCATTAATGTGAGACATGAGTTTTTCACTATTAAAATATTAACATTTTAATATTTTTTTAAAGAAATTTATGATTAAATTTAACTTCTATGGGTAAGAAACCTATATGAGTTTCCCAGTAATATAACATTGATTTTACTAGTTATATTTTAAATTACATCTTTCACTAATAAAATTCTAAAATAATTACATCTTGAAACATGTTGGTTGTGGCTGAAATCAACCGTAGTTCTAGAGCTAGTCCATCCACATTAGTTGTGGTTCAAGCTACCTAAGGGTTGCTAATAGTAGGTATGTATTCATGCACCCTTTTTTTCTTGATTCTAGTTTTGTCCCAATGGGTTTTCTAGACAAGGTTTTTAAAGGAGAATAATGACCATATTTCTAGATAGTTCGATTCAATCCTTAGCTCTTAACTCGTCAACCAAATCCGCTGCAAATAAACTCAAACTTTACCAAGTCGTCGTTCAGTTTTCCAAGAGTCGTCATATCTGTTTTCAGGAGATTCTCAACATTTCCATTTTTTGTACATAGTCGATTTCAGGGGACTACATGCATTTTCATAGTCGCTTTCGGGGGACTATGAGTATTTTATTTCATTTTTGTACATAGTCGTCTTTGGGGGACTACAAATCATTTTTATTTTCGTACCATTTTGAGATCTTCTACACAAATCTGCTTCAAGAAGTTCTAGGGCTTCTGATTCTATCAACCGGAATCATATCACGACTACACTCAAACATATAGCTTGAGTGTAGTCTCACAAGGACAGCTATACTCAAACATATGCTAAACTTTTAATCTTCACTTGTGAGACTACACTCAAACTATAAATATATAATATTTTACATAACACAAATTTATAATAAATTAAACATAAAACATTAGAAATAACATATATAATATTAGAAAAACATATATAATTTCAATATTTCAAATCACATATTTTTTTAATAATTTTATAAAAACGTTTTTTTATATTTACTGTTATTTTAAACTAAATTTTAATTTTTTTTGTTATATTTTAACTAAAAGTAATAATTAAATATTAATAAATATAATATAAAGTCATGCATAATGAAACTTGATAGATAGCTAATTTAATTTCATAGATTCTACATAAATCAAAATTTCAAAATTATATCATATAAACTATTTATTTAACTTTAAAAACTGTAAATTATTTGAGTTATCTAAAAAATATTCAGCAAATCACAAAGTGACATGTGTCAATTATGAGAGTTTCTCACCAAGAACCCATAGTTTCTCAAATGAGGATCGATCTTCAACAAATTTCTCACTTAAATTAATATTTTAATTATTTATCATTATTTTTTATTATTTTATTCTTGAGAAACCCATCAAAAAACCCTTGATGGTGGTTTTTTTATGTTAAAGACTAAAAAACAGCATATGTATTACTATTTTTAAAATTTTATAGCATGTGTTTTTTTAAAAAAATGGTAACAAATGAATTTTGTAGGTCTAGTCTCTTGATTGGTCTCATTTTTTTTTGGTATATAACATTAATTTTTTTGTTTCTTAATATCGGCATATATGATTTGGCAAAAAACAAATAATTGAGGACAAAAATACTGAATTGGAATGAATAAGACTAAGATTTTTGTTGAGGATGATGTGTAAGTTATACTATAGATATTAGTTAAATTACATATGTTTGGTAAAAATATATTGGAATTCTATTTCTATGCTATAAAGTTTTCCTTTTTAATAAAATTTATTAATATTAACAAAACTTGTTTTATATTACAGTAAGAAGATCACTAACTTTAGTCTTTAGAATCATCATCACCATTATTAGCTGAAAAAGAAGCTCTTCTCTCGAGATCATCTTTATTGTCTCCTTTTCTCGCCGTTAATTGTTCATTTATCTCCGTCGATGGCTGAGCCTTCGGATCCTCCGCTGCCACCCATCCGTTCTTTAGATATTCTTTTTCTCTCTCAACTGCCTTTACCCGAACCCCCTCGTTCGGCTTCCCCGGTTTTGTCTTCGTCTAAGGTCTCCACCTCTCCATCTCCGGCTATGTCCGATGGAAGTCTTTTGTTGTCTTCGTCTGCAACAACTCATATCGAGGCCTCGGTCCCTGTTTTGGCTCATTCTGTTGTGTCTCTTGCTCCTTCTCCTTCTGAGATTTTGGAGTCAAAGAATCCAACTGCTTCAGATTCTTCTACACCTTCGGGTGAGGCTCAAGTAGGAGCTACCTTTAATTGGGCTAAGACATTACCCAATTCCAACAGATTTGTTAAAAAAACTACAAATGTATCAATTTTTGATAAGGGTCTTCGAGACTAAAGGTTCTGAATGCCGTCTTTGAAAGGGGAGCTCGTCTTTACTGTGGGTATTTTTTATGGTAAGGCTCCATCTTACGGCAAAGTGTGGGTTATTCTGAACTTCCTTTGGGGAAATGATAAGAAAGTCACAATTCATACACTATCTCAGAATGTTTTTTTTTGTTTCATATTCCCTCGGCTTCGCTTAGAAGGAAAGTTCTTCAACATGAGTTGTGGTGTGTCGGAAACTCTCATTTCTTCGTCATTGAGTGGAAGACCTCTTATAGTCTTGACCCTCCTTCTTTGCAGAAAGCACCGATTTGGGCAAAGTTGTAAAACATTCCTTTTGATTTGATTACAATGGAATGAGTAAGCTTTTTCTCTCGTCCCCTTGGGGAAATTGTGGATGTCAAACCTTTTGCTAGTATTAACTCTGCTGAGATCAAGGTAGTAGTAGATTTATCTAAATATTTGCCTAACTCTTTCGAAGTTGAGCGTGAAGATGGAAAAGTTTTAATAATTGATGTCATATATCCTTGGATGCCTCTTCTGTGTCCTTTTTGTAAGACTATTAGCCATGGAGCGAGTTTATGTCCCTCTGCTCCAGCTACTTTTGCCTCTACGCAGTCTCCTCCAGAAGGTACTAAGGTTAAGTGAAAGCCTGTTGCAAAAAAAACTCGGCCTCGAAAAAACTCCAAGGTAACAATATCTTCTGCTCCGCCAGTTTCTGTGGATGTTAATGTTGCCTCTAAGGTTGATGATAAGTTGGAAAGTGAGAATCCGATTGAATTACCTACCACAACCGCTGATCCTTCTCATCAGGAGCAAAATGATATGTAGAGTTCTCATGACAAATCAATTGTGGTGTTTCATAGATCAGATCCTAGTTTATCTTCTACTTCAGTAGCCTTGGCTAAGGGTAAGGAAATTTCAACTACAGAGCCAGCGGGACAGTTAGTCATTTCACCTAATCGGTTTGCAGTTTTAAATGAGGTCCCTCCTCTTCATGGTTCATCTCCCCACTCAGCTTCTTCTTCAACATCTAAGCAAAAGTGGAAGAAACACAAGAAAATGCTTTAGTCTTCACCGGTGTGGTGTTACCTTTAGCAATAAAGGCCCCTTACCAACACTAATTTTATTATGTCGGATTTATTTTTTTGGAACGTGCAGGGAATAAATAATTTCGCAAAATTAAGGCTTCTTGCGATTTGGCTCAAAGCTCGTACTATATTTTTTTGAGCTCTTCTTGAGACGCACATTATGGAATCAAACCAGAACCATATTTTGTCATTTTTGGGACCGGAATGGTCATTATATCAAATTATCAGTTCTCACATTTGGGGAAAATATGGATAATTCACAAGAATTCTACCAGAGTTACTCATCTCTTCTCGGATAAGCAATCAATCACCTGTGAGGTTCAGCCGGAGGTAAGAGACACTTTCTACTTCACAGCCATTTATGCTTCTAATGAGCAGTCAGAAAGATCGATGTTATAGACATCGTTGAGGGATACTTCTGTTTCTTTTAATCTTGCCTCAAAACCATGGTTAGTGTATGGTGACTTCAATGAGATAATATCACCCTCTGAAACTTCTACTTCAAGAATCATCTTGTATTCTTCTGCAATGAGAGGCTTTACAGATTGTCTTACAGATCTTTCTTTGGTGGATATGCTTAGACAAGGCCCCTTTTATACTTGGTTAAATCATCAAGCTCAATCTCCGGTAGCAAAGAAGTTGGATCGATGTCTTCTTAATGACTATTGGATAGCATCATTTCCTTCATCTCATTCATCCTTTGAACCACAAGAGTTTTTTGATCATTGCCCTTGCATTATCAAGCTATCATCTACTTCCCATTCTTCGGGTACTCGTCCCTTTAAGCTATTCACATTAGTACCGTCTCATCCTTCTTTTCTACATTTAGTTGGGGAAATTTGGAATGAATCTAGACATGGTGCTAGTGAGTTGAAGGATCTCTGTTTCAGATTGAAATCCCTTAAAAGGCCATTACGCAACCTTATGAGAGATAACTACAGTGACATTGAAGCCAAAGTAAAGGAGGCTTTATCTTTTTTAAAAGATCTACAGATTTCATCTTTATATGATCCCACGCCTGCAAACCTTGCTATGGAGCTTCAGGTAAAAGATAGATGGATGGTGTTATGCAAGGTTGAAGAAAGCTTTTTTCCGTCAAAAAGTAAGGGTAAAATGGTTGCAGGAAGAGGACCTTAATACCAGATACTTTCACAGAATTTCTCAGCGCATGAATGTTTAAAATGCTGTGAAATATCTCGTTAAATCAGATTGGTCTCGAACTGTTTCTTTGGAAGAAGTGCATAGTATGGTTGTGCAACATTTTTCACATATTCTTTGTACTCCTAAAAGATCTTATTTGCCATTCTTACACATATATCTGGATCAACTACATCTTAAGGAATGTTCTTTATTTCAACAGCTGCAACTTGGCTCCCTTTTGGACTCATGGCTGATTAAAGAATCTCTATGGGGGATGCCAAAAAGTAAAACACCAGGGCGAGATGGCTTATCAGCCAAGTTTTTTAAGGTAACTTGAGAAATTCTCAGATCTGATGTGATAGCTAGGGTTCTTCATTTCTTCCAGTCAGGTTTTCTGCCTTCCTGTTTAAACGTTACATCTATTGTGTTAATTCCCAAAAGGCAAGGTGCTGACGATCTTAAGGATTTCAGACCCATCTCGTGTTGTAATATGATTTATAAGCTCATCTCAAGACTTCTTTCGGACAGATTAAAAAAGGTATTGCCTTATATTATTGTTCCTAATCAAACGACATTCGTTAAGGATAAATTGTTGCTTGAAAACGTCTTGTTAGCTTATGAAGTTTTACAAGGTTATCACAACCAGAATAAGTCCCTTAGACTAACTCTTAAGGTTAATATCTCAAAGGCCTTTGATTCATTACGTTAGGATTTTTTGTTATCCACTATCTCAGCTTATAAGGTTCCAGCCACATTCATCTCATGGATAAGAGCTTGTGTCACTACCCCTCATTTCTCTGTTTCTGTGAATGGTGTCACATCTGGTTATTTCAAGGGCAAAGCTGGGCTGCGTCAAGGGGATCCCTTGTCACCCATTTTATTTGTCTTGGCAATGAATGTTTTGAGCTTGATGTTGAACAGGGCAGCAAAGGATAATATATTTTGATATCACCGTGATTGTGAGGAGTTGAAACTGACTCATCTCTCATTTGCCGATGATCTCTTGATTTTTGCTAAAGGAACTGAGTCTTCACTTGTTGGAGTCTTCACGGTCTTATCATACTTTGAGAAGATGTCAGGTCTCGTTGTTAATATATCCAAGACTACTATGTTCTGTTCAGGTATTTTAGACTCTTTACTAGAGCGTATTCACACCAAATTCTTTCTATCTCCATCTTCTTTGCCGGTGAGATATTTAGGTTTACCTTTGTGTATAAAAAGACTATCTATTAAGGATTGTGATCCTTTGATTGCTCAGATTAGACGCAAGATGAATGGTTGGCTTCATCGTCATCTAAGTATTACTGGCAGACTATGTTTGTTATCCTCTGTGATTTCAGGAATTATAGGCTTCTGGACATCAGCTTTATTTCTCCCAAAGAAGGTAATAAGATTAATCAATAGTTTATCGAGTTCATTTCTTTGGCATGGTTGCTTGGATAAAACCTCGGGAAACAAGGTCTCTTGGGATAGAGTTTGTAAACCTAAATCAGAAGGAGGTCTTGGGTTAAGATCAATTACCTCTTGGATAGATACTTGTGGGTTAAAACTGCTTTGGATGTTGTTCTTTAGAGAGGGATCTATCTGGGTGGCTTGGGTGAGGAAAAGATATTTGAAGAAGTCAAGTTTCTGGGCACTAAAGGAAACCAAGCAATCATTATCTTGGATTGTCAGAGAGTTTTAAAGCTCAGAGTGAAAGCTCTAATGTTTTTTCGAGTACAAGTTAAGAATGGAAAATCTACCTTCTTCTGGTGGGATATGTGGACTCCTTTTGGTGAGTTAAGACACTACCTTCTAGAGAATGGACAATCAGACTGGGGAATACCAGAAGATGCTCTGGTAAGTGATGTTTTCTCTGTGAATGGTTGGAATTTACCTCAAGCAAGATCAGATAAGCAGCTTGCTTTGTTAGCTTATATCACATCCATCCATTTTACTGCAACACCTGATCAGGTATTGTGGTCTATTGACAACAAGACTATGAATTACTTTAATTCAAAATATGTTTGGTTTGCTGTAAGAGAATCTTTGCATGTAGTTTCTTGGTATAAGATGGTGTGGAATAAAGTTAAAGCAAGCTATCTCGGTTTGGTCCTTTATTCTTAGTAGGTACCATACTCTGGATATATTAATCTCATGGGGCTTTGACTTAGAACCGACATGTCTTCTCTGTCGTCTGGCTGATGAGTCAAGAGATCATTTGTTTTATGTTTGTCCATACTCGGTTGTTGTTTGGTCTAGTTTACTTGCAAAACTTGACATCACAAATGTTCCCTTCCTTTAAGATGATATTCTTCTATGGTTGCCAAACATTTCCTCTTCTACAATGGTCTCTCTGGCAGTGTTACAATGCTGGCAAGCTAGTGTGTTTGAGATCTGGAACGAGCGGAATAGAAGATTTCATGACGGTCTCTCTAGGTCGCATGAAGTATTGGTGAATCTGATTGTAGTGATGTTGCGCAATAAAGCGTTGACATTGCAAAACTCTGGCATTAGTTCGGGTGAATCCCTACTCTCTGCGTGGTCGGCTACCTAATCTGAGTTTCTTCACTCTGTGTTGGTAAACTAGTGAATTCTATTTACTCTTTCCCCCTATGTTTCTGGTTCTGGTTCTAATTTAATTAACAAAATCTTTAATTTAATGAAAGCCTTTTTACAAAAAAAAAAAAATTACACTAAGAAAGTAAGAAGAATTTAAATTTATATGTATATGTTACATAAAAGTACTCAAAAAAAAAATGTTTTCTCGAAAAAACTTTTTAAAACAAATAACAAAAATTTAACATTTTGCCATTTAATTATTTGTTTCTTATATTTAGCCCATATTAACATAAACAAAAAAAGGCCAAAAGAGTTAAAAGATTGGCCCTTGAACCATTTCTTTTCCGTTTATTGATTTAATTTTAGATTGGGCCACTAAAAATCCATGAGACTGAGCTGAAACGACAAAGGAAACAACTTTTTTTCTCACGAATCAACAACGCCGAAACTCAGAGTAAGGAACCGTAATCAGGTATCTGATAACGATGATCGATGCCGATTCATCTGCATGAAAAATGGCCAATCTTACTCTGCTTCTCAAAACAGTGCTTTTGAGGATGAAGGTAGGTGAATTTGTGATTTATGAATATTTATTTTTAACCTAAATCGTTTGGAAATACCCATTTGATTACTAACCAATTTCAATATTTCCTTTGTTCTTCAATGATTTCATGTTCGATGTTTACGGAGATGGTGACGAATTACTTTCTTGTCTTCTTCTACTTTTATCTCTCTCTTTCGTAGTTGGGTTTAGCTACATCGTCAACAGTTTTATTTAGATTCAGATTTTTGAAACTTATTTACTGTGTTTTTGCTTTTGCAGCCCATTGGTTACACACTCGTCTACTCTCTGCAAGTTAGCAAGGGAATTTGTTTTCTTACAAGAAAATGGGCCTTATCTCTATCAGATTGGGCTTAGGTTTAAACTAATAATCAGAGAAAAAAAGTTGAGAGCTTTACGATCACGATCAATCCTTCCCCCACCGGCGATAACAATCTCTATCACCGGAACCCATCAAGGGTTTAGACACTTCTTATTCCATCCACTCGGAAAAGTAGGTTCTTTTTGCAAACTGCACTTTCAAGCTGTCGGTAATCAATTTTCCGATTTTGCTAAACTTTCGTGTCTTTGTGTTCGTAGGAGGTAGAAGATAAAACACACCAATTATGGCTACGACTGAGTTCGGCATTGTCTACGCCGTCCATATCATTACCGTCCAATTTGGCTCCGTCGTATCGGTGAATTGAAACCCTTAAACTCTTCTGAGATTATGAATTTTATAATTCATGTGCATTGATTTTGCTGATTGGTTTTGGTTAATTTGCAGAAAGTTTGCGAGTGTCTTCTCCGTAGAGGACCTCTTTCCTCGCGAGACATCTCTCGTTTGGCGGAATCCGAAATTAATCATAACCAAGTCAAGGATATCTTGTATCTCTTGATTCAGCACAATTGCGTTCAAGCATTCTCTATCGAACCGCCTGGTTAGTCCGCTTTACTTGTTGATTACCTTGGCTTTTCAGTTTCGAATCATTGAATTTGCAGGCAATTTATTTCTGCGTTTTGGTTGTGGGTTATGATTGTTAAACATTGTTTTAGTTGGTGATAGAAAAGCCTTGGATTTTGCGATTACGGTATCTTGTCTTAGTGGATAGTATTAGAATACTAAAATAATTGATAGCGTTGTTCATGGAGTTCTGTTCAGATAACAAGAAGTTTCTAGTAGATTTTATGATTAGTAACCTTGAGCTTCTCGAATTATGAAACTTGTTAAGTAAATGATGAATATGAAAGCACTTCTTTTTGTTTGGTAGGCACGGAATAAAAGTAGTCATTTTTTTTTTACCCTGAAGATAAAACGCTATGGTTGTTCTGGTTTCAGTCTGTTGTGCAACTTCCCACCTTTTATCTTGACCAGGGTTATGATTATTGAATTTGTCTTGTATTTTGTTCTTGCACGGTTATTTTCTTTCATTTCCAAGATTTGTGAAGTTATTCTATTTGGTGCGACGTATGCTTCAACCTTTTTTTTTAATGCTTTTGACATGTAGATGGTTCCGAGAGCAAAGCTACTGTACAGTATATTGTGCTGTTTAGCAACATTTTGCATCGTGTGAGATATAACAAGTTTTCAAGGATTGTAAACGAAGAACTTGGGTCTCAGGTTTAATCTTGCTTCTTCTACACTCTGTTCAGTGTTTGGTTTTGTTGGTTATTATGATTCAAGACATGTCAAATCTTATATTTTTGATATATATGTACAGTGTGGTGCAGTTATTGATGGTTTACTTAGTAATGGTAGGCTAACCTTGGGACAGCTAACAGAAAGAGACAGAGGTGAGTCCTAAAATCTTATGTACCTTCAATGTTATATTGCCATGGTTTACTTGTATTGTAGGCCTTGACTTTTGGCCTTGTATCTCGTTTTGATCTCAATAATGCATCAAACTGAGTGGATGTTAATCTCTCTATATGTTTTCTTCATCCATGATCAGATTCCGAAAATTCGATAGGTTCAGAAGCGATCAGAGATTCTCTTCGGAAATTGGTTACTGCCCGTTTTGTTGAGCGCATCCCTTCTCCTGAACCTGTGCTTGGTAACAAAGAACAAGAGCCGGCAAAGAAAAGAGGCTCTAAAGCTGCAAAGGTAATTGATTAGATAATTTTACGGTTTGGTCATCAGTAGGAAAACTAGTAGCTCTATATCAGACCTACCAATTGCAGTGCCAGACAGGTCAGTTCGATTGTTTATTCTTTCTGGATTTCTCTTGGAATTGTACAGATTCTTAAAGAACCAGAAACCTTAGAGGATTGTATTCTTGAAGCCGCAACTCCAGTTGACACAATAAGGTTTCCACTTATATTTGAACAAGGTTCAAGTTCATCTGTAGCAGATGACGATAGCAACAGCACTGAGGGGAAGGTATCATCACTCTTACCATAACCAAACTTGGATATGTTTTGAGCATAAAATTTTCATTGATATAGCACTCAATTTCAGTACTTTTTGTTTTGATGTTTTTCATTGAACTGAATATGTCAGCGTAAACAATGTGATATGGACTCATCAGATACAAGCAATGAAGTAATCTGGCGTCCTAATTTTGAGGAGTTCATCCGTCGACTTAGACATAAGGTTAGTTACCCATGTTTTTCTTTTGAGGTGGTTTGATGAGCCATAAAGCTCTGGTTTATTGGCATTCGAAACTTTGTTTCCTTAGTTAAACTTTTTGGTACTAACATTTTGATCAGCATTTGAAAATTATGCTTTCTTAACTTATCTTTTTGGTTCCAATCTTTTGACCACCTACCTGCTTTGGTTAAGGCGTGTGTGGAGATAGTGAAAGAGCGCAGAGATGAAGGATGTGCTATCGTCTTGAAGGCAATGTTAGAAGTAGGTCGATTGCAGGAGAAAAAAGTGAAAACAGACAAGTCTGGTAATTTCTGAGATGCTCACTCAGTTTCATTCAATATTTTAACATGAACAAAATTGATTGAAGTTTCCATTGGTACTTCGTGCTATTGATTGATGGAGCGAGAATATGCTTTAATCTGTGAAACCATATCTTCTTTTTAGCTCCAATGTCAGTTGGATCCATTTATGAAGAGGTTATAAAAACAGAAGCAGGTCGTACTATGTTGCAAGAGCGAGTTGAAGCATGCCTTGAGCAACTGAGTGCTACCTCTTCATATCTACCAGCATTTGTGATAGAAACAGATGATTCATACATAGTTGGTACGGTAACTCGAGTAAAAATCTGGTCCATTGATTCTTGTATCCAAACTTACCATTAATATCTTATGTTATTTTGTTTGCAGATTTTAAATCCATTATCAGCGTAGCACAGAAAGATGAGGTGTGTTTCATATTTTTTATTTTCCCTGAAATATTTCTAAAACTGAAAATATGATCTTCGAGATGTTTTTAGATGGAAGCAGTAGTCATGAGAAGATATGGGAAAGAAGCTTTCAGAATGTTTAGATACCTATCGCAGGAAGGACGTTTTGTTGAGACCGACAAGGTTGATGACCATTTCTTTCTGATTAATGTAGAAACATCCTTAGGTGATAATGGTTTCTTATTCTTTTATTTTCTGTCAAGATTGCTGATGCAGCGCTGACTGAAAAGAAAGACACACCGCAAATCCTCTGGAAGATGTGGAAAGATGGATACTTACATATGCAGGTATTCATATTTCAGAAACCAATTCATTGTTTAAAAGTAAGAACATTGGTTGATGTAGAGATTCGTTATTTTCCTCTTTGGTTTCAGAAATTGGCGGTCACAGGTGTATATATGCCCTTCCTATTGTGGAAGGTGAACAAGTTGATTGTGACGAGACAGATGTTAGATGAGATGTATCATGCATCTTTAAACTTAAGTCTCAGGTTGACCCATGAACTAGAATCCGAGAAAGAGGTTAGTCACAGATGGATTGATAGAAATTACTGAAATTGCAGATCTGATGGTTATAATTCTAAGTGTGATTGCTTTTTGTTGCAGTTGATGTTGTTGTCATTGAAGAAACTTGAAGGAGCATTAAAGGAGAGACTGAATAAGGTCAAAGCCAAGAGGTTGTTGCTCTCTTCCACAAGGTTTAAACTTGATGATGCTATTATGCTTTTTCATGACTTCTAAACTCTTAATTAGAACCCATGTCTTTACTTTGTTTTGGTTGATTTAATCCTTTCCTGATAATTATAATTATAGCTTCTATAAATAAAATAAATAAGAGGAAAGAAAGAAATAAAATAATGAAAACAGAAGAGATTGTTGAGAAGTTCTCTTGTATCAACTCTCAATTTTGTATGCAAAAATTTAATTTTCTTTGGACCACTTGTATGATTGGTCAAATAATCAACCCATAGTTAGATAACAGAATACGTTTTAAATGTAGAAAAATATATGAAAATTCAATTTACATAGTTTCTTAAATTTTCTTAGTTTGGAAATTAAGAAACTTATATGAAAACATGTAATGTTATTACTTATTAAGCTGGATATATCATATGTTACTTGTTGTTTTTGATTAAAAAGAAAAATCAATTTTAAATGAAGTGCTTCAAAGTTTAAGCTTGCAAGTTTTGTAATTTGATCCACACCACGTATACTGTAATTGATCTCAAAGGCAAACCAATTGTGTATTTGGTTTGGGATTGCAATTCACAACCAAATTTCCATTTCATGACTCTATTGACCGTTTGGTGGTATAGTCAGTCAGTAGCTAGCACCTAACTTGGTTGAAATTAAAATGTCAATTTTATATTGTTTAAATTATAGAACCACTAATTCTCATATATTTTTTTTTTAATTCTGTAATTCGATTCTTACACTTTCTAATGCTAGAGAAAACTCAGACAAAAACACAAAATATTATCAGTAATTAATTGTCTCGACATTTGATCTCTCACTAAAATTTGTCAAAATTTAGTATTTTTTATATATTCTTGTCTTCTACAACACAGCAAGCTCAGGAGCTTTGTGATTTTACCGAAAGTCACTGCCACAATCAATAAAGCAAAGCGAACACGAGTCCAGCGAGTTCACGACCACGAGTCCGGCAAGTTTGAACCTTCTTCTCCTATGGCGTGAATTCCATTTCTTCTTCCGTTTTCTGTGGGAAATTCTCCTCTTTCTCTTTCTAATTTTCCATTCTAAATACTATAGCTTCCCCCTCGATATCATCTTTTCTCTAAAGAGTCAATTAGGACTTCAATTTTCAATTTCATCTACTTTGAATCTCCATTACATTGTTTCCGATACACAAAGTTGACTCTCTTTTTTTCTTCTTTGGATTTTAACTTCGGCCACTTATTTGCTGAATTCTTGTTCCATTCTTACATCTTCCAGTCAAATTTCCTAAACCGAATGATACGGAATTGAGGGCCTTCCAAGATTCTTCAGTTGAGAGTACTAAAGTTTCCAAATTTTTTTGGTGTCAACATTGAGTCTTATGTTTTGATTGTTAATCTCGATGGTGTGCTTCAATGCTCTATAGTGATGATGATGGTGTTATAGCTCTGTATGAATAGAATCTGTTCATGTCGATTCTATGTGGTTGTTGCCCTCTCTTAGAATGTGTTTACTGTCTTGGTTGTGCACGTTGGGCTTATAAACGCTGTCTTTACACGGCTGGTCACGACAGTGAAGATTGGGGGCTTGCAACAACTGATGACTTCGAACCGGTTCCGAGGTTTTGTCGTTACATCTTATCGGTTTATGAGGATGATATCAGAAACCCTTTGTGGGAGCCTCCAGAAGGATATGGGATCAACCCTGACTGGTTGCTTCTGAAGAAGACTTATGAAGATACTCAGGGTCGTGCTCCTGCTTATATACTGTATCTTGATCATGATCACAATGATATAGTTGTCGCCATCCGGGGGTTGAATTTGGCGAAAGAGAGTGATTATGCAATGCTTTTGGATAATAAGCTTGGTGAAAGGAAATTTGATGGTGGTTATGTGCACAACGGGCTATTGAAGTCTGCGGGTTATGTGTTAGATGAGGAATGTAAAGTTTTGAAAGAACTGGTGGTGAAGTATCCGAGTTATACTCTGACATTTGCTGGACATTCACTTGGATCCGGTGTTGCTACAATGTTGGCTTTGTTAGTGGTTGGGCATCCTGATAGATTGGGGAATATTGATAGAAAGAGAGTCAGGTGTTTCGCTATCGCGCCTGCGAGGTGTATGTCGTTGAATTTGGCTGTCAGATATGCAGATGTTATCAACTCTGTTGTGCTTCAGGTGTGTCTGATTTTCCAAGACATCTTTTTTTGGTTTAGAAATCAAATGGCCTTAGTTCATTTAAATGTTGAATCCAAAGTGTTTATTTTATGTTTTGTCTGCTTAAGGATGATTTCTTGCCCAGGACAGCTACGCCTCTAGAAGACATATTCAAGTCTGTATTCTGGTAAAACTATCTCATTATGTCTCAAACAATCATATTTGGACAGTTAACCATTGTTACAACATTCTCTTAGCAAGTAATCTTTCCTTTCATGTGTGTTTGGTTGCTCGCTTAGGGATTTGGTACTCTCTGTTCTCATCATGAAGAGTTCTCTGTTTAGTTTAAAAGAGCTTTGTTTTGTAGAACATGTTCCATTACTCTGCTTACTGGTAATGGGTTTGTGGACAGTTTGCCATGTCTGCTATGCATAAGGTGCGTAAAGGACACATGTGTTCCAGAACAAAAGATGCTCAAGGATCCTAGGCGGCTTTACGCTCCTGGTCGCATGTATCACATTGTCGAGAGAAAGCTTTGCAGGTATGGCTAGATATACACGCTACATAAAGGACCCTCTTTTTATTGCAACCCACAATGTCAATAAAACGAGCTCACTTAGTTTACAACTGTAAAATGTCGATGCCATTGAAGCTATATCACAGTTTTGCTATGTGAGCTTATTGTGTTGTGAAGTTGACCATTTAGTAATTGTTTTGTTTTTTTTTGCAGATTAGGAAGATTTCCTCCGGTAGTGAAGACTGCAGTGCCAGTAGATGGAAGGTTCGAACACATTGTTCTTTCTTGTAATGCAACTTCAGACCACGCCATCATTTGGATCGAAAGAGAAGCTCAGAGAGCTCTCAACGTAAGTGTTAACCATCCTCATCTCTTAATTGGTTTATTAATTTTAACTTGCGTCTGTGAATTTCTTTAGCTAATGCTGGAGAAGGAGAAGAAAATGGAGATTCCGGCGAAGCAAAAGATGGAGAGACAAGAATCATTAGCTAGAGAACACAATCTTGAATATAGAGCAGCATTAAGACGAGCAGTGACGTTAGATGTTCCACACGCGGATTCATTATCCTCTGAGTACGGGACATTTGACAAACCTCAAGAAGACGAAACCGAAGAAGATGAAACAGAGGAAGAAGAAGCAGAAAATGAATCATTTGCATCAATGGTAGGTGAATCATCATCCTCCTCTCTTCGACAATCATACAAGAAAAGACGGAACCGTGGCGTTAGTTGGGACGAACTGATCGAACGTCTCTTTGAACGAGACGAGTCTGGTAACTTGACATTCGAGAAATCAGATTTGCGTCATTGATCAAACAAGTTCTCCCTCTGTATATATTTATGTATGTATGTGAATATTGATTGTGTAAAAACAATTGGTTCATACAATCATCATACTACAGACCACATTGGTCTGAGTGTTTTTTTTATTACAGAAGATATTTCTCCTAAAATTGAAATCGAATTTAGGGTTTTTTGTTGGGTTGAGGAAGAGAACAAGAAGATCTGAAAGCTTCTACCTGAGATTGACACTTTGAGTGATCTCCTTTGTTTTCTTCTAGACATTTCTTCAGCGCTTCCACATCGCAAGATGAAGCTATCTTCTTCGTCGTCACTGTAACATTTTCTTGTTTCTTCTCTTCTTCCATCGTCGTCCTCTCTGTTCGACGACAGACTTGGCTCGCCGCCGAAGAAGACAATTATCAATTTTCTAGTTTCTGCTTCTTTTAAACGACACCGTTTTGTGATACTAAGGGGTGAGATCCAACGGCTGAGAAACAGTGATCTTCTTCTTTTCAGTTCAGTAACATATATGGGCCTTTAGTAATCTACAATGGCCCAAAAAGACCCATTCTTTTAACCCGCCTTACCTAGCCTCTCTCACCCGCAGCTATAAAAACCACCCTCTCTTCAAAATCTAACCCTAAATTACTCTGTTTTTACTTCCAAGAGAAGTCTCTTAAGTTTTCTCGAAACCAATGTCATCAACTTCCTCCACTTCAAGACCTACTTAACACTCTTTTATCTTTTACTTATTATGTCCGTATCTGATCTCCTCCATTGTTCATTTATATATGGTTTCAGGATTAGAAACTAAAGAAAACAACAGTCACTTAGCACAACCTTGTAACGCATTAGGATAACTACTTGATATTGCAAGATTTGTATGAATTTTGCCAAGCCTATCAGTTGGAGGAATCACTATATATTGATGACTAAAGCCTAGACTCACAAAGTGGTGTTTAATCATGCACCATATCGTAACAATGCTCTATTGCTTATATATGAAGAATCGCCAGTAGCGGTTGCAGCAGTAGGCAAACGCCACAAAGGCCAACACCAAACGTACCTTAACTTTCTGCGGCTATATTCTGTAGACTCTGCTTCTTCCAGCTGGCGGTAAAATTGTTCAATGCGGTTGAGAAGTTCAGCTATTCTTCTTTCAGCCAATCGCAGCGTTTTCTCAGCTGCTTCTTCTGCTTTCATTGCAGCTTTAGCCAATTCTTCTTTCAGTTTTAGTTTCCCTTCTGATATGGCCAATGCTGATCTCAGCTTCTCCACCTCTGTCTTTAAAACCGCTATCTGTTTGTAACAATGGATTTTGTTAGTTATGGTTGTTTGTATTAGGCTTTTAGTTTGGAATAGTGAATGGAAATTACTAGATGATCGCGATGTTCAACTTCACGTTTCCCAGCTTCAACTTCTAACTCACAAGCTTCTCTCCATCTGCTTACTTCTGATTCAGCTTCTCTTATTACTTTCACTAGCTCTTCCACCTTTGGTTCAATCAAATAAGCTCTCTTAGATATGCCATTTTTTGGACACAATGGAGAAACATATAGAGGAGGACAGAAACTATGGATCCTTGAATACATTACGTTTTGAGTTAGAAATCTCTCTCGATTTTGCAGCTTGTTGATATACACTGCGTTTTCCTCAAGTTTATGAGCTTGTTCCTCTGTAAATTTCTTACACC
Organism: Lepidium campestre; assembly: GCA_009757365.2. NCBI lineage: Eukaryota > Viridiplantae > Streptophyta > Magnoliopsida > Brassicales > Brassicaceae > Lepidium > Lepidium campestre. The sequence continues at coordinate 54,961 of WJSH01002605.1, forward strand.
TCTCCTTTTCTAGCCTGTCAGATCAGTAAAGGGACACTAAATATATTCAAATTCAGATGTTTCTTAGGATACTCAAGATCCAAGCTTGACCATAGTCCATCATTATCTATAGGTTGAACTAGAAAAAATAAAAGGCGTACCTTGATTCCTCCAAGGATATCTTTAGCCGAGAGGTCTCTTGCCGTAGATTCTTTATTGTCTTCTCTATTGCTATAGCCTGTTCTTGCCATTTCACTATGATTAAAACCTTTGTTGATTCTTTCTTGTTTCTAAAACTAAGATTCACAAGAATGTGTATAAAGTAATGAACATACCACACCATTATTTCCTTCTTCTTCTTCTTCTCTGTTCTTAGCAAGACTTCCTGTTTCTGAGCTCTCCTGAAGTGATTCTCTGAACCCAAACCCAAATCCTATTCTTTGCAACCCTCGTTCTGCGATTTGCAACAACGCCGATCTCTTCTGCTCATTCACTTCTTTCAATTGCTTCTCTGCAGCTTGTTTCTCAGACAAAGCAGCCCTCAACAAGACATTGATGTCTCGATTTTCCTCTTCCAAGAACTCCACATTTGTACTTAGCTCCATCTTCTTCTTCTCATTTAATTCCATGAACGTCTCTACCTTTGTCTCAACCTCTTTGACTAACTTCAAAATTGACTTGGAACTATATTCCTCTGATTCCAGTTTTTTTCCTCTTCCACCTTCTTGAACAGTCTCACCATTTAAATATCGTAACGATTCCAACAAACGATCTTCCACAGCTCGTACAGATTCTGCAATTTTCGTAAGAAGTCTAGATGACTCCTTAGTCTCTTCTTCCAACTCAACGACTTTTTCTCTATAAACTTCCAGATCTCTCTTCATTTCCTCTCTAACCACCTCCACCTCCAAAACTTCAGCTTCAAGCTCCCTATTTCTTCGCCTAAGCGCATCTCTTTCGTAAGACAACTCGTGGTTAGCTCTAATCAAATCAGTCTTCCGAGAACTCGCCTCCAATATCTGGTTACGGAGACTGAGAAGATCAGTTTCTAACGAAGAGTATTCCATTGTCGGACCTCGTTGTCTTGATCAGAAATACATAAGAGACGATGATAATTGGTGAAAGACAGGTGAGGACGTAAAGTATGTCTGTTGACTCTGATTTGCCAAATACCTAACAGTCAAATGACAAATGCAGAGTACAACATCTCTTCAACGCTTACGTGTATAACACTTTTCAGTAATATCAGATAACACAAAACATACAATTATATGTATGTATCGTCAACATATAAAGAAGAGAGATTGGTACGAGCTTCAAATATGTTTGAACAAATGGACGCTAAGTAACCTTCATTTGGAATAATGACTCCTACTTATATTATATGTGTTGGGATCATATATTTCCATACGATTGGGGGTGAATTTACAAAGTGACAATCGAAAAAAATTGGGAGTTAAAGTAGGCAATATATGTTGTCTGAATAAGAAGGTAAATGTAAATCACCATTGGTTTTGCCAATCTTGGATAGCTAGATGAAGAGCGTGATTAGGTATGAGATTGCAATCTTCCATCTGTAGATTTGTCATCGGAGAAGTATCGTGTCCATTCGCTAACCATTCTCTAATTGCTTCTGCTTCGTAAGTGAACCCATCTGCTGCTATCAGAGGATCTTTCATAACTTCCTGTGTTCCATAACAAACAAATATGTTTTAAGTTATGTCTTAATCCTCATCTTTAAATCCTGTTTAAAGCATTGAAAACTCACCTGGAAAATGGGGCAGAGGTAATGAGAAGGAGGCCGGCGTGGAACTTTCTCGTTTGCGTATGATGATGGTTCCGATGAAGGAACTTCTAGTGCTTTCATTCGATCTATAAACCGTAGGACCACTGCTAAGTCTGGTCGATTCAGTGGATTTTTCTTACAGCAACGGATGGCTATATTAGCTAGCTTTTTGGCTCTTGCGATTGGCCAGTCTCCTGCTGAATTATCCAGAACCGCACTTATGTTATCGTTCTCCAGAGCGCACTTGACGTCTCTCAGTATCCCAGAAACAGGTCTTCTGGTAAGAAGCTGAAGGAGGATGATCCCAAACGAGTATATATCTGATTCCAGCGTCATTTCCTTGGAAACAAAGTAATGTGGATCTACGTGAGGATCAGATCTGTCAAATCCATCGATCGGGATCAGCTGAGAGATGCCGTAGTCCCTTATTTTGGTGACGAGATTGGAATCCAGGAGAATCTTGGATGGTTTTAGGTTTCCATGAATTATGCAAGGAATGTTTGAATGAAGAAACAGGAGAGCAGAGCATATCTCAGAGGCAATCCTGATCCGAGATTCCCATGAAAGTGCAGGAATGTTGTTCTCAGATGAAAAGCAGTCTTCGAGGCTTCTGTTAGGGATATATTGATAAATGAGAGACGGAGACTCTGGACAAGCACCCATCAGTGTTTCCAGATTTGGATGCCTCACTCTGCTTAAAATTTCAACCTGAAATCCAAAAAGCAATCACAATCCGTAAGAAACTTACACGATGTATACATGTATATTCATATTTATTTATATATACATGTAAGGTCCTTTACCCAACGCTCAAACTCAAAGTGATTCAGGGATCCATAAGAGGGCAACATCTTTATAGCAACTTGAAGATGTTGGAGATTCCCTTTGTAGACACTTCCATATTTGCCTTCTCCAAGTTTCCAGGACGGATCAAATTCGTTAGTAGCCTCATTGATTTCCATAAAAGAGTACTTGAGCATTTGTGACCCAGAAGATTCTCCAGTATCTCCTTTAATCAGTCTTCTCAGTGCATTCACTTCCTTTACTGCGTTCTCATGATCAATCCGGATCTCATCCCTTTTCTGCCTAAAACTTTTTAAGAGCTCCATAGCCGTATCAAATTTCTCACCATGTTCTTTTTCCAAGTCTTGTATTTTCCTTAACTGGTTCTCTAACTTAAGATTCTGACCCTGAACCATCTGAAGTTCTTTCATGTATCCACTGTTCTGCTCTATTACTGTTTTTACTTGATGCTTTTCCTTTTCCAGCAATTCCTCCAATTTCTTTCTTTGGTTTGACTCCTTAATGCATAAGCCTTCCAAGGCTTTAGCCTGTGTGAAATGGCATGACAAAAAATATATATTAAAACCAGAAAAACAAGTTTGACAAAGTGCCAGCATAATAATCTCTACACTCTTTTGTTTTTCATTTGTAGCGATACACAAACACACATGGATCTATCAGCTGACGAAGTTCTGTACCTTAATTTTAGCAGTCTACAAACCCCAGTAAAATACTTTTTTGTGCAAAGCCTTTTCGCATGTGGTAACAAGATGTACTGATTTAAACGCAGAACTCGCAAAACTGGATCGAGACTATCATTTTGAAAACTATCTTATGCATATCTTTTGCGAAATGAATAAAAATATTACCTTGCATAAAGCTTCCGTGGTACTGGCATCTTCTTTCCAATTACCGGCTTCCCCATAGATTGTTCTCTCTGATTGGCCAATATCATGCATAGCTTTATCATACCTATGCACTTTTCGTGCCACATCACCATCACGCTTTTTTTCCTGAAATTCCAGAGGATCACCCGATTACCAGGCGGACTAAATGCTTGCTCATACAATAAAGTATACAGCATCATGTTCACTTGTAGATCTCTCCATATATTACACAGACAAATCACTCCAATAAATGGTTCCCGCAAATTCACGTTCTAAAATTCTTCCATACCAAGAGGTCCAAGACCTTGGAAACAAACCACCCCTTTAATTATTTGCCAAAGTAAAGTCTTTTCATGCAAAGGAAGTACTTCAGGGTCTTATCATTACTGTATAATAAGTATCATCAGTAGAAAGTAAAGATGAAGCAAACTCCTCCTACCTCAACTTTTGAGGTAGTTACTGTATCTGAGTCAACCAATTCTGGGCTTCCCGGCTCTGGACCAACCGGCTCTCCAAAGGAAGAACTTGAACCTGAAGAAAAATGAGGAGGTGGTCTTGGTTCTACCTTCTCCCTTTCAGATTTACCCGTGTCATTCTCACCATCTGCACAATTCTGTAATAAAGTTACACAGGGAGACATATACAACTGACAGCAGAGGAATAATATGCAGAGGGGCCTCGCAAAATCCAAAGCAGCCGTTACCTTGTTCAAGGAGGCTACGCCAATATCTTAATCTCCTCCTCATATAAGTCGCTTCCAATTTTTCTGATTTCCTTGTTTCAGTATCTGAATCCAGCTGTACTAGAGGCGGCATTGTTTGTCTAGTATTACTATCCTCATTCGACGGCCTATTTTTAGAGTGATTCTTTTAGTTAAATGAAAAAGAAGTAGGAAATAAAAACAGACAGCAGAAGCAGTTAATTGAAGGTGGTAGACTAACTAAATACAATAACCAAAGTCCCATGACGTAATATATTCTATATCAAAGTTTTTACAGATATATCTTTATATTTAGCCTCGGAAAGACGGTGATTTAAGTCATATCATTCACTCATTCTGCCACCTTCGAAAGGAAAAGAACTAACCTTGTAAAGATAAGGTAACCTTTACACAAAAACCAGATATGGCAGGAATCAGGAGCCTTTTTGCAAACGAACATGGCTTTCTTGGACTTTAGATCCGTCATTTTCCTGGCATTGCAAATTTAAATTAATGATATAAATCTAAGAGGTCAAAACATTTGAAAAATATAAGATAAAATATAGATTCATATCTTACCATGAGTAATGTTTATCTGATGCAGCTCCCATAACTAACCACTTAATTTTGTGCTGAGTAATTAGTTCTATGATACCTTCCTCGATAGTTTGCCCCACAATGCAAAGTTTATCTGTTTGAACCTAAAAAGAACTATGTCAATTCGTTATAAAAGGTTCCTGACTAAGAATGCCTAACACTTCGAAGAGTCTAAGCTCTGCATTTGTGACGCAAGGTTTTCCATGTAGGTTATAACTGCGTTTGAACAACTACATCCAACAAGATCACAGGAATATTCAAAGTGAGTTGCCTTTTTTCAATCAAATTTGAGCACTAAAACAGCTAACTGATGGCTTGCGTGAGATAACAATCAATAAAATTACACACAAAAAGAAATGAAAGAAGTGATACCTCAGTTTCAAATAAAAGATGACGATAAGAATTCATCAGCTCGTCCACTTTTTGTTTCTCAACTCGCTCAATCACCTTGACATCATATTTTTTAAAGGTACCACCGACGAGTTTCTTGTGCGCTGTAGGCAAACAAGTCTTAGCATCCTTGGCAATGGCCGGGAAAAGGAAAAGGAATTGCTATAAATAGCAGCTAGAGTCATCAATGTCCTACTTCTACATAGAAATTTAATTTTCCAGCTCTAAGACATATTAGGTCTAAACGTTTATTAATAAGCAAACAAGAAAGGGTTACATTATTTTTGTACAATGTACAGAAACACCATAGTTAATCTATCTACATTATAACCAAATTATATCATCATCTTCCTCTGTGTATTTCTTCCAAACTCTTAACTGGCTGGTCATGAAAAATTGTAAATGATACTTTCATGGTTTCTCTTCCTCTTTTATATAAATAAGCCATCATACATTACTCTGCTTTTCTTAGCAATCAGAGAGACAATCCATTATCAGCTAAAGGAAATATAGATACCTCAACTTAAACTCCATTTTTTTGTAAAAATCGTGATCCATGAGCAATATTTAGCAAGGTTTATGAGCCCTTCTCCCAGAAAATTTTCAGAATTCCAGAATTCTCAGTAAATTTTTATTCTTACCCCAAACAAAATTCAACTCGGAATTTCGATTCTATCTAGGTTTATAATTCAACAAAACAGATCTATACATCCAAAAAACAACCATAATTCACCACAAAGAAGTAATTTAGATAAAGAGAGTAGAAGAAGATCTCACTCCAAGAGGCTGGACGGGGAGTTCGATGGACGTAAAGCAAGCAAATCTTCTTGCCGGAAAAGTTTCGCGCCGCCCATAACACCGTTGTTTTACTCTTCTCGACATCTTCCGCCACCGCGACGAAGATCGTCTCTTCGACATCTAAAACCTGTTCTTGTCCACCGATTTCTCCAATGCTACCCATATTTTTTTCCTCCCACTCTCTCTCTCTATCTCTAGATTTAGCTTTCTACAAGCATTTGTTCAATCTTCCAAATCAGAAAGTGACTTTATATAAAAGTGGAACTCGTAAGATTCCTCGAATTGGAATCGTTTTATGGTTCGGGCGAGTCACTGACTCGGTTATGAGTCAACCGATTTACCTAATGAAGATATTGGAAAAAAAAAACTGTTGCTTCATTTTTTTATAAGTAGTCTCTCCTACTCAAACAAAGAAGTCGTCTAAATTATATGTTTTATTAATCTCAGTCTTCCTATTTTCCTGACCTTTTCTATTTTTTTTAATTATTATTTGAATAGAAAAAAAAAATGAAATAGACAGACACATGTAATGAATTTTGATAATCTTTTGACAAATGTTAATATTTTTTTGATGATTTTTAATTTCTTATTATTTATTTTCTATTGCTTTGGCTGATTTCTTTATTTGTGGATATGGTTTAATACTTGCAACTAGAAGATTTTCTTTGAGGATAATAAACAAGTTAGTGTATAGTATATGGAATAGAAATTTGGCATTTTCTTATATTTTTCGGTAATTAATATTTTTCTTACATATACTTAAATTTCTTTCGGTTTCTTGAGATTTTGAATCTGTGTATATGTAACGCTACGACCATTATTTTTAGTGGACTCACGTCTTCTTCCGATGCATGAGTCCAATTTTACTCGGTGACCGGTATACTATATTTGAAGACTTTAAATACTTATTTATCGATTTTACAAATCATCATGTGATATTTCCCATGTTTTGTTCTTATTCACATAGTTTTAAAAAACACTTTCCAAAGGTTATTTATCATAAAATTGCTCCAGCTAACTGCACGATTAATTATAGAGTTGTCTCAAAATCAAAATATTTGACCGAAAAGATAAATGCATTTTGGTGACATATGACCAAATCAAATTTTATAAATCTTTCCGCATGTACCACCGTATTTTTCAAAATAGAAAAGTTACCGTATAGATATATATTAAATCAAATAACGTAGTAAAGAATTTCAAGATAATCTTCGAGAAGATAAAATATGTTTCTTTCATCCGAAAGCTAAAACTTGGTGAAAAAAATAAGTTGATTGATGAAAAGGCATAAGCATATGAGAAGGACAAGTGTGGATGTAATTTTGGATGTAGTGAAATGATGATTTAAGACTCGTCACACACAATTAAGATAGATAATATTTCCCATATTTTAATACGGATGCAATTTTTTTTGGTTGGTTTGTGTAGTTTAGAATCGTTTTTACAAAAAGACAAACCATCTTACTTTGTTTTTTTTTTTTTCTTTTCTATAGATGAGAGCATTATGCTCGTTGCCTAGAGTTGTGTCCGAGAAGCGAATTTGTTCGTGTTACATATAATCGAAATAATGAAATTTGACTAAGTAATTATTATTTGTAATAAGATTATATTAAGCATGCAAAAAGTAAAAATAAAAATAAAAATAGAATTCTACAATTTTATTTTGGTTTTGGGAACGAGTGAACAATCAGGTGGATCATTCGAGTTCAAAATCTCTCTAACAACAAGATTCCTTGCTCGATTAATCGTCATGAAACACAAGTAGATGTGTTCTTCAAGTTCATCAAGTTCTTCACTGAAGCTCTCTTCACATCTCCTCAACTCTCGAGCCACTTCATCACCACCTCGAACCCTCCCCGATCCTCTCCCAACCCAATATTCAGCCATGGCTCGTACGTGCTCAACCTCATCGTTAATTCGGGTCACAAGTCGGCTTATAGTGTCCAAATCACGGCTTAAAATGTAAGTACCTTTCGCAGCAACGTCGAGACGAGCCACTGTTTTCGTTAACTTCTTCCTTAAACCGGCCGGTTTAAATCTACCGGTTAAAAGAGTCGGAGCAGCTATGAACAATGCAAATGCGTGAGAGGCTATAGTTACAATCAATGTAGTGGTTAAAGCCAAAACGAGAAGCCCTGAGCTATGAGTGAGTCCGTTGATGAGTTTGAGTTTGGCTCGTGTCTTGTCTCGGCTCGACTCTAACCGTTTTAGTAGGTTTAAACAGTTGGATCTGATTAATTTTATCCGAGAACCCGAAGAGATAAACGGGTCAAACCATCTTGATAACTCCGAGAATTGGTTTATTAAAGCTAATGATGAACTATGATTCTGTGATTGAAATTTAGGTTTCAGAGATTCGTATTTAGAACGAAGACGATGAATGTTTTTAAGTAATAACGTGCAAAGCAAGAAAGCGTTTGCTGTCTCCAAGAAGTAATCAGAGAGAACAGTTCGGGTGGGTTGTCCGACCCGGGATAGATCCAAGATCCGGATAATGGTATTCGGATCCGGCTCTAGGAGATTATGTGCGAAGAGACGATACGACATAAGACGAGCTGACGTGGAAGATGATTCCATTGGTGAAGACGAAGAAGACTTTTTGCGACTTAAGTAGATGACACGTGTCCAAAACTGATTGTATGATTCTGTACGAAAGGCGTTTGCATATTCTTCTCGAACATCCAAGTCATCATCATCTTTGGGACTTGAAATCCCCGTAGCTGCACCAATAGAGATTCGTTTCAAAGAAAAACTCCAATTATTACATTAAGTTGCATTATAAAAATGAAAATAGGAATTAAACCTGTGGATGCGAGAATTCTTTTGATTTTGGATGAAACTTTGATGCCCATCTTCGAGACCTTGAATGTAGCAAAATCTTTTTGGTTTAAGGTGTTGGGAGAAGAAAATGAGAACAACAATAAGGTAAATTGTTATTTTATAGACCTTCGAGTGATAATATATTATAAGGAAAATTGAAATAGTTACTTAGATTGCTAGAAGAAGGATATGCAAGGATTTGTTGGGAAATTGTTAATTTTGTTACAACTTGTAGTGAGAGTAAAGAAATATCGAGAAATTAAGCGAACGGAAGCTTGCAAGTGATATAAAATAGAACCTCTTTAATTAAGTGGATAAAAATTATCAACAAAAAAGGACAAAATCTATCTATAACTCGTTTATGGAAAGTCTTTACACAAACTCAAAACTCATGTTTGCCATCTTTGGATGGTATGGTACATAGCAAATGTAACAAACCAATTCTTGTTTCACTATGAGAAGTTGAGAACTTGACATTCTTATAATGAATTGATCATTATTTTAAAACATTTATGCGCCTTTTTGAAGAAACAGGACATATTGTCGGAACAAAACATACTAAACATGTGTTCGACTCAAACCAATGAAACTCAGTTTCTAAAACTGGAGTCGTAAGAGAAGAATGTATTGGTACAAGAAGATGACTAAGGGGTTGAACCAAAAGAACAAGTTATTTTCTGGTGATTCTTCTAAATCTTGTATATAAGTAGATGAACCAATGGAAATGACAGAGACAAAAAGGAGAAATAGCGTACGCGTTTTCCAAATTAACGTTTGACCCATTGGAAGCTCTTTCTCGCCTTAGCTTTTCCGGGTTTCTTCCTTTCCACAACTCGAGAATCCCTTGTCAAGAAACCAGCTGAAACATAGAGATTCAAAAAGGATCACCATGAAGAGCAATACAATCGATCAAGCATATGTTGTATCTCTGCTGAGGAACATTACAAGGACTACACAAATGTATTAACGCTAAGATGCATGTAGTATCTAGCTTACCATCTCGAAGTGATGTTCGCATATCTGGTTCCCAGTTTTGTAATGCCCTGCTGATACCCAATTGAATAGCTCCGACTTGACCTTTAAACCAAATATTTGAGTACATGGTGACCAATGGTTAGAACGGATTAGATACTTGGAACATTGTTGATTTGTAAAGAGATGGCAGTCTAGTCTGCTCACTTATGACCAAATCAGTATAAATCATACTTGCTAGTATTAATAGAGGAATTGAGCTTTGAGTGACTAATAGACGAAGAGAATGAGGTGATTGTAGAGGGTTTTAACCTGTGGTACCACCGCCTTTGACAGTGCACTTAATATCCCAACGACCCAAGGTTTTGGTTTCAGCAAATGGGCGTAGGACAGCAGCACGATGATCAAGCATAGGTAAATAAACATCAAATTCTTTTTCGTTAATAAGAAATTTTCCTTCCCCAGGTGCAATCCAAACACGGGCAATGCTACATTTTCTTCTTCCAGTTCCATAGGCTCTACCCGTTTCATCAACCTGTCTCACCCGTGCTTTGGCAATGTCCTCTTGCATCTGGAGTTCTATCTCAGCTCTTGAGGACTTCTTTGAACTTTTCTCACGACGCAGGTTTTCAATCTCAGTAAGAGGAGGCAATCCTTCGACCCCTTGGAAATCCTTCAAGGCTATTAAACTATCTAGCATTTCATCTGTTATACCCGACTTAGCAATAAGGTCTCCAAATGCTCGATCAGGACCTGGAATAGTAAAGTTCCAATTCAGTAAAACTGCAAAATTATTGTACTTCTGGCACTTATTTACTAGCAGCAGAATCAACAATTACCAGTGTGATCAAAATAAAATTTTCCATTCATTCAACTGAGCATTGTTAATAGCGAACGCATCAGCTATAAACTAAAAAAATCTACAACAAATTAAGCACCAAACTGTTCCATAACGTAAGTATGCACCAAACTGTCCACTTCAAACACAACTCTTTCTACCAAATGCTCATTGCCTCTTAAACAATCCGAGCCTACTCCAAAAACCAGTATATCATCAGCACAGTAACAAAATGGCTCAATAGGTTGATTACACAAGCTTTACTACTTGAATGATCCTCCAATCCCAATCTCAACTTAACAAGATAAAGTCATATGATCAAAATTTCCATCATTATTAGCTACCCATTTGTCCCCTCATTCCAAATCTAGACACATTTCCAAAGTACTACTACATTGCATATAACTCAAAACTTAAGAATCAGCCAATAAAAGAATTGAGGAATCTCACCCTTAATAACCTCATGGAGCTCCTTCTCCTCTTTCTCAATCAATTCCTTCTTCCTACGCTCTTCCTCCACGTTCTCTAAGCTGGTTTCAAAGCTAAGCGGTACCTCACCTCCAATGTCAAACACAACTTTCTCCTCTTCCTCCTTCAACTTCCATGGCTTAGACCCTTCCCATTCGTTAGATTTCACCTCTCCACTCGTTCCACATCCATTCGCTACCTCACCACCAGTGCCAAACACGACTTTCTCCTCTCCCTCCTTCATGTTCCATCGCTTAGTCTCTTCCCAATCATTTGCTCTTCTCTCCCGACCAGTTTCAATCCCTTGAGCCACCTCTCCACGGGTATCAAAAACAACCTTATCCTCTTCTTCGTTCATGTTCCATCGCGTAGGCTCCTCCCGCCATTTCCCCTCTCCACCAACAGAGTCGGATCCTGCAACTCCGGAAGAATCCCAAGAATCATCAGAAGAAAATGGACCGGACTTATCATCATTTACTCCAGAAAAACTCCACGGAGCATCATTCCGGTTGCGCCCATTCCCATTGTCATTTCCGCCGCCGCTACTGTTAGTAGAAAGCGGACGAATAAACAAGGAGAAGATCTGAGAATTTGAATTGGATGAAACTAGGGTTACAAGGCGGAGATTCGAAGGTCTAAGGAATAAGCGAGAGAGCATGATGGTGAAGAACAGAGAGATTCAGAGATTTGGGCCAAAAAAAAAAAAAAAAACCAAATTTG
>WJSH01002605.1:77066-103878 GCA_009757365.2 Lepidium campestre
CCTCGACATTACTACTCATCTTCTCCTGTAAACCCAATCAAATAGCTTTTGTAAAAATGCAGTTCTCTTCGTCTTCTACTTCCTTCACGTGGACCTTATAATCACATTGGGATGTCTTATGCTTCATGTGTCTTTGTCTGATGCTCAACTTACACCTACTTTTTACGACACTTCATGTCCGAACGTCACGAACATCGTACGAGATACAATTGTCAACGAGCTAAGATCGGATCCTCGTATCGCCGCAAGCATCCTTCGTCTTCACTTCCATGACTGCTTTGTTAATGTAAGATATTACTTTTCATATTTTCACTGCGTTACAAATTATTGTTTTTTTCATGCTTTTAATACCATAATTAAATTTATTATCTAAATTTGATTGTTTTACAGTTTTTAATGTGTTATTTTTCTTCTATAATACATCTTGATGATGTAATATTTTAGTTTGTTGAATATATTTTATGTTTTTAGTTGTATGAATATTAGTGGCTGCCTTCCGTCGTAATCACATGGAATGTGTAGTGCTTAATCAAATACTATATAGATAAGAGGACCATCCATTTTATCTATGTTAGTTCTTTTTATTATTATTATTATATGTATTATGTATAATTATATTTTAAAATATATGCTTTAATTTTGGTTTGATTCCTATCTATAGGTTTGATGTTGGTCAAATGTCAAATATAAAAGTTAACGTGAATAAAGTCCAGGATGAGAACTACGAAAATGATACATTATTGTGGGTGGTGTTGGAAAGCTACTGGAAGGGACTACAGTTGTGATACACAATGTTTTAACCTCTACTTCTACTGCAAGTGCACAACAATCGAAATAGTATTAAAGGATCGAATCCACAAGTACCAAGTGTAACACTATCGATCTCTAGAGCAAACTTAAGCTAAGAAACAAAGAAATTGTGATTGTTCTAAACTATGACTACTGAAAGAGTAAAACAATTTGAAATCAATTAATAAAAGCATCAAATTCATGAAATCTTCAGGAAATCAAAACAACAAATCAGAACATTATTCAGGGAATAATTAAAATCGTTCTTAAACTCGAAATACAAAACTATAGCAAACCCATTGTCGTGGCATCTACTACTATATCTAGCAACCTAGAATTCTAAACTGTCGTTTGAACCTAGAATTCTAAACACGGTTAACAAGCAAGTTCGATAAGTTCACAAATTTCCTTAACATCAGCTTTCGTTGGCTAAAGACAATTTGCTCATCTAAGTTCTTTCAGGCATTTAATCAAACACTTTTGGTGCATTAAACAACCTAAGATCATAAGCTAGGTGATCAAGCTAACTTAAGCATTAAATTCAACATTAGATGAAGAACCCTAAGATAATCCCTATCTAACCCTACTTTATCAATTCATGAAATCCCTGAGAAAACCCTAAATTTGATTATGGAACTACTCAGACATGAAATAGAAAAACAAAACAATAGATTGAATTAAACTCATAATAAAATTGCAAAAGAAATAATATAGGGTTTAGAAATCTTCTCCAAAGATGCAGAGTACAAACTTCGTCTCCCAAAAGTCTATGAAATCGCCAAAATCAAGTAGTAAAAACTGATCGTAAAGATGTTTTTTGAAAGAATATTTATACTCTTTAAAAACTAGGTTTAAAAAGATAAAAAGAATTTGGTTGAACCGAGACAAATCGGATCTAACCAAAATTAAAACCAAACACGTATTTTCAATTTGCTGGCTTCAGGAGATTTTTATCTACCCAAGATCGATGGAGAGGTAGATGAAATTGGACATAAAGTAGGTGAGACGTCAATAGGTTCCGTCGACCTCCTTGTCGAGTGGGGATCGATGAAAAATGCCAGAGGAGAATTGCGAGACTTCATATGCAATTTGTCGACCACTTCATTGAGTGATGATCGATGAAAAAGGACAGAAAGTCTTCGAAGTATTTTGCTGAAATATCTATCCCTCCATTGAGCATGTGATAGATGAAAAATGACAGAAAGTCCTTTTGCCAAATTTGCACTCTTGATCGATCAATCCATCTACCTTAGACCAATAATTTTATCCAGAAACACTTCTTTCATCGATTCTTACTCCTTTGCTCCAACTCATGCTCCTTAGTTCATCTCAAAGTCTTTAAAGATCCAATAAAGCTCCAAATCACCTAAAATGACTCAAATAATAGAAAATATGCGACTCTCTACACCTAAGACTCTAAAATGAAAAATATACAAAAAAGATTAGTAAAAACACAAGAAAGAATGATCTTAAGTGAAGAAACTAAGACAAAATATGCATGAAATCTAGCTAAAATGCATGAATATCAAGTTGGTAGTGAGGCAACTAAAGTAATCTTTTGTTGGTTCTGTGAATCGATCGTCGTCGAGATTATTTGACATGATTTCCTCTATAATAATTGAGGATTGCGTGTTCTTAGTAATCTTCTTCTTTGATATAGAGCTCACGTGGCCTTTTTCTTGTTTTCTTTTTTCTCTATTTGTACAAAAATAATAAGAGACTTTCACAAGGTAAATGGGGACCAAATGGAGACAATTTCATGTTGGTTAAATCGTAAATTTCAGATATAGTAGAGTATATACAGCTATGGAATTTACGTGCGGTGTGGATGTTAAGTCGCTATACCTATACGTGTTCGTAATCTCGTTTTAATGCTGATTTTCAGGTTTTAATTTCAACGACAATTATTGCCTTATTCCTGCCACCAGAAAATTGACACCGTTTTTTATACTACTATTGTTGAAAAAGATATATTTTTATTATAGCTTATGGAGTTTTGTCAGATATATATCTGATATTTTGGTTGTATTTCTTACATATTTTCTACAATTTATTTATTTATAATTGAAAAACTTTTGTCTGAAATCTCCGTGTTTAATTTCTGTAGCCATGAGCATAACCGGAAATTACAAGTACGTAGGAGACTAGTTTCACACACACACACACATATATATATATATATATATATGATACAAACTTTGAACCAGGGACATTCAAATCGGACAGAGAGTCATCTTTAGTCTTAAAACTCTTGCAAGAATCATAACATTTGTTAAAACCAAAAAATACATTGTTGTTTGAATGTTGATTTTTTGAATTGTTTTGCCGGGTTTTAGTGTAGGGTTTCTTGTTGCTTTTATTTGTCTGTTGTATTTGTTTTCTTTGTTTGTTTTTCCGCTGCTAATCTAGATCATCGGATTTTAGACTGTTGTTTGTATTTTCATCTCTTTTGTAAGTTTTTTTTTCTTTGCCTCTAGTTGCTTCTGTAATTTTAGCTTACATTGGTACCAAAAAAAAATCATAACATGTAACCGTTCCTAAATTTATTGAATACATATTTTATATGAAAAAGGAAATAAACATTTATAGAATAATTGAGGTACAAAGGCTTGGTTATAAATTATGTTATCTACACATATTCATGGGAAACTTGAGTAAAAGAAGTGGGCTCACCGTTTAGGGAGTGTAGGTGAAGAACGTGTCGGACACGAGAGGATGATCTTATTGTCAATTTGGCTTATCAAAAATCAAACAAATAGTACTTATTTGTGATGTTGATATTTCTCTTGTCTTTTATCTAACGACGACTCAGAGATTTTTTTAAAGTCTTTCAGAGGAGTTATTATTTTTCTCTATAAAGAAAAAATACATTTTTTATTTTCTTTAAACTAATAACGTTTAAATCACAAATAGCTTAAGGGTCCTCTGTAAACTCTTAATAGCTTTTCTTTACATGTAATTTTTAGAGCTTTAAACCATAAAACAGATGATCTTGCTCGTGTTGGCCGAGTATCAGTTTAAGGGTCCTCTGTAAACTCTCTATTTAATTTATATAAGTTGTTGATAAAAAAAAAAACTAATAACGTTTGTTTTGGTTTGAATGCAAAAACATTTTTTAAGGATTTGGGTTCCAAACATTATTATATTGTTTCATGAATGTTATCCTCACGTTAAGAATTCGGCGGGGGGAGAGGGATTTTTTTAAATGTGTTTCGATATTTTCTACTTCAGAAAATTTGGTTATAGTTTTACTTTTTAGAAAGGAGTTCTTTTAGATTTAAATATATTTATGTGTTTACCGGAGGTGGTCCAGTTAATTCATTTTTGATATAGTTTGGCACTAGATGGTAGTTCAAATCCTACACAGCTCTAGTTGAAGTATTTAAGATATGGATCAAGTCTTGTTTATCCAGTTCTTGACAAAAAAAAAAAAAATCATTCTTAATCCAATAAACTGTTTGATACAAAGAGAATTGTTTGTTTGATATTTTCTTGGTCTACAATTTATTTACCAAGTTGAAAAACGAGTTAAAGTTGTATCTTATTAAATAAAAAAAAGTTCCAAAATAGAGTTTATATGGAAGTAAAATAATGTTCAATCTTGATCTACATGCCTGGTTATATCTACAGAAGTCATGAGTTATTCTTTATCAATCTTCCACAAGATGTTTATCAATTATTGTGGTCCGTCAAAATCCGAATAATGAAATAAAGTCACGTGAAACCTAATAGAGAACAAAACGTTACCTTGAATATCCTCTAAAATCGTCAATTATAAATGCATAATTCCACCGTCATTATATTTCAAAGTCATACTTTAACAGTCTAGAATAGTTTATCTACAATACATATCTTCTTCTTCTTCAAATTTTATTTCGAATATTTTACTTTTTCTACATGGATATAGTAGATATTTATTAATACAAATCTTAAACCATTATATACATAAAAACTTATAATAATAAACAAAATGACCATATAAAGTATCTTTTCTTCTCATGATTATTCATATACATAGTATATAATAATAACACATGATTACTAAAAAATGTATCTTTATATATTAAAGTGGAGGTCTCTTTACATTTTGGACTTCAGTTTACGTGTTATAAACTATAAGATAAAATTAATATATGATTTAGATGGGCTAATTTTTTTTATTAATCCTATTATTTTGGTTACGTTAGAGAATTAAAAACAATAAAAATATCATAACCATATTGTTAGAGAATTAAAAGGAATAAGAATAAGTTTTCAAATCATATTATTTTTTTTGGTTATTCAAATCTTTGTTTGATTGTTTCATCTTTCATGGTTTCGAGTATGTGAGATTGTGCTTTTTAAAAAAAATTTGTTTGATAGTGTGGAAATTGCAAATTTCAAATATTTTATTTCAGTGATATGTTTGAAGATTCTTCTCTTTTTTAGCTTTTAATAGAAAATCTGTTTATTCTCCTAATACAAGCGTGGTGTTGTCATAATGTTGATGAATCGATTTCAACATAAGAAACAAGATTTGACTAGGGCTTTTAGTTTTGGATTTTCGGATATGGGATTTAGGGTTTTTAGTTTGAATTAGGGGATTTTCAAATTTGGGTTTGAGAAATGAAACTGGGTTGAAAATTGGTTTAGAGTTTTCAAATCTGGTCATAATCGGTTTAATCAACGATTATGGATCAGTTAAAATTGGTTATGGTTAATTAATATACAGAAAACCACTGTTATCTAATTTCATGGAGAAATAATTATAAAATTTCAACTTTTATTGGTGGAGAAATAAGATTTCAATTTTCATGGGTGAGAAATATGTTGGTAATCTCTGTGGAGAAATTTAAAGAATCCTATAGTTTATGGAGAAATAGTATTATATGATATTTGTGAGGGGGAAATAAATCGTCGATCCAAAAGATAATTAGAAGCAATTGTTTTAAAATTAACACAATGATTACGAGAACTATTAAGGTCCAATAAATGATTGGTGTTTCATTGCTTACAATTACAAAATATTTAATAAAACGGTTAATTGTGTAAACATAGGTTTGACTATTTAAGTATCTATTCGGGTTCGGGTCGAGTCTTTTCAAGTTTTAGATTTCAGTCCTACTGATTTAATATCCATTCGAGTATTTTTATTTTTCGGGTCGGGTTTAGTTCAAGTATAGATTATGTTCGGGTATTTTTATTCAAATGTTTATAAAAATTCAAAATTAGTAAAAATTTAGTAGAAAAAAAAATCTTAAAAGACCAAAATTTAATAAAAATATATCGGGTTCTTAATTCGGTTTCGGTTTGAGTTCGAGTTCGGTTCTTTGAGTACATAAATTTAGGATATATTCAAGTATTTTGTCATATTCGGTTTGATTTGATTCCTCTTATTTAGGGTCGGATTTTAGTATCGGGTATTAGTCATAGGGATATGTAAACACAATAGTAACTCTTTATGATATATAACCAATTTCAAAAAAAAAATTTAGTTGAAAATTGCACATCTCAAGATTAGAATTTAGTTATGTATTATGAGTTGTTTTATTGTTATGGTTTTCTTGACCAAATAAGATTACATGTTCTTAAATACTTTTAGAAAACAACAATGATATAGCGCGGGTATAATTCTAGTAGGTAATTAAAATAGTTGGCAAAAAGCCAAAGCCTTCATTTCTTTTATTTTTTTGGTAAATTTTCTGATTGGATTAAGCCTTCATTTCTTGACAAACCTGAACCGCGTAAAACGTTTTATTTGTGATTCGAGAGAAAGCCTTCAATTGAGAATAAAGAAAACAAAGGCCTCCAGGTTTGACTAGTTTTTGCCTATAAAAGGATTCTGTAACATATGGTCTCTACTCATCTCCATTAAACACAGTTTTAATAGCTAGATCCAAAATGCAGTTCTCTTCGTCTGCTTTGACAACCTTAATCACATTAGGATGTCTTCTGTTTCATGTGTCTTTGTCTGATGCTCAACTTACACCTACTTTTTACGATACTTCATGTCCTAATGTCACTAATATCATACGAGATACAATTGTCAACGAGTTAAGATCGGATCCTCGTATCGCCGCGAGCATCCTTCGTCTTCACTTCCATGACTGTTTCGTTAATGTAAGTATTACTTATATACAGGACCAAATACTATATATATATATGTAATATATTGACTAATAATTTGTTTTTGAATTTTTGAAAGGGTTGTGATGCATCGATCTTGTTAGACAACACGACATCGTTTCGAACGGAGAAAGATGCCTTTGGAAACGCAAATTCAGCAAGAGGATTTCCAGTGATTGATAGAATGAAAGCAGCAATAGAGAGAGCTTGTCCAAGAACTGTTTCATGTGCAGATACTCTCACCATTGCAGCTCAACAATCTGTCAATTTGGTAGGTTCCATTGACCCATTTTCTTTTTTTATTCATTCTTTTTATTGTTGTTTCAATTTAAATAAACCAAGTACTCATTTTACATATCAAACAAAATAGGCTAAATTTGAAAAGAAAAATTGGGATAACTTTAGTTGTTAGAGAACGTCACAACCTCTATTTAGTATCAACTTTTCAACTATATGACAGGTATTTAAAATTAATCGACAAATATCAAACATTTGGTCCCGTTTTAAAAATAAAAACAGTGTAATATCATTGACAAAATTTACCTAGTTAGGCAAGATTCCATTTTTGTTAACTTTAAAAAATACTCCAAAAAAAAAATTAAAATATCTTTATTGTTTTCATTCTCTCTTTATAAATTGAAACTTTCGAATGCTCAACTTTTCTCAATCTAATGGTTAAATGTTATAGCTAATGGTTTAGGTATCTGAAGTTCGACTTCACCCTACTAGATGTAGTAGTTATTAGAGGGTTTTAGAAATGTGTTTAGATCATGTATCACTTTAACGATCTAATCGTAATTGTTGACAAAAAAAAAATTGAAACTTTCGAGTGAAAATAAGAGTTAATTTTTATTATATTATATTATAGGCAGGAGGTCCTTCATGGAGAGCACCTGTGGGAAGAAGAGACAGCTTACAAGCATTTTTGGATCTTGCTAATACAAATCTTCCAGGTCCATCCTCCACACTTCCTCAACTTAAAGCCAGTTTTAGCAAAGTTGGTCTCAATCGTCCTTCTGATCTCGTTGCTCTCTCTGGTAACTCCAAAAACAAAAACTTAAATACCATTTGATAATATTTGTATTTAGTGAATTTATTAATGATTTTTATGTTTTTCTTTGGTTAGGTGGTCACACATTTGGTAAAAATCAATGCCGGTTTATTATGAACAGATTATACAACTTCAGCAACACCGGTTTACCTGACCCTACCCTCAACACAACTTATCTCCAAACTCTTCGTGGTTTATGTCCTCGTACTGGTAATCTAAGTGCCTTGGTAGATTTTGATCTACGTACACCTACGGTTTTCGACAACAAGTACTATGTGAATCTCAGAGAGCAAAAAGGTCTTATTCAAAGTGATCAAGAGTTGTTCTCTAGTCCTAATGCAACTGACACAATCCCCTTGGTGAGAGCTTATGCTGATGGTACACAAACATTCTTCAATGCCTTTGTGGAGGCTATGAATAGAATGGGAAACATTACACCTCTTACAGGAACTCAAGGACAAATCCGATTGAATTGTAGAGTTGTGAACTCCAACTCTTTACTTCATGATGTTGTTGAGATGGTTGACTTTGTTAGCTCTATGTGAGTAGTTGACTCAACATCTGGTTATTAGAGTATAAGTTATAAGATAAATAAAGCACTCCCAAGATGTTACTTGAGCAGAAGATCTTTATTGGTGTTTAGAGTATCTAAATGGTTCTTTGTTTTTATATTTGATTTTGGCCTTTGAAAGCCTATCATTAATCTATGTAAACTTTTATGGTTTGGACGTTCTATTCTAATAAAGATGATACTCGAGAGTTATAATATTTTATTTATTACATCTATTTTTTCTTTTGGTTTTTCAAATTAAATATATATCACTACGTATTTTGTTTTATGGACATCTCCATAACATATACGAATACCACATCAAGATTTAAAGAACTAGGATCTCCGACAACATATTAATGGAGAACATATAATTCAAACAAATCTAGTATAGAGTAACCTGGAAAAGTGCATCAAATTCTAAACATAAATCAAATTAGAATCTCTGCAAATTTACGTTTAGAGATATAAATTGTCATCAATCTATCCGACCATAGCATTTTGGGTTTAGAAAAAAAATATATATGTATTTTTCCATTAAAAAAACAAGTCCTCTAAATGTAAATATCGCTATATTAGAAGCCTCTTGACCCTTTTATTTCTTTAGTTGCTCTACACAAGCCAGTGGTTCTCAATCCTGGCATTTATTTGACGAATAAAACCGTTGATCATATATAAAAATAGAAAGTCTCAGAGAAAGAGAGAGAGAGAGTACTTGATGCAAAGGTTAGAAGCGTAAATGAATATAACAAAATATCTGGTTTTTAGTATAGTGTAGATGAACATGTTATTTCAGCAAATATGAGAAAGTTTAAGGTTAATTAGTATGAATACCCATAAAAGGAAAAATCCTCCAAATTAGACTCAATTTTGCCTATAAAAGGTTTCAAGATAACGACTTTAATACTCATCTTCTCGTTTAAAACCCAATCAAATAGCATTCATAAAAAATGAAGTTTTCTTCGTCTTCTACTTTCTTCACTTGGACAATCTTAATCACATTGGGATGTCTTCTGCTTCATGTGTCTTTGTCCGATGCTCAACTTACACCTACTTTTTACGATACTTCATGTCCTAACGTCACTAACATCATACGAGATACTATTGTCAGCGAGCTAAGATCGGATCCTCGTATCACCGCAAGCATCCTTCGTCTTCACTTCCATGACTGCTTTGTTAATGTAAGATATTACTTTTCATATTTTCACTGCGTTACAATTATAAGTTTAATATCATTTATCAACTTTTTGTCCATGCTTTTTGATACCTTTATTTGCTATTTTAACTTTTTTGAAGGGTTGTGATGCATCGATCTTGTTAGACAACACAACATCATTTCGAACTGAGAAAGATGCATTTGGAAACGCAAATTCGGCAAGAGGATTTCCTGTAATTGATAGAATGAAAGCAGCAATAGAGAGAGCTTGCCCAAGAACTGTTTCATGTGCTGATGTACTCACCATTGCAGCTCAACAATCTGTCACTTTGGTAAGCTCCATTTTCTTGTTTTGATTCATTACAATTATTGTTTCAAATCTTAAATATACCAAGAACTCACTTTTCGACAGCCTAAGCTTGAACAGCAAAATTTGGATATTTTTAGTAACGTGGATCATTTTTGGTTATTTGAGAAAGTCACTCAAAATTAATAGTATTTACTTTCCAACCATACGACAACTATATAAAATTAATAGGGACATATTCAAAACGTGTGGTCCCCTAAAAACAAATTTGACACGTTTAGTTGAAGAAAAAAAATCCAGATTTTTATTTAATAAACCAAGTTTTTTTTGGATAACCAATTAGACTAATTAATCTTAAAGTTTATAAAAATTTGGATTTTTTAAAAGTGTTTATGAGTGACTAAAGATGTTTTTTATTTTTTCTTTGAGAAATGAAAACTTTTTTTTTAACAATTAAATCGATAAGGTCCGATCCAAATCTGAAACCCGTAAAACCCAAAAAAATAATATCATGCGCATAGAGAATACGCCATTTTATGGAGTCGAACTCCGGTGAGGAAGACATCAGATTTTAATTTAACTACTTGACAAAAACACAACTTAGGAGTGATATAATCTCTAATAAATAAAAAAACAAAAAATTGAAAACGTAATGGTTATATATTATATAGGCAGGAGGTCCTTCATGGAGAGTTCCTTTGGGGAGAAGAGACAGTTTAAGAGCATTTATGGATCTTGCTAATAGAAATCTTCCAGCTCCATCCTTCACACTTGAACAACTTAAAGCCAGTTTCAGAAACGTTGGCCTTAACCGTTCTTCTGATCTCGTTGCCTTGTCCGGTAAAGATTAAACACTACTTAAGATAGATGTAACTTAGTGAGTTTCCTTATTGATATTATGGATTTTTCTTTTGTTAGGTGGTCACACATTTGGTAAAAATCAATGCCGGTTTATTATGAACCGATTATACAACTTCAGCAACACCGGTTTACCTGATCCTACACTCAACACTACTTATCTCCAAACTCTTCGTGGACTATGTCCTCGTAATGGTAATCAAAGCGTCTTGGTTGATTTTGATCTGCGAACGCCGACAGTTTTCGACAACAAATACTATGTAAATCTTGGAGAACAGAAAGGTCTTCTTCAGACTGATCAAGAATTGTTCTCTAGCTCCAATGCTACTGATACAATGCCTTTGGTGAGATCATATGCTAATAACACACAAACATTCTTCAATGCGTTTGTGGAGGCAATGGATAGAATGGGAAACATTACACCTCTTACAGGAACTCAAGGACAAATCAGATTGAATTGTAGAGTAGTGAACTCCAACTCTCTACTTCATGATGTTGTTGAGATGGTTGATTTTGTTAGCTCTATGTGAGAATAGTCAATTAATCTGTCTACCAAAGTATATCATGCTAAGATAAATAAAGCTCTCTCAAGATGCTACTTGAGCAGAAGAATTAATCTTTACATAATGATATATATATTATATGCAGAGTACTTCTTTATGTTTGATGATATGTTCTGTCCTAATAAAGATGAAAAATTAAAATAAAACGATGTTAATTGAGGATAATTTTTGGTGCAAAAAGGACATAGTCGTTCATGGGTTTAATGGTGTTTTCTCTGTGACAGAATTGTTTATACTATAGACCCTTACTTTCGACAATTTGGGTAAAATTATTAGAGAGATTAATGTTGGTGAAAGAAAAGAAATAAAATAACATGTGGTCCGTGACTGACATAACACATGGACCAAGCGGCGAATTCTTTCACTAAACAGAAACAAAAGTAATTATTTCTTTCCTTTATTTCAATTCATTCTGTTAAGTTTTTTTTTGTTTTTTAACTCACGAGGTGGAGGGTTGGACTATTCTCTTAGAGTGGTGCAGCTCACGGATAAATCTTACCTTCGAATATTTAAATGAGTCAAAAACATGAACTCATATCCATGTAAGAGTGACTAGAAAAATGTAGTTTACTTTCACATAGTAGAGGAATTAAACCTGCGAATTCTTTAAAATTTCAGACATGCCCCTACCACTTACTCCCTTTGTCGTTTCTGTTAAGTTTTAAACTTTAATTCGATTTCCTTCCATTTATTTTTTTGTTGGTTAGTAAATATACATCATGGTTTTTCGCCGGATAAGGACAAAAACCCTGAAACCACAGTTGGTCATGCCATTGTAAAAACCTGAGTTTATGAAAAATCAAGTGGTTACTTTTTATATTTCTCAACATGGCATCCATCTAAACTAAAGAACATATCCATCAAATTAGAACTATACGTCTAAACCACATGTACAAGTGGTTTTTTACTTTATCAGCTTTATGTGGTGTGGAAATAAGTGGCTCTTTTGAGTCACATCACTTAGTGTTTGTGTATATTGTTTGGTTAGGTGTAAATCCAGATTTTAAATTTCTGAGTTTGTGCCTTGAGTGTGAGTGATGGGCTCTGTGTTTGGTGTTGATTGGTGCATACAAGCATGTAATGTGAATTTGGTGTTTGATTTGCTGATTCATCTTGTTGTGAATCGAAGCTTGGCAGAATTATGCTCTGACGGTGGCGGTGATGTATCACTGTAGTTGATTTGACTACCAATTACAATATTATTAGAAACGACTTCCATTATCGATTTCAAGTATGTAGACTAGGACTTTTTTGTGACAAAAAAGACTAAGAATTGTATTTCTTCTTCAAATTATTATTTGTCATTGAAATTAGTGCGGATTATATATATATATATATATATAAACATATTTTATTAGATATCTTGTTTCTCAAGCAAGCACGCTTGAAGCTGATATCATTGCAACCTCATGTCTCATCTTTCTTGGTCCATAAACCATTACTCCAAAAGTCTTCTGAACCTTCTGAATCAAACAGTATCTCCCACGAAAATCATATCGCTTTGGTTTATTAATTATACTATTCTCATTTGCGTCATGCATATCATAGCAGATGACTTGCACTTTTGATTAGTTTTAGAACATTAATTAGAGGCTTGTAACTATATACTGATACGGGACGCTCTCTAGCTCTCTCTCTTCGTGTTGCTACCAAACCATGAGGATGGAGAAGATGTAGGAAAGAGTCTGAAAGTCTACAACATTCTGTATTTGCTTTTTTTCGAATCATGACCTTTCTCGTTGTTTTGTTTCTTGAGCCACAAGAAAACAGCGATGGAAGCAATAAAAATGCAGACACATCCAAGAAACATGTTCAAAAGTGATCTACAGTGAAAACCACAAATAGGCTAGAGATTGGGTCTAAACCCAACTCCTTAGAAGGTTCATAATTGACCAGATGTGGAGAGTGTTGACCAGAGTGAGGACCACACCAGTCTCCTCAGTCCTCACTTCCACATCTCGGCCATTCGTGTCGGTCGCCGTGATTTCGGATGGATGGTGGGACTGTTTCACGGTCTGAGGCAAATTTGAACCACAGAAATTGGTTAAAACTTTCTAAGGTAGATATATCTATTTAATTGAGATGCTAGATTTGACCATTGATATTCATTCAGACACATATTTTCTAAGGTAGATATAAATTTAAAGTACTTTGGACTTTGAAAATTAATGAAGGATAGCTGCAGTAGTACGAGATAGAGATCAAATGTACACAACTAAATCGGGACGAGTTTTATATGACTTTAATTAATTTTTAGTTGGGGCTTTTGGATTTTCTTTTCAACTCAAATTAGATTTTGGATTAATTGTATATGGTATATTAGAGCTTATTAGGGTTTTTTTTTAACTATAATTGTTGTTTTCCTAACAAAAAATATTAAATCATGAATCTATAAACTAATAACATTAGAAATAGAGAAGAGAAAATGGTCAAATTAAATACAAGCTTATAGTGATTTACCAAATTAAATACGAACTTTCAAGTTTGTCAAATTAAATACAAATTTTGGTTGACTTTACCAATTTTAAACTTAATTTAGTCAACTATAACGGTTTATTAAGAAACGTTTAACTGTGTTTAACCCCATTTAAAGAGACGTTACATATTATCCCAATTTGTTTAAACAGAGTTAACAACACTTAAACGTTTATTAACAAATCATTATAGTTGACAAAATTGAATTTAAAATTGGTAAAGTCAACAAAAGTTTGTATTTAATTTGATAAACTTAAAAGTTCATATTTAATTTGATAATTTTCCCGTTAGAAATATAATAGAAGTTATAGTG
The DNA here is from genome assembly GCA_009757365.2 of Lepidium campestre. Classification (NCBI taxonomy): domain Eukaryota; kingdom Viridiplantae; phylum Streptophyta; class Magnoliopsida; order Brassicales; family Brassicaceae; genus Lepidium; species Lepidium campestre. The sequence continues at coordinate 91,234 of WJSH01002605.1, forward strand.
TACATCAACAATTACGTGAGAGGAGTGATTAGTCTCTTCCTAACACAGTAGTTGTTGATAAAACTTTGATGACTAATAGGGAGAGATGATGGCAAAATATTTTTATGTTTTTTTTATCGCCATTGTGTCGACCATTTCATTTATATGCCCAAAATATTTTTATGTTTGCAAATGTAATTTGTCAAATTTTTAACTAGTCTTAAAAATTGCTTTTAGCCAAATTACTCTAAACCTTTAATTGGCTTTAAAGTATAGTTCTATTTCGTTAAATTCTTTGATACCGAAAATGAAAGAAAACTGAACTTTTTTTTATTATAAAATCATATACTCTTTTTTTTAACAGTTATATCTAACTCTCATCTATAACACACTCCCAAATTTCAAATTCTATTACAGGGAGTAACACATTTTTTATTTTTTATTTTTTTTGTCACTAGAGTAACACAATTATCTAAAATTGGATTGTAATGAATAAAACTCTAGTCTAGTGGTAATGCTCTTTTTATAAATTTTTTAGACACCGAAGTTCGAACCTCTTACTTATAATAATAGGACTGAAATTAAATATCATTAAACTAGTTGACAAGAAAAATGAATAAAACTTTAAAAATAGATATGTAACTACTTGTCAAAAACTTTTTTTTTTTGTCTAACAATTAGATCAACTAAGTTCGATCCATAACTTAAATGCTTCAACTAAAGTTGGGTGAGATTCGAATTCACCAACTAATGTCAAGTTAAATCATAGACAAACCAACTAAATAGTTTGTTTCGTGGCTCCGGCAATATTTTTTCACCCACTTTTGAATTCTTGAAAATAAAATATTAAATAAGACCTTCTGTCATGCCGATATGAGTTAGATAATTAATTTTCATGCTTTTAATTAGTAGGCATTAATGTTGCGTTCAGGCATCACTAGTCATTCTCTAACATCTAGCTACTCCTATAGTCCTATACGTGTCTTAACTATAACCTCTCGTGAGTGAAATCAAAACAGTACGATTCACAAACAAACACACACACACATGTGTATATATATACACACAGAATCACGTAAGAAAAATCTATTATGTGTTTGTAACTAAGAAAACAAAGTCTATTCTAAAGTAATATTTGTTCAATTTTAGGAAGAGATCGATATGACAATGAAGATGGAATTCATCAGCGAAGAAGTGATCAAACCATCTTCACCAACACCTAATCATCTCTTCACTTTTAATCTTTCTCTTTTTGATCAATTTCTTCCACCAACTTATCAAACCATTATTTTGTTTTACAAAAATGAATCTAGAACTAATGTGATCAAGACCCTCAAGAACTCTCTCTCACACACTCTCACTCGTTTCTATCCTCTCGCCGGACGGATTCAAGGTGTCTCTGTTGATTGCAACGACGAAGGAGTTTTATTCACTGAGGCACGAGCCAATGTACATCTCTCTGATGTTCTCAGTAATCCAAGTTCTGATTTGCTTCACCAATTAATACTTCCTTCTAAAGTCTCTGATCCAGGTACTTGGCCGCTTTTACGAGTTAAGGTCAGTTTCTTTACAAACGAAGAATTTGCGGTTGCGGTTGGCGTTTCTCACAAAATTTGCGACACGACTTCTTTGGGGACGTTTGTTTGCGACTGGACCAATGCAGCAAAAGGGCAAGTTGTGTCTGTTATTCCCGATTTTGAATCGCAGAATTTCTACCCTCCTGGTGATCTTTCTATCAATTTCCCACCGACTTTTGAACTAACGAACACTTTGACAAAGAGATTTGTCTTTGGTCCTGCCAAGATTGAAGAACTCAAAAGCACAGCTTCAAGCAAACTTGTGCCACACGCTACTCGTAACGAAGCCATCACAGCGCTTCTCTTCAAATGTATGATGAAGGCAGCTCGATCTAAAGTGGACGCGGTTGTAACGCAAACTATGGACTTGCGGGCTAGGGTTCCTTCTACTTTCTTGTCTAGCAAGTCAATAGGTAACTTCTTCTTTCTATCTACCTCAAAAGAGAACACAGAGAAGGAATTTGAAATCCAGGAATTGGCCTTCAAGCTGAGGAATACTAAGAAGGAACTCGATGAACTGATCAAAGAAGATTCAGATCAGGTGGGTGAGCGAGTTATGAGCGCGATGTTGAGTTCGTTGTATGAGATGAGTCCTGAGACAGTGACATTTGTAGTGACTAGTTGGTGTAGAATGCGTTTTTACGGAGCGGATTTCGGTTTTGGAACTCCGGTTTGGATCGCTCCTGATTCTATTGACAAGACACAGGTCGTGTTGGTTGACGCAAATGATGGTGAAGGTATTGAAGCGTGGGTTACATTACCTAAAGACGACATGATTGCTTTCGAACATGACGAGAACTTGCTCGCTTTTGCATCTACTTAAGCGTCACATTTATGTTTCTACAATATGAAGCTGATTATGAACTATCTGAGTATTTTGTGTATCGTATTGGTGTGTGATTACTTTGAAGTAAGTTTTCTTGTCTGTTTCTTAGTCAAATTTGTTGTAATAGTGTTATTGTCTTTAGTTAATATTCTTCCTATGTTTCTTTAAATTGTAATGCCCTGTAAGTTATGTTGTAGCCAAAAAAGATTTGTTTCTATAGAATGGGTTGGAACTTCAATGCTCAATTTGTGCACAGTAGTAACCCACAAACTTGAAACCAATTTAAAACAAAGCTACAGTGTTCAAAAATCAATTGGAATATTGCTTGAAGCCACAGATCTTACTCTTGGGCTTAGATCTCCAAGAACTTGGTTCATTTTTGTTCCATAAACATACGAATTGGCGGTTTGGATTTTGGTTCACGGAACTGTTTTCTCTGCACGGCTTCACAGAATATTGCTACAGCATCAACACTCCTTCTGACCTATTCATTTCGGTTTCTGTTGCTTCGACTGGTCTGTTGTCGGGAATAATAGTTCTCTAATTTGTCCCTCTGCGTTGTCTTCCGATGTTGCCTGCAAGAGTTTTGATTGGCATGATATGTTATGATAACGTCAATTAGTATTTCAGCATGGTTTTGATCAGGAACAAGATTTCAGAAGATCAAAGGAAAGAACAGCTGTACCCTTGTCAAGAATCCAAACCGTAATGACTCAATTTTTGCTCCTGCACAAAGCCTGAGGTCAAACCCCAGGGAATCTATCCCAATCAGCTTCACTTCCTGGAACCAAGCAAACAAAGAAATAGGGTCTGATCATATAATCGTAAAACAACCAGGACCTACAGAAATTTCCTGTTAAACTTCCAGTTTGTAAATTAGAGCTTGTCGAGTTAAGTTGCAGCTATATACCTCTGCTTGAATACCGTTATGTCTCCAACACAGAGATTTGAGGGCCTCAGTTAGTTTATCACCAGAATCTTCTAAACGGCTTATGATTCCAGCTGATGCATGAGCAACAGCATCAGGTTGTGCTTTTCTGACAGCTTCCACTTCAACTTCAGTCTGTTCCCAAAAGTTAAGCATAAGCTTGCGACAAAAAGAAGAGTCTAGATACGAAGTGAAAAACGAGAACCATGAGATTTGTCAATCATGAAATAAATAAGAACAAGCTTGACAAAATTCTCCTTTTCCAGATATGCACACAATGGTTAAGACAGAAAAGCGCATGGTAATGGATGAATTTATATAAGAAGATGGAGAAGCTTGATTGCAGACCTGATCCCCTTGTGCTGTAATAAGCTGAATTCTTATCATCTCCAGCTTGTAAAACGCCACCACATTTCTCGGTTTTTCAACCTGCGACGAATCTATCTCAGATTCCTCACCACCTACCTTACTATTGTCTTCAAGCTTCTCTTCTCTGTTTTCTGCATCCTTGTCTTTGTTAGCATTTCTCGAAGTCCTATCAGCAAGTTTCTTTTGGATATCTGAATAATCTTCCACTAAAATATGACTCAAAAGTCCTTGGATAGCAAGGCCAGCAGAAGGCTGATCCATGCAATCTACAGGATCATTTGAAGCAACCTAAATTCGACATATAGATAAAGTTTGTAATGATCTTGCATATCATTCTATATAAAACTACAACACCATTATTTCAGAATTTGAGGCTAAAAGTTAACCTCTGTCATTCTCTTTGCAAAAAACATGGGATGACAACTCCTCATTGTATCCAAATTTGCCCAGTCTCCTAGTGATTCATCAGAATCAGAATCCTCATCATCATCGTCGTCTTCATCTTCATCCTCTAGAACAGCAACCCATTCCTGAATCAAGAATAAGATTGCTAGTGAAGAGTGCTAAGACATGGCAAAAGTTTTCCTCTCATAGAGTTTTTTAGTGACGCAATATAAAAAATGAAATAAATTTGCTAAACCTCTTCATCTTCGTCTTCTCCTGTATCCCCATCTTCGCTACTGTCATCTTCTCCTTCACTTTCATCATCTTCAGTTTCAAAGTCACTATCTGTTAGACCCATCAGCTCCATTTCCTTGATCATCTCCATTGTATCAAAACCTACTATTACTTGCTGCAATGCATCCATGCAAAAGCCACACAGAGCAGTATATTCAGTCATAATGCAGATAAACATATTGAAACTAGATGGCTGCTTATTGCTGCATGTGTGTGTGTTTAGATTTTGAAATAATGGTAGATTGACATATATAAATATAACAAGACAGCTGCTTTAGCTACTGTATCAAAAAAAGAACAGATTTCCCCTCCCTCAGAACTAGGATTCTAAACGCTTGGAACTTTCACCATTTGGCTAAAGTTTCTGAGATTATAATGCAATTCGGATATGCGTATCTTGTGTAACATACCACATAATTATTTTCAGAAGTAACAGACTGCATGACGTCCTCATCCTCCTTTACTTGAAAGTATAAATCTGCAGAGCATTAGGGTAATTTAATAAAAATTTAATGGTGTTAGGTTGATTATATAATGACAGGGAACTAAGGATGATGAATTTTTCTCTTACTTCCATTCTGATCTGTTATATAAGGTATATCTGGCCAGAGAATATTCTCATGAACTCCATCGCCAATTGAACCTGTAAGCATCAGGGTTCCTTTATTGTTCACCTGAACATGACACACTACGGGAAATGTTAGATGCACAAAACGAATCCTGGAAAAAAATAAAAGACAGTAAAACTGAAAAAAGGAGCAACATATATCCCTGTGAACAATATATGCTGTGCAGACTTATATAGGCTTTGTCAAGCTACAATTCTTTTCTCTATGTACGAGGATTCTAACAAGGACTGTTAAATAATTCTCTATATAAGAGGACTATATAGAGGGCTTAGAATATTGATAGATGAATATCGAAGCAACCCACAAGAGGAGCAAGCAGAACTACTGAACGCACTAACATGTAACTGCAACAATGCATGTAACATTGAGGCATTAGTTTAACATGCCAAAAAGGTAATTTATGGTGATTGAAAGACGCAATATAACACCTCAATGATGGTTCTAGTAGTTTCTGCAGGTGATAGCCTGAAATCTCCATCATTCTGTGGCAACGAGGCTCTGATTTCTTCTGAAGGATGATACCTTGACTTCCCACTCTGATTTTCTGGATCGGAAGCAGAATCTAAGTACTCGGCTGTGGCTTGAGTTCGATTCTTCCGCAGGTCTTTTCTTGTTAAATAGTCACTGTTGTGCTTCAGAAACCCACTCCTAGAAAAGTGCATATATTAATGTGTGAATTTACATATATGAAGAAAACCAAAAAGTTCAGAATCTGTAATATCCGAGCAAAAATGAAAAAGAATCGATCTTTGACTGGTTCCAAGGTTCATAAACGAAGTATCTAACTTAGTGCTCAATGTAATCAAGAAGAACCGGCTTTACGCTATATTCAACATTCACAGTCGACAAGAAACATACACTAAATCTATTGAATATCTAGAATCTACCTTCTTGATGAAACCTAAACTTACAACAAAGAAGCACTCGATTGAAGTACCCAAAAGAATAACTTTTGTAGGCAAAAAGCGTATAAACTGTTTTACAACTTAATGATAGAACAAATTAAATCTGTCAGTACCCATCAAAATGGTTGAGACGTTGAGGCTGAAAAACGCGGCGAGACGCATAATGGAAGCAGCTTCTTCCTTCCTCCGTGCTCGGTACAGGACGATACTCTACAAGTGCATTCATTCACTTAATGTCAGGAAAATAAAAAGAGGAAATCAATTAACAATACAATTAATTTTTGAGAAAACAAAAACCGTGAACAGAGAGAAAGAGAGTAATAGTTATTACGGAGTATCGCCGTCGACGAGCAGAATCCGGTGGAGAGACGGACGGCCATAACCGACTCAATCATCGGTTTTAGTGTTATCTCTTAACCTTCGCTCTCTTTCTCTGAGCTCAGAAGCTGGAGAAGGATGTGCAGATTAGGCTATCTATTTGGTGAACTTTTCTTACCAATCATGACGTGTCCTCTTCTCATTGGCCGTAAACCAAGAAGATATTATAATCGCGGTTCCGAAAAGGTGTACACTTTCACTATTATCAAAACGCTGCGTTTTCTTTTTTGTTATGTTTTTACATCAAACTTCACCAATAGTCACCGCAAGAGCAAACACCAAACCGGAACACATGAAATCTATTAGTGTCTCTGATGATGATCTCACGAGAAGTTATCTGTGAGATAAGCTTAGCTGCAACATGACAATCTCCACAAATCCTGAGATTCTTCGTTATTCTTATGGCATTACTGTCTTCTTCTGTGTTCATCAGAGCAAACACAATGGCTAATTTTTCACTGTGAACAGCTAAATGTGTCTCTTTATCTTCTTCTTCCACATCATGAAGCGCCGATTCTGAATCGGGAACATACCCTAACTCTTTCATTTTTCTTACTAGAACATCCAGCCCTCCGTAAATCTTATCGGATTGAGGGTGTGACCTGTCGCCTACTAAGAATGTATGAATTTCTCCATTGACCTCAACATTGCTTGCTCCGGGATTCTTCTTTAACCCTTTGGTCTTCATTATGTGTCTTATGTTAGTCACTTCTTCCCATCTTCCAGCCTTTGCGTATATATTAGAAAGCAATACATAGTAACCCGATTGCTCAGGTGCTAACTGGAAAAGCTTATCAGCTGCGAGTAGACCAATATCTGTATCAGAATGCACCCGACAAGCTCCTAATAAAGCTCCCCAAACTCTCTCGTTCGGTTCCATTGACATTTCTTGTATGAATTTATATGCTTGTTTTACTTTTCCAGCTCGGCCAAGAAGATCTACCATACACGCAAAGTGCTCTAACCTAGGAGTGATCTTGTAATGATCTGTCATGAGTTTGAAATAACTGCGACCTTCTTCTAGTAACCCCGCATGGCTACAAGCAGCAAGGGTTGCAACGAACGCAATTGAATCAGGGATAAGACCCGAATCTTGCATTTTTGAAAACAAGGCCACGGCATCACGGCCTCTTCCACTGACTCCATAAGCCGAGATCATAGCTGTCCAAGACACAACGTCACGGGACTCCATGTTCTCAAACACATCTCTCGCTCTGTCTAGACATCCGCACTTTGCATACATATCGATTAATGCATTCTCTAACAACATATTGGGTATCAGTTTCTTCCTCTCGATGTATTCATGGATTTTCTTACCAAGAGACAGAGCAGATGTATCTCCACAAGCAGGTAATACACTTGTAATTGAGACTGCGTCAGGTTCGAACCCATCAGCCTCCATTCGGGAATACAATGCCACAGCTTCAACAGGCATCGCATTTTTCATATACACACCGATCATCACGTTCCATGAAACCAAACTCCTTTTCCCCATTTTTAAAAACATATCTTTAACATACATGACATTTTTCGTTGTTGTGTTGGTCACTGCTGGTAATAGACTAGCCATCGTGCCAGCATCGTGGCTTATGTTCACGGATTCCATTTCCCTACAAACCTCCAAAGCATGATCAAATCTCTGATTTTGCGCATATCCAGCAACTAACGAGTTCCAAGAGACCACATCTCTCCTTGACATCTCATCAAGTACAAGCCTTGCTTCAGCTAAAAATCCGCACTTTCCATACATAGAAATTAAGCCATTCCCAACAAAAAGAGTCGAAGAGAGCCCAACTCTTGTAGCGAACCCATGAATTTTCTTCCCAACGACAATATTTCCAGAGCAAGAACAAGCCTTTAGAACACAAGGGAAAGTGTAATGATCGGGTTTAACATTACAGCCATACATCGTCCCAAACACTTGAATGCCTTGACGGTAAAACCCGTTATTAACATAGCTTCTAATCATGACATTTATAATAATAACGTTTCTCTCAGGAATTTCCTCGAACACCTTGCGTGCTGATGCCACATCTTTTAGAACAGCATAAGATCGCATAAGTTTAACGCCTAAGGAAGAATTGCAGCGTAGATCCTCCAGAATGATTCTGGAGTGGACTGTTCTAAGTGTTTTAACATCTGGGTAAGTGTCAAGTACCTGACCAAGCAGGAAAGCTGTCTCCTGTGTTAATTTCTGATCGAATTCTTGTCTGGATACGGACGAAGTAAATTTTCGTTTCTGAAAGAATTCCGGAAAATGGAGAAGACGGAGATCGACATTGATGCGTTTCATGAGCTTGGAAATCGAACCTCCTAACCATCATCAACTATGTATAACAACGGTGGCGAGAGCAAAATAGCAACGGTTAAAAAGTACAGTGGGTAAGCCGGTAATAAAGGTTGAACCGTCAAATGTAGGTAAACCGGATCAGACCGGTCTCACATGGCCAATCGGCAATTGGGTTTTTGCATGAAACTTTCTTGGCTTCCAAGAAACACACGAAAGCCCCTAAGATGTGTGCCTCGCAAGGAATCAACCATTCGCAAAATAATGTAATTTCTTGACCAGGTATAGGCTCGTGCTTGAAGCAAAGGTTTTGTTGGGCATCTTGATCACACATCGTACTTAAAACGTTTTATAGCTTTCTACTAAAACCACTTTCTTACAGGAATATTGGCTTATAACTTTAAGTCTTTAATAGTTAATACAATCATTTATGCTATTGTTTTGAGTCAATGCGAAGATCATATATAATAATTCTTCTAGAGACATTACAATGCGGGACAGCATACCAGGCATGGTGAACCAGGTCTGATTTCTGGTTTGAAACTGCAATAGTACTACCAAGACAGCTTAATCGGACGCACCCAGTTCATGGACTTGCCAAGAAAACTACAAATTCTCTTTGTAGTGAGAACCAGAGCGATGGAGATCTTTAGAGTCTAGTTTCTTATAGATAAGCTTGGTGTGAAGAATAATATCCAACATCGAAACAGCTTCAACGATATTCTTCCCTTTGTTCAACATCACGCAGCTCGCCCTGCATATTTTCAAAATTCAAAATTAGAAAAAGAAACTGCAAATTTTAGCAGGGTCATGTTTTTTTTTTTATTTTGCTTGTGCAAAAGATTTGACCTTTTGGCATTTGCAGCATCTGTGATCTCAGCTCGAGTTGGAACACCAGATTTGACAAGAGATTCCAGAACCTGAGTTGCCATAATTACCGGCACACAAGCAGCGTTACAAATAGCTACGATCTCGTCCTGTATATTAGCCATTCTCTCCCATCCACATTCCACTGCAAGATCACCTCGAGCTATCATAACTCCCAAGGGATTTGAACACTTCATTGCCTCTAATAGGATCAAGGATAAGTTCTCAAACCCACTTTCTGTTTCAATCTTTAGCACAATACCTAGCTCATCTAGTTTCCTTTTCTTGAGCTCTTGTCGAAGGACGGTAATATCATGAACGTCGCGTATAAAAGAAATGCCAACCATGTCAGCATGTGAAGCTACATATTCAAGATCTTTGATATCTTTTGATGTGAGGCCTTTAAAACGGATATCACTTTGAGGAATGTTTATGGACTTCTCTGATCCTAGCTTTGTACCTTTTGGACCAGCATGAGTGATAGAGACAATTACCTCTGAAGGGCTTGTTCCTTTGATTGTTCCCCAGATTTTGCCATCATCAAAACCAATGATTTCCCCGGGCTTGACTGAATCAAACAAATAACCAGAAGGACAAGATAACCTATGAGCTCCCGGAAGAGTTACAGAACGTTCATCGAGCGATCCTTCTCGGGTTATGACTAGTAAATCTCCCACTTTTAGCCTTACAAATGATTCCTTAGGAGGAACATCCACTACTCGTTCAACCAAACGTCTTCCTTTCTTTCCCTTAACATACAACTCTGTTCCTGACTCTATGTAAACAGTATCAAAACATTCAGCCACAAACCCAGTACTGGAGAAAACATGAAACTCTTTTGAAATTCTAAGAGTCCTCTTTTTCTTTCTAGCGTCACATAGTCTTATAGAATCACCAATTTGTAGACCAGCAAGAAACTCCTGGTCTTGCACGGATATAGTAGCATCAGGGGAAAGGCTAGCAGGAGGTTCTATTCCTGTGAGTGAGAGCCATACTACAGCAGGTGAAACAACATTTCCATAGGCATCTTTCTTTGGTGAAATTTTCATCACGCAGGGACCAGGTTTAAGGGTACCAGTTCTCAGTTTTGGTCCCGCTAAATCCATAAGCACGCGGCATGGCATCTCTAGCATCTGAGATGTTCTTCTTACTCTTTTGATTATCTCACCCCAAATGCTCGGGTCTCCATGTGCGCAGTTTATGCGGATAACAGAAGCTCCAGCTTTAATAATATCGGTGATAAAGGTTTCACTCTCAGTTGCTTCTTTACCAACAGTTACCATGATATGAGTACTTCTTCCCTCACCAAGTTTACCCAGTAGTGACTCTTTGTATGATAAGACCCTGCTTTCATCATTCTTCTTTGTACTTTTACCCTTTTGCTGCTTGAGATATGCATTAGTCCAAGTCTCCGTCACAGCATTTTTCTCGTTGTACGGAGAGTTCATCAACAGATTAATAGAGGCGTTCAGGCTGGCGAGCACATCGAGATTTTTGTGGTCTAAACTTGACAGACCAAGAGAATCAAGACTACTGTTGAGCTGCTCAATGTCCAGGGACCTCAAAGCCACATAACGGACTAAGTTTGTTGCACATTCCAGATATTTTCTGCAATAGACAGGATTAGGAACTAGGCGGTAGCAAAACAAAGAATAAGTAATGCAGAGCGATATGGCCTCGTAATGCAAGATTTGATATATCTCTATCTAGAATTAGAAAGTGTATCAAAAGACTTAGCAGAGAATAAAACGGTTAACTTTACTAATCTCAACGGACCTGTCACATAAATGAAGTTGAGAAGCATTCCACTTCTCTGCTGCTAGTAGATGTGACCGAAGAGCAGTCAGTTTTTCAAGAACACCAGCCACATTATTGTCTCCATTACTTCCAGAGAGGTATGTTTCTGACTCGAGCTGAGAAAAATCAACTTTACACTCTGGAAATTCGAAGCTCCAGGTACATTCTGTAGAGGTATCATCACCAAAGATAGCAGCTAATCTGCTACAACTTTCAGCTTCACTTTTCCCCTGCACTGATGCAAAAGCTAAGGTTCTCGGAAAAGAGATTTTCATCTGATTAAGTGATAATGAACAAGTGTTCCAGTGCTGGTTGTTCATGAGAGGCCTACTGGAGAAGCAAAGGATCTTGCCTCTCAACAAGTGGTTTGTATCAATTGCTACCATCTCGTCTAATTTGTTGGATAACCTGAGAAACAAACGTAAAGTGAAAATGTTAGAGTTAAGAGTCCAGAACTAGAATCAAAGCCAAAACTTTAAGAATACTTTATATAATAAAAACGTAAAAGCAAATTCAAGTTCGTGAAAGGCCAAAATCAAGCCTAGTTAGAAGAAATTTAAAAACAAATATCTGGGAAACAATCATGGGAGGTGTTTTATTCATAAAACATAATCACATCGAAGCAAATCATTTTCCACGCTACTGGAATTGCGAAAATTTCTCGAATGAAATACTAACCAAAATCCACCGGAACAATTTTCGATGTAGCGGAAACTCATTTCAGAGAATGTAAAGGAGAGGACAAGAAACAGGAGAAATACCTTCGTTACGGAGAAGCGGTGCCTTGTTCAGATAATGGCTTCGCTTGTCTTGGGGAAGGCGACGAAGAAGAAGAAGACAAGTCAGAAGAAGAAGAAGAATGATGAAGTTTTCGAGGAGAAGAACAAAAGAATTGTGGTCAAGGATAAAAGGAGTGTGGCGAGCGCGTGCTAGATTCATCTACCTACCACGACGTCGTTTTGTGTAAAGCCTAATTCAGACTAAGAGCACCTCCAGAGGGAGGTTCTTAATGGGTTTCTTATGATTAAAAAAAGAAAAAAATAAGAAAAGTAGGAGAGAGAAATAAGAAATCGTTTCTAAGAGCACCTCCAACGGAGGGTTCTTAGTGAGGTTCTTATCAATTAATGAATAAAAATTAAATAAAAAAATGGTTAATTGATAAGAACCGGTTCTTAATTAAGTACTTTTAGAACCGGTTCTTATTGTGTCACTTCTCGACTCTTCTCAATTCTCTTTGCTTCTTCTTCAATTCTATCGACGACGATGCATCGGTGATGGAAGCTTTCATCGGCGGCTCCGATCAATCTTCCCTTTTTCCTCCACTTCTTACTCCTCCTTCTCTTCTTCTTCCTCCTCCTCATCCCTTGGCGCAATCTCAGGTCAACGAAGATACTCTCCAGCAACGACTCCAAGCTTTAATCGAAG
>WJSH01002613.1:6841-22312 GCA_009757365.2 Lepidium campestre
TCCGCCTGTCCCAAAGACTCAAGGCCAACGCCGACGGCAGGGAAAGGTGAAGTCAAAGCTGAATTCAAGCCTAGAAGTGGTACTTCCTTGAGTAATGCAAGGTGTTTCAGATGTCAAGGTATGAGACATTATTCACGCGATTGTCCTAACAAGAAGGTTTTCTTATTACTCGATGATGGAGAGATCATACCACAAGAGGAATCCGACTGTGATTCAGTTCAAGATAAAAACGAAGAAGCTGCTGCCATAGGAGAGATATTGGTAGCAAGGAGAGCACTTAGTGTACAAAACCAACTAAAAGAGTCATGTCAACGCGAGAACCTCTTTTATACCCGATGCTCTATTAAAGAAAAGGTTTGCACTCTTATTATTGACGGAGGTAGTTGCACAAACGCTGTAAGTGAAATCATTGTCAAGAAGCTAAATCTAGAAACCATTCCTCATTCTAGACTGTATAAGCTTCAATGGTTGAACGAGAGTGGAACTTTAACCGTGACGCATCAGGTTAAGGTTTCTTTGTCTATTGGTAAATATAAAGATGAGATATAGTGTGATGTTTTGCCGATGGGTTCAAGTCATGTGTTGTTGGGGAGGCCATGGCAATCTGATCGAAGAGTTATTCATGACGGCTACACAAACAAATATTCGTTCGAGTTTAAAGGTCGTAAGATTACTCTTCTTCCGTTAACTCCAAGTGAGATATACCAAGATCAGCTTCATCTTAAGCGCAAAGACGAGACCAAGAAGGAGAAACCCCTCAACACCAACCTATACATCAATCATAGTGAAGTTGCTAAACACTTAAATTCTGAACTGCCTATTTTGATGTTTATATACAAGGAATCCCTTGTTAGTACTAACCTTGCACATGAACTTCCTAGTGAAATGTCTAAGCTTTTGCAGGATTACGAAGACGTGTTTCCCGAGGAGATTCCCCAAGGCTTACCTCCTATTCGAGGCATAGAGCATCAGATTGACTTGGTACCGGGTTCGGCATTACCAAACCGACCCGCCTATCGAACCAACCCGGTAGAGACCAAAGAACTTCAAAGGAAAGTTGAAGAGTTAATGAACAAGGGTCATATACGATAGAGTATAAGTCCATGCACCGTACCTGTTCTGTTAGTACCAAAGAAAGACAACACTTGGAGAATGTGTGTCGATTATCGAGCTATCAACAACATAACTGTCAAGTACATGCACCCAATTCCAAGACTAGACGATATGCTAGACGAGTTTTGCGGTTCAACCATCTTCACTAAGATAGATCTCAAGAGTGGTTATCACCAAATCAGAATGAAGGAAGACAACGAATGGAAGACTGCTTTCAAGACCAAGCAAGGACTCTACGAGTGGTTAGTCATGCCCTTCGGCCTCACCAATGCGCCAAGCACCTTTATGAGGCTAATGAACCATATCCTAAGATCATTCATCGGTGTATTCGTGGTGGTTTACTTCGACGATATCTTAATATACAGCAAGAGTTTAGAAGAGCATCTTACCCATATCAAATCGGTTCTTGAAGTTCTACGCTCTGAAAATCTGTTTGCTAACTTAAACAAATGTTCCTTTTGCACTGATCAAGTTGTGTTCCTAGGCTTTGTTGTTAGTGCAGATGGAGTTAAAGTAGATGAGGAAAAGATCAAAGCGATTAAGGAGTGGCCGAGTCCCAAGAACATCAGCAAAGTCAGGAGTTTCCACGATTTAGTTGGCTTCTATAGGCGCTTCGTTAGAGATTTCAGCACCATTGTTGCTCCGCTAACTGAGGTTATCAAGAAGGACGTGGGTTTTAAATGGGGCGACTCGCAAGATAAGGCTTTCCAAACCCTAAAAGAGAAGCTTATCGATGCTCCTCTTCTAATACTCCCCGATTTCCTTAAAACCTTTGAGATTGAATGCGATGCTTCTGGTGTAGGTATTGGGGCTGTCCTAACACAAGATAAGAAACCCGTAGCTTATTTTAGTGAGAAGCTTGGCGGGTCAACCTTGAACTATCCCACCTACGATAAGGAGTTGTATGCATTAGTAAGAGCTCTACAAACTTGGCAGCACTATCTATGATCATGAATCTCTCAAACACCTTAAAGGACAACAAAAGCTGAACAAGAGACATGGTAAATGGATTGAGTTCATAGAAACCTTTCCATACGTCATCAAATACAAGAAAGGTAAGGACAATGTAGTTGCCGATGCATTGTCCCGGAGGTACACTTTAATCTCGACCTTAACTTCTAAACTCCTTGGATTTGATTTGATCAAAGATTTGTATGAGTCTGATTCTGATTTTAAAGAATACTATGCCAAGTGTCCTAAGTTTGCCTTTGAGAAGTATCATAGACATGACGGTTATCTCTTCTTTAGCAATCGACTGTGTATTCCTAATAGTTCAATACGAGAGCTGCTGGTCCGAGAAGCCCATGGAGGAGGATTCGCTGGTCATTTTGGCGTGACAAAGACGCTACTCGGACTACAAGATCGGTTCTACTGGCCAAACATGAAGAAAGATGTAGAGAAGGTTTGTTCTAGGTGTGTTGTGTGCAAAATGGCTAAGAGCAAAGTATAGCCTCACGGTTTGTATACTCCTCTTCCTATTTCTTCCCAACCTTGGACCGAAATTTCGATGGACTTTGTGATTGGCTTACCTTAAACCAGAAATGGTAGAGATTCGATTTTTGTAGTTGTTTACAGGTTTAGCAAGATGGCTCACTTCATAGTTAGCCATAAGACAGATGATGTTGTAAGCGTAGCCAACCTGTTTTTCAGGGAAGTCGTGAGATTACATGGGATGCCACAAGTCATTGTTTCAGACCGAGACACCAAGTTCCTGAGCCACTTTTGGTGCACACTCTGGGCCAAGCTAGGAACGAAGATGTCCTTCTCCACAACGTGTCATCCTCAGACGGACGGACAGACCGAAGTGGTAAACCGGTCCCTTTCTACTCTTTTACGAGCCATGGTGAAATGGAATCTCAAGTCTTAGGAAGGATGTCTTACACATATTGATTTCGCTTACAACTACGCTAAGCATTCTGCTACCTTATTTTCTCCTTTTGAAATCGTATATGGGTTTAATCCAAGTTCGCCTTTAGACTTGATTCCTTTGCCTTTAAGTGAAAGATGCAGCTTAGATGGCAGGAAGAAAGCGGAAGAGGTTCGTAAAATTCATGCTAAGGCCAAGGAGAACATAGAGAAGAAGACTAAGCTCTATGAGAAACACGCCAATAAAGGCCGCAAGGAAATGATATTTGAAGTCAGAGAACTTGTTTGGATTCATCTCCGAAACAATAACAACGCCTACCGTCTCGACTTAAAAGGGAAGTATCGAACATCAAGTTCTTTCAATGTTTCTGATTTGATTCCTTATGTTTCAGATACAGATTTGAGGACAAATCCTCTTCAAGAAGGGGAGGATGATCTGATCACGACCAGTTCTGAAGAGGAAGAACCGGAACCCGCGCTTGAACCAGAACCTAAAGGAATGATCACTCGGTCCAAAGCAAGCGAGCTAGCCAAGAAGACTCATGCTATGATCTATGCAGACCCCGAAGCTTCAATGGACGTGTTCAACATCTTCAAAACCGGCCCAACTGACAAACCGGGTAACTATGAATGAGTAGCTAGCGATGTGGTTTTGTACTCTTTTCCTTGGTGGGGATTTTGGTAGGAAAGAGGTTCTCCATTAAGGTTTTTAATGAGGCAAACCGCAACGCTATGTCTAAGCTATTCAGGAGTAGTTATTTGGCCGAGTGTATTAGACACTTATGCAAAACTAGACGTTTCGTTGTTTTCTTGCTTTCATTTTAAACATCATGTTGTTTTCCTTTAAACTACATGTTGTTTTGGTTAGAATCAAACCCTAGGCTTCATTGCCGCCTACTTAGGAACAAACACTTCCTTCTTGTTTTTTTTGGTGAATGAATTTATGAGAAAAGCTTGTGCTTGAAAATTGTTCATCCTTTGATTCGAGAAATCCGAAATTCTTACAAGAGACACTCTTCCAAGAATTTCTTCTATCCATCGGTTCGAGAAAACCCACCACTTGACCGAGTCGCCGCCGTTGTCCGCCTCCACCATCCCGCAGCTCCCTTGTCCCCTTTGTTCAGAGTTCGTGCTCCCGGGATCCTATCATATATGTTTTCAGTGGATGGGACGGTTCAGCTCATGATTCAAAAGTATTATATGATGCATTAACGAGTTTAAAATTCTACAAAATTCATCAGAATCCATTAAAAATCCCACTTATTGATTTTTTGGATGATTTTGGAGTACGATAAAATTTCATTCTAAAATCCCAATTCATTTAAATCCATTAAAAACCACGGTTTTCAAATCCATTAAAATATTAAATTCTATAACAGATTTTTAGTGTAGTAAATTTGGATAAAAAACAGATTAAATTCAGTTATTTGTGGTACACAATATTAATTGTGGATAAACAATTTAAGAGCAAACTTCTATGTGGCAACCAATATTTTTTAGTTTTCAGCTATTAATTGTGAATTACTTTTGTCAAATGATAATAATAGCCAAGAAACAGGTGATTTGGTTGGCTTGCCTCTTGTCTAGTTTAGCATCAAGTGGTGAGTTTAAATCTCACTATGTTTCAGTTGAAGTATATAAGCTATTGATCGGGTTTTGCCGGTCTAATTGTTGAAAAAAAAAGACAATAGTTATTGATAGGGCTGGAAATCGGTTCGGTTCGGTTCGGGTCGAAATCGGTTCGGTTCGGTTGGAAATCGGTTTATTCGGAATTAGAGAAGCGTACCAAATTGAACCGAATCGAATTTCGGTTCGGTTTGGTTCGGAAATCGGTTAATTCAGTTTTATCCGAAAAAACCGAAATTATACCCAAAATTAAGGTATAAATCGACCCGACCCGACCCGACTATGAACCCTAATTCAGTGGTAACAAACTAACAACAGCCGCCGACCAAACTAGTAGCGATCGATGCAATAAGTGGCTTAATGGCAGCTCCTTGCCATGGAACCGGAGCAGGAACAACGGAAGGAGAGGGAGAAGAAGAAGGAGGACGAGGGAGAAGAAGAGATTTCGGCAGATAGAGAGAAGAAGAAGGAGGACGAGGGAGAAGAAGAGATCGAGATTTGAGAGGACGAGGGAGAAGAAGAGATCGAGATTTGAGAGGACGAGGGAGAAGAAGCCGGAGACAGCAAGAAACGCCATAGTTATTGATATAAATGAGTTTATAATTCCAAATTTTTTCACATATCAATTAGGAGGACTATAACGTGATGATTAGAGGCAAATTAGAGGAATAAGAAGATTTGAGGTCCAATATATATATATATTAGGACTATACCCATGCTATAGCGAAGAATTTAATTTCTTTAAAAAAAAACTAATAATATTTAATTTTTAATCAATAACTTTTTTTATCTATGTAATTATATATTTGAAAATATGAATAAGACTATAATGTAGTGAACAAATATATAAAGTTAATGATTTTGTACTTTTATATATTTGAGTATATTTTTGTTTTTTGATGATAAAAAATTATTGATATTTAAATTTAATAATCAGAATTTAAATCTTATAGTTTGGATTCAAACCATAGACTAATTTTAACTTATAAATTTTCTTGTAAATTATACATTATGAATATTTATTTCAAATATAAATAGCAAATTTATCGTTGGCCATAAAACCCGATACCCGAAATCGATCTGAATTAGAAGAACTAAACCCGAAAAAATATCCAAATGAGTCCTAAATCAAAAACCGAATGGGTACCCAATATATTAATATTAAGATTTTAGCTTTAAAGAGTTTTTTCTTTTAAATATTTTTAAAAATTTTAAATTGTATATAAAAGTATTTGAACCCGAACTCGATCTATAACAAACCGAACTCCATCCAAAATATAAAAATACATGAATAAATCTTAAATCAAAAGAACCTAAAAACATAATTAGAAGCACTAAACCCGACAAAATACCAGAATGAGTCCTAAATTAATGTACCGAAAAACTGAATCTAAACCCAGACCGGAATTGAATCAAAAACTGAATTGTACCCGTTATATTTTTATAAAATTATAGTCTTTATAGAGTTTTTTCTATTAAATTTTTGTTAGTTTTGAAATTTTTATATAAAAATTTATAATAAAGCTAACTTTAAAGGTTATTATGAACCATAAGTTAATTTTATCGTATAGTAAGTAAATTACACATCAAGTAAAGTCAAAAATGAAAGTGTCTCCCGATTTGATGTTTTGTATATATATGTATTATATACACAAAAACAAAAACAAATAAAAATAAAACGATATGTATATATGTTGTTTCTAATATAAATAGTATAGACATCTTAAACTAAATACTGAGATTTAACCCACGCTATAACGCGGGGTTAAGTTTTTTTAGCTTAAATGTTCATGTATAACGAACTATGAAACCGATCTAAAAAATAAAAATACTCGAATAAGTTTTAAATCAAAAGAACTAAAAACCTGAATTAGAGGAACCAAACCGACAAAGTACCAAAATGTATCCTAGATTTATGTACCTGGAAAACTGAACCAAAACCCAAACCGAATCAAGAACCATATTTGTACCCGATATATTTCTATTAAATTTTGTCTTTTTAAAAGTTTTTTCTATCAAATCTTTGTTAATTTTGACTTTTATATAAAACTACTCGAACTTGATCTATACCAAACCGAATCTGACCCAAAAAATAAAAATACTCGAATGAGTCTTAAAGCAAAAGAACCAAAAATCTATAACCCAAAAAAATCCGATCCAAACCCGGGTATCCCAATATTATTAATGCTAAGGTTTTCTTAAACGATATTCCTTCTATTTTTTCTTAAATAAATATTTTTTAAATATTTTTTTTTTTTAATGAACAATCAAGATTTATAATGATAAATTTAAATAAATAGGTAAAATTAGAAGATAATGCAAGATTTTTTAGATCATGAAAATCACATTTAAATTTAGAAGATAATGCAAGATTTTTTAGATCAGGAAAATCACATTTAAATTTATTTAATCAGTAAGATTAGTAAAAGAAATTGACTTGTCCAAATCATACGTTAATTTTATCCTATAGTTTATAACACGTAAATTGAAGTCTAAAATGTAAAAGGATCTCCGCTTTAAAATATAAAGACTAGGATTCAACCCGCGCTATAGCGCGGGATTTGATTATTTTTTATGAAAAACTATATAATATTTAATTATATACCAATAACTTTCTATACATATTTAATTATGTATCATTATTATTTCGTTTGTTCTTTCATATATATTTGATATAGCAATTTAAGTCATGAGCATAAAATCTGATTTCCAAAATTCGAACTGAAATCAACTCTAATTAGAGGAATCAAACCCGAAAAAGTACCTAAATAGATCCTAAATCTATGTACCAAAAAAACCAAACTCAAACTCGTACCGAAACCAAATCAAGAATAGAATGAGTACTCGATATTTTTTTAAAAAAATTTTAAATTTTTAGAGGTTTTTCTATTTTATATTTATTAATTTTGAATTTTTATATAAAAATACATGAACCCGAACTCGATCTATACCGAACCGAAATCAATCAAAAAATAAAAAATATTCGAATAAGTCTTAAATCAAAAGAACCAAAAACTCAAATTAGAGAAACCAAACTCGAACTGAACTCGACAAAGTACCAGAATGGGTCCTAAATGCCAAATCTATGTACCCACAAAACTAAACCCAAACCAAACCAGAATTGAATCAAGAACTGTATTTGGACCCGATATATTTCTATTCAATTTTGTTTTTTAGAATTTTGTCTATGAAATCTTTATTAATTTTGATTTCTTATATAAATATACTCGACTTGATCTATACCAAACCGAACCCGACCCAAAAACTAAAAATATCCGAATGCGTTTAAATAAAAAAAATCAAAAACCCGTAACGCAATAAGATCCAACCCAAACCCAAGTACCCGAATATTCTTAATAATTAGTCTTCGTTAAACGAATTAATATTCCTTCAATTTTTTCATAAACAATTTTTTTCTTAATATTACTTATTATTACTTTTTAATGAATGATTAGGCATAGGCAATAATACATGAAACGCAAATTTAAACCCCGAACCCGACTCAAAATATATGAAATCGAACCAAACCGGAATAGATAAAATACTCGAACGGGTTTTAGATTATGAGAGTACGGCTAACCAAACCCGATTGGGTAAAACCCAAATGGGTAAAACCCAAAACCCAAATGGGTATCTGAAATACCCGAATGTATAATATATTTAAAAATAATTATTTATATATATATATACTTTTAATTACATAAGTATTCAAAATTATAACTATAAATCTAAATATACTAATCAATTTAGAATCAAAATAACCAAAAAAACGAAAATATTTAAAAAAATGATTAAATTATGGTTTTTAAGAACTTTTTATATTTTTTTGAAAAATTTTAGATAAAAAATTAATTAAAAATCGGATACCCGAACTGGATCCAAAATAAGGTGTTTTATAAGAAGCAAAGCCGAATCGAATCCAAAATTTATTACCCGAACCCGATCCGAACATGCAAAAATATCTGAACGGATCTTATATAGGTAAACCGAAATACACGAAACCCAAAAGATCTGAACTGATCCGGGTACTCGAATACTTTGGCATGTGAACGATCATGATTTAAGAATATAAATTTAAATAAATAGGTAAGATTAGATAATACATATTCAAATTTAAAATTAGAAGATAATGTAAGATTTTTAATTTGGATAAGGGAAATCATGTATTTAAATTTAGAAGATAATACAAGATTTTTTGGAAAATCACGTATTCAAACGTTACATAACAATATGATTAGTAAAAAAAAATTGACCGATCTAAATCATAGGTTAATTTTTTCTTATACTTTATAACACGTAAACTGAAGTCTAAAATGTATTTTGCTTTTAATATTAATACAATAAATTGACTGTTTTGTATATTATTACAAAAAAAAAACAAACCCATAATTTTTGTTTGATGTTTTGTATCCCATTTGAAAAAAGTCGATTGTTTGAAGGTAAGCGATATTATTTTTTTAAATCAACAAACTAATAATATTTACTAAATTTTAGGTTTCTATTAAATTTTTATTAATTTTAAATTTATAATAAAACTAGTCTTATGCCTATTTTTGGGATAGTTATGAATCATATGATAGTTTTATTTCATAGTTTATAACATCTAAACTGAAGTCCAAAATGTAAATCAACTTCCGTTTTAATATATAAAGATATATATATATATATATTTTTTTTTTGTTAAGTAGATTGTATGAAATTTGAATGGAAAATTTTTTTAAAAAAAATTGAAGGAATGTTATTTTTCGTTGAATGACAAAACACCTAATTTAGCATAACCTATCTAGTAAATATATATGGAATTTAAAGAAAATTAAGAGATTTAGAAATTGAGCTTGAAATTTTTTGAAATTTAAATTCAATTTAAATTACGTGTCATGCATGAGTAATTGTAGATAAACGATTTAAATGCAAATTTAGTTTAGTTATGTGCCATATAAACGATTTAAACGATTCTTTCTTCTTCGTTTTATAATCGTTGGTTTTAGTTTTCAGTAAATCGTGATCTATGTTTTTTGAAGTCGATAATAAAAATCTTATATATTAGGTAATATTCATTTCATAATGTCTACATATTACGATTAGAGCAGAATATATATCTTAAACTCTTTCTTTTGTCAATATGTAATATATCTTATTAGTTGTTTCCTCAAACATGGTAACCCAACAAACAAAGCAGAATATATATCTTATTAACATATATATGATTCATAATGTTAATATTTTAAATTTTGAATTTGAGGGATTAATTTTTAGATTCCATATCAAAAATACGCTAAGCAAAAAAAACTCTAATAATAACCTTAATTTAGCAAAAAGTCTAACATTTGGTGTTTTACCGCCTCCATGTATAGGATGCACATAGCTTTTTGAGATATGGACTGATTGGGGGAATTAATAAGAAAGTGTTTACTTTGACTTTAGACAATGCTAGTAACAATGATTCTCAATGCTAGATATTCTCAAGTCTCAAGTATTTTTGCGGAATGATTTATTGTGTAAAGGGGAGTTTTTTAATGTCAGATATTTGGCATATATTTTTAATCTCATTGTGCAAGATATGTTGAAAATGATTGGTGATTCTTTGCATAAAATCAGAGATATTATCAAGTACGTTCAAACTTAAGTCTCGTGAGATTTTGTTTGAAAAGTATGTGAAAACTGTTGGTATAAGATTGAAAGCTAGTTCGGTGTTAGATTTGTCAACTAGATGGAATTCCACATATAAGATGCTTGAGAAGGCTTTGAAGTATCGATCTGCTTTTTTTAAATCTCAAAGTCATTTTGATTCTAAGAATTCAAGTTTCTACATACATATGAGGAATGGGTATGAGGGAAGATGATGTGTGATTGTTTATAGCGATTCGATGAAATCACTCGTTTACTTTTTGGTGCTATTTATCTAACCTCAAATTTTTACTTTATGCAAATTTGGAAGTTTCAAAACTTTTTAAAAGCGCATGAGGCTAATGCCGATGAGATTATAAGAAGAATGGTCATTTTTATTAAAGAAAATTTTAATTATTGAGAAGAGTACAATGAGATTTTTGCAATGGCTCCAGTGTTTGATCCAAGACTGAAACTAATATGTGCTAAATATTGTTTCAGAAAACTTGATATAAGGTCTTGCGAATAAAAGTTGAAGTATTTATGTTGACAACTTCAAAAATTTTTTTTTTTTGTAGCATATGAGAATAATCCAAAGTCGACATCAACATGGGAAATTTTCAAGATGATGGTGAAAATAAAAGAGGAAGTTTCTTATTTCTGTTTCTCTTTAAGTTTTTTTCCTTTTACAAAAATTCTTATTTCATTGAATTTGACTATGTTATAGATGAAAAATGAAGTTGATTGTGAGATCACGTAAATAACAATTTATTTTTGGATAAAATGTTATATTAATATATCATTTTTAAGTTACGGTCGCGTCGATCACCATTGGAATCACGTTCACCACCAATGAAAACATCAAACTCATCGGAGCCACAATCGCCAACTGTGCGAGCACATTTCGGGGATGGCTCCTGAAAAGTCGACCTCTCACCATCACTACCAGGTCCCAAGATCTTGAGAGGAACAACATTATATGGGATCTCAGAAGGTGGAGGCAGTGGATTCTTCTCACCTTGTGACGGATGGACGTAACTTAACGACCGAGAACGAGAAACCACATGGGCATTAGCTTGGTACGACAATGAGCTCGATGACTTGGGGACAGTTGCCACGGCAAAAATAACAGAGCCAAGTGAGTATATTCCCAGGCAGAGAAAGGACTGTGAAAATCATTGATAAGTTTCCATACCTAAAATAACAGAGCTCGCGAGGTAACACGGTTGCTGACGGAAGCTTCGCTTTCACCCTTGCTAAACGTATCGGGACTCACGTAACTTGCAAGTTAGATCGATGGCATGAAAAACTGAAATATAAGACCAACATAATGTTAATTGACAAGCATAACAGTAAAAATTTGCAATACAAGACAATAAAAGAAAAGGGATCGATACTTGATGAAATTACTTCAATGTGAAAAAAGGTTACTTTTACGGAATTTATAAGGCGTCAACACGAGGCCCCTAACGGAGAACTAAGAAAGATGGGATTTCAAACGTCGAGAGAATTAAGGATTGGATATACCGCTTATTTCTTGGGATATACCGCTTAATTCTTGAAACCGAAACTTTCAAATTTTAGAACAAGTTTCAAATTCAAAAGTTGGGGAGAGGGGTTCATGTTGGTACCGGATCCATTTCAGCAAACTGGACCCAAAGCGAAGGAAACTAGACGGCTTAAATCGAATGACATATCCAAAAACCCATTAAGGAAGTGTAACAATTCAAATGCACAAACTTAATACCTAGACGTGGGGAGAACGAATAGGAGAAATATTCGCTCAGCTCGTAAAGGACTTCTCTATTTTGTACCAAATCCTTGATTATCAATAAAGCTTCAATTTTCAGATTAAAAATTCAGTTTTAAGTCATTTTGATTAGTTTTACGAAATCAGTCTTATCAACAATTGGGTGTCTGTACAAATATGCAATGTCAACTCCGTGCTGCAAATTTATCACCACTCCTTTTGTTGATTATGAGCATAACTAAGACACCCAGATACTCTAATGTGTGAATAAGTTGGTGCCTTCTTGTACAGACATTCATAAGGACTGAGATTGTTAAAAACAGAACTTGGAGTTCTATTAATCAAGTAACAAGCAGTAAGAACACATTCTCCCCAAAACACTAGAGGAAGATTTGCTTGAAACATCAACGCTCTTGCAACATTGAGGATGTGTCGGTGTTTCCTCTTAACACGGCCGTTCTGTTGAGGAGTCCCGACACATGAAGTTTCATGTTTGATCCCCAGCTGTACAAAGTATGGCGTGAGTATCAAAAAGAATTCGGATCCATTGTCACTACGAATCGTCAAAATCTGAGATTTTAACTGTCTTTCTGTCATTGCTATGAAGTTTTTCAATTGTACTGGTGCTTGTGTTTTATCATTCAAAAGATATAACCAGACACATCTAGAGTAATCATCCACAATTGTAAGGAAATACTTCACACCACAATGAGAGGGTGTTCGATATGGTCCCCAAAGATCAACATGTATTAACTCAAAAGCTTGAGAAATTTTATTACTGCTCAAAGTAAAACAATCTCGAGTTTGTTTAGCACGGAGACAGACATCACACGCTTTATTGGAAGGAATAGAAACAGAAACATTCGAAATCAAAGAAATAGCTTTTGAAGATGGATGTCCCATACGACTATGCCACATCTTAAAATTGGTTTCCGCCTTCATGGAAATCGCTGATGCTGATTCCATACATCGAAAATGGAATGTGCCACCAACTCTCTTACACGCCCCAATCACTGTCCTCAAACTGCGGTCATGTATCACAAGATACTGATCAGCCAATTGAAACACACAACTATTCTCATCCATCAACTGTGTTACTGATATCAATTCTGACTTCAATGCTTCAACATAGTAAACCAATTTTAACAACAAATCTGGTCCAATTCGTATTGATCATGCCTTAACCGAAACTTGTTCTCTACCATCAACCATGATAACCAGAACCAGTGGCATGTCTCGAACGTTTGTCAACATCTCATAGCGACCTGTGAGATGATGAGAAGCGCCCGTATCTAGTATCAAAGGAGTTGTAGTGAGCGTACCTGATAATCTTTCAGTAGAAGACGTTGAAGTCTTGCCAGCACTCAAAAGATTCTTCAACATTCTCCATTGTTCATCGGTCAATTTCACCTTATCTTTGTCTTGATCAGTTATCACATAATTAGTCTGCTCCGTTGGAGATTCAATATGTGGGACATAAACACGATTTGCATAATGTGTTTGTCCACGACCAAGTCCTGATGTACCACCACGTCCCTTGCCAATTAATGTTCGACCTTTGGGTCTATCTCCCCACCATTCCGAACACCCAGCTGTTGGAACTTCTAAATTTTATGGTGAAGACATAAGTACATTTTGTCAAATTTGAGTTGAATTTGAATGAGAAATGAAGGAAAAAACAGAGTAAGTGGTCCGCGTAATCAGTTGTAACTGATTCCAAGATTCTCCCAGGAAAAATCGGACCCAATCTCTCTTTCTTGTTGCGCAAGGCCTGCAACTGTCTCGGTTACTTAAACCGAATGACTCATTCATTCTTTTGCAACTTAGACGATCTCCACCTCAGAGCAATCCTTCTTTAGCTGTAAGTCTTCTATTCCGAGAGTATATACGTAGAATAGTAGTTCGTTGATTCTTATTACCGATGTGTGCGGTATAAGTCTCGCGTGATTCTATCCTAGGATTCATATTCGCAAAACACCGTCACACAATACGGGTGATTTATTGAATTAAGGAAAGAGTTCTCGAACTCGGCTTCACGATTTCGTTTGTTCTTTACGAATTGATTCGTTTATATTGGTTTAAAAACGTTTGTTGATTCATGTTTTCAATACTGGTTTATAGCGATCCTAACACCAGCAACAGCAAAACACATGTCAATAGTATGACCAGATTGATTGCAATGAGCACATACCATTTTGTTTTCTTTTGGATCTGATCGTTACTGCATTTGTTTTGATTGAGCGGCAAATGCAGTGACTTTAGGAGCAGCCTCACCTCGAACGCCAAGATCTTCTTTGTGACGCACCAAGTTGTACACTTCTTTAAGTGACTGTATAGGCACACGAGAGACAATAGTAGAGCGCATAGATCGAAACTGATCATCAAGACCATATAAGAATTGATGCACCTTATCCTCCTCTCGATATGCTTCTTGGAGAGGTCCCAAATCACATTCACACTTTCCACAGCTACAAGTGCGCACCGAACGTTGACTAGAGAGGCTATCCCATATATGATTGAGTTTACCATAATAGGACTCAATCGCAAGACCCCTCTGTTTGCAGCAGGCCAGTTCACCTTTCAGTTGTTGAAGTTTGAAACCACTCAAGACAGAGAAACGTTTCTTGAGATAATTCCACATATCTTGAGCCACCTCTCTGTGTGAGATAGTTGATCGCAATGCCGGTTCAATTGTCATACGGATCCAGGAAACCAGAAGTGCTTGAATGGTATTCCAGTCTTCATAATCCGCCGAGTCTTCAGTTGGTTTAACAATAGATCCATCGAGAAAACCGAATTTCTTTTGATGTCAATGTTGTTTTCAATCCGTTTGCCTACTCATCATAGTTTGTTCCTTTGAGAAGAGGGTGTGAGATCACAGCGCCAGGGTTATCAGCGGAAGACAAATTATAAGGTGAAATTGTCATCCTCATCACTTCAGTTGCAGCAGCAGTTCCACTATTTTCAGTCAACATTTTTCAAAATTTTTTTGAAAAACTTTCAATTTTTTAAGTCAAGCTCTAATACCATGAAGAGAATCAAATTCTGAATATTTCGTGTATTGCAAAAGTGTAAGTTACATAACGATTAAGTAGAGAAATCAGAGCAAAAGAATAGGAACTATCCTAACTAACTTATAAACAGATAAGAATAAGCTACGGCATATACATAATTACAAACTCAAAATAAACAAGAGATAACTGGAGTATACCATACTCCGTCTTGTCTGAGTATGTGAAACCATATCATATCATATATCCAGATTTGACAGAATAATTTCCATCAAAATTGTGGATCTAAGAGTATCCATCAAGGCACAAACACAACTTTCCATGGTTTACATTGAAGAATAAGCTATAAACTTCCTCCTGAGGGAAAATTGTTCCTCAAGTCTATGAACTCCATTCATTAGAGTCAGATTCCTTGAAGTCAGATAAACACTATTTATCTCATATTTTAATATGAATTTTTTTGTTTCTTATTTTAACAACCCTATTTTAGTGTGTTAC
>WJSH01002618.1:0-12718 GCA_009757365.2 Lepidium campestre
GTTAGGTTGTATGCTTGATTGAGATCATTTGTCATGAGAATGAATTTGATTGCTTTAAACCTATTGTCTAGAGATGATTCCTGAATGGTTTGTTAAGTAATCAAGAGATCCCTAGCTAAGCTAAGATCGATAACCTCATTCCTCAAGAGCCTTAACTTTCCATATTGCTTTCCCTTTACTTTCATTTGCTTTGTTCGCTATCTTCTTGCTATTGTTGGTCTTTGTGTTATGTTCTATTGTTTTAGCTTGTTTATTTCATTTTGTTTCACTTAGGTTGATAGATTTCATCACTTGATTGGCTTGGATTAGGTTGATCTAGTGTATTCTAAGTGTTAGCATCTTCACTTGATTGGATTGATACTTATTGTACTACAATGATATGATAGTGTGATAGGAATTGCTTAGTAGTAGAAATCCTACTATCAATACACTGCATATACCATTGCATATGGCTCCTATCAAGTTCTCATAAACGGTTCAGCAGCATGTCACATACACTCATTGGACCTTGGCCACTGTTGGTGGTGTCTTGATTAATTCTTCCTACAGAGAAAGGCAGCCAAACTCCATTGTGAGGACATCTTGGAGATCCAGCTAAGACTACCATAGTGGCAATCCTGACAATGTTCTCTTCCTCATAATGAGCACCTCGGTCTCTGATGAACGACATCCACATCTTGTCTTCGTTCCATGCACCAAGATGCATAACCTGCACTCGCTTCTCTTGTCTTGCAGCAGCCTTCATAGCTACTTTGAACCGTGCATGAGGTGGAGTAAGAGTGTGCATATTACCTCGAAGATGGAGGACAAGCGAGTGATGTTTGTTTTCTTCAAAACACACAAATAAATACAACATGCACGAACAACTATGACATTGAAGTACTTGAATCTAGAATCAACACATTAGGATTGTAAGAATTCAAACTTGAGGTAGAGTAATAGATAACAGGTGATTAAACTAAAACTAGACTACTCAAACAAAGAAACTAACAAAGTGAAATGAGATAATCAAATAAAGACAATGGGTTTAGGTAAGGCAATTGATCTAGTGGTAAAGTAATCAAATCAAGAAACTCAAGTACACATTAGCAACCATCCTAGGGCATGAGGCTCATTCAATCTAGATCAACCCACTCTCATGGCATTGACCCCTATGCGAACAATAGGTTAAGCTAAACTCTCATTTGCTTTCCTACAGTCTCAAGCATTAGCACACAAGCTCACAAAGACCACTTTCCACCCTAACATCAACTCTCATTGGCTAGAGAAGGAAAGCCCACAAAAAGACTCTTTCAGGACTTTCATCGAACACCTCTCAGGCGATGTCTTTCCCACCATCAAGGTTACTAGTTGATCAAGCTAAACCTAGCATTAAGAACATTTTAAGTGGAGGATCTACAGATCTAACAACCTAGCATCAAGAATCATTCATCAAACCCCTAGATCTATCTACCCTTCAACCCATTAGAAGACTACTCACACATATTCAAACAAAACTCAACAAGAACAACAAACAAACCCATAATGAAAAGATAAAAGAGGAAATGGTTCAGAAGAAACTCTTTTTGATTGATGATACAAGAAAATGCTCATAAATCCATCCAAAATTCTTCAAAGTTCTTCCTCAAGTCTAAAATCTTCAAACAAGATCCAAATGATGAAGATTTGAAAAACTACTCAAAGGAGAAATGTGTATTGGAGAAACTACTTTAGGCTTTTATATTGTTGCCAAGAAACCCTAAAAACAAACCGGGTCAACCCAGGACAAACCAGGATTGATCCAACTTAAAATGAGATAAAAAGCCTTTAGTAGCCTGGGATCAGCCAGTCGCGGTCTGGGATCGGTCGGTCTCGCTCTCGCCTCGGCTGGTCGCTGAGTTTTAAGTTGTGGCTCTTCTCTCGGGTCTGCCCGGTCGTGTCTTGGGTTCGGCTGATCTTCATTCAGGTTAGGCCGGTCACTGGGGCGAACGTCGTTTCATGTAACGATGCCAGGCCGATCGTATCTCAGGTCCAGCCGGTTGTGGTCTGTCCTCGGCCGGTCATAGCCGTGACTTCCTTCCTTAGATTTTGGGGTGGTTCTTCTCTTCTTACTTCTTCATTCTTCAATTTCACTTGTCTTCACAACTCCATCTCCCACTCATTTTCTTCATGTACATCCTCCAATCTTGTCTTCTCCAAAGTGCCTTAGCTCATCTCCTTAACCATTGATCTCCAATCCACCTAAATAAGATTCAAAAACACAAAATATTTGACT
Source organism: Lepidium campestre (assembly GCA_009757365.2). Taxonomy (NCBI): domain Eukaryota; kingdom Viridiplantae; phylum Streptophyta; class Magnoliopsida; order Brassicales; family Brassicaceae; genus Lepidium; species Lepidium campestre. Next base: position 2,255 of record WJSH01002618.1, read on the forward strand.
CTCTAGTTCTAGGACTCTAAGTGATGGTATGAATGCAAAACTACACTAAAATGAGTAAACATGAGACCTAAACAATGTAAAATGATCTAAAAATGCATGATAATGAAGCTATTTACAGTGTATATCAACTCCCCCGGAATTGTGCTTTGCTTGTCCTCAAGCAAACAACCGACAATCCCGGAAGAGAGGTTTGAAAGTTGGGAACTCAACATTTCAAGACCTTAGTAAAGATTATCATTTAACGACCAATGATAGTGACCACACATAGCTCAAAGACAAGATTCCAAGTAAACTCTAACTTCTCAATGCTTATCTATCTCTATCAAAGAACAAGCGTTCACAAGAGTCCACAAGCTATTCAATCAACAACTTTTCACATTCATTACTCTTAAGGATATGCAGTCTCACAAATAGATAGTCAATCAAATACCACTTGGCTAGGTGAGAAAAGGCAAGAAAGCACTAAAGGTGTGAGTGCAAGAAGGCTATTTGATTTAAGGTGACTATACTCTCATGAAATAGGAATGCTAATCATCGCACAAAATTATACTAAGATAAAAATAATTAACGCATACAATTCTTAGCGTCCAATCTACCCAATGATCATGAAAATAGTACACCCAATAACCAAACCTTAGATTTACTTATTCCCAAAACCAACTCCTAAAAGAGTCTACCCTTTTTGAATATTAAACCCAAGGAATCAATCAAGGCAAATTTCAATCAAAGCACATTGCATAAAGTTCTTAGAACATATGGGAAATTTTTTTATACACAACCTCTAGTTTCTTTGCTTAGCTAAACCTCTTTTTTTTTCTAGGCCTTATCTTTTCTTTTCTTAGCCCTTTCTTTACTCTCTAGAGGATCTTTTTCCTTCTTATCATAAGATACACACTTAGAGCTTAATCATTTTCTTTTTCCCAAGTCCTTAGTGCTAAACTTCTTTTTCTCCCTTTATTCTCGATTTCCTTTCTTTTGCACAACCATTTGGTTTACCATTCTACTCATTCCAGATCCCATTCCTTTTATTACCAACCCATACTCTAAACCCCCTTTCTTTTGTCATCCCCTTAGTGCTAAACTAAATGAGCCACAAACAACAACAAGTCAACATTCCACCTAGTGCTAGTTCCATGATTTCTTAACTAGCCACCTAGTGAAAGCTAACAATTGTCGTTTTTATACTTGCATTATTTTTCACATGAAAGCATTATCAACAAGAGGCCTCACTCAAGCGAATAACAATAAGGCATAGCCAAGGGTTCAAGTTGGGAAACCATTCGTTAGGGGAAATGGTTATTTGGACTAACAAGTGTGGTTAATCAAGGTGATGATAGTCCAAATATGTATATGGTTACCATGGCAATGCATTTAAAATCCATAAGTGAGAGAATTAGATTCAATTAAGTTCAAATAGTATTCGAGAATGGCATCAAGACTAGCGAGCATCATCAATTCGGCGAGTAGCAAGACTAAGAAATCAAAGCACGAAGTGTACAAGATCAACAAGGGGATGTCAAAAACCTAAGGTGTTCCCAAACAAGGTCATTAGCTAAATCTAAACAAGTTCTTGACAAAACTGCGTCATTATTCCCTATGCAAGTGAAGTGCAAACCTATATGCTTCTAGAAAAGTTTATAGTGTAAATGGATCTAGATACTTGTTTTTGCAAAGATTTCTGAAATTTTTTTTTATGCAAATGAGAAACTACAAAATGTACGAACAAGACTCAAAGAAAGAAAACAAAACAAATGAAAGCAACGTCAAACACTACCCTCTCCCCCGGACTTACTTCTCACCGTCCCAGTGAGAACATAATCCAAGGAAACGGGTAAACAAAAATGCATAATCAAAACAACTAAAAATGAAACTATGTACAAAAGGTAGTGGATTGGTCTATTAGCTTGGAGAGTCTCTACCCCAAGGGGGAGAGTAGGAGCCGCGTTCCTCGTCTGCACTGTCTCGGCGGGTTTGGCTTTCTTCATCGGAGATGTATCCGGAGTAGGGAGTGGAGGGTCCCAGAGTTGACTACCCTACTCGGGTTTGACGTGGGAAGAAGTGTCGGAAGTCATGTATTGCTTGTGAGGAATGAACCCGCTCAAGCTCATGTTTATGAAGATTTGGCGCATGTCGTCAATGAGGCCTAGTCTTTCAAGCAACTCATCCTGAAACTCTTGAGGCTCGACCTATGCTTCTCCGGTGATGATTGCTTGTTGAGGTCTTGATGATTCACCTCCATATCCTCCGCGTCGGATTGCTCCCCTTGTTCTTGGGTGTGAGGAATCGCCTCCATATCCCCTGTGTCGGATTGCTGCTCTTGTTCTTGGTCGTGAGGCCATGGTTCCTTCAAAAAGTGCACAAAAATTCAAGTTAAGCCAAGTATTTAATAAGGATTTTTTTTCAATTCATAAGTATCAATCCTATCTACCAACGCTTGACCAATCTTATAAAACCAATGCCACATAAAAGAACCAAGTATCTATTCTTTTCAAGCTCAACAATCAATTCTCCTCAAAGACCATATCTTTTCCAAGGCATTTTAGCAATTTAGAACATTGGCTAAGTGGTTCTCATGAGACAAATGAAGAAAGTTTTTAAGTATTTACCACTCTAGAGTTTATCTAAGTATGAGAGGTTCAACAGACAAGAAAATCATTCATCATTTCAATTTACCCCAAATTTCACACCATTTTCATCATTATTCATGCTCAAACCCTAACTTCTTCAAAATTGTTTTTTTATCAACAAATCAAAAAATTTAGAGCCTAATTCAAGATACCCAAACATTTTCTAGCATAGAACAAGCGTAAACCCCAAGCAAATCAAAATATACAACTTTCCATGAAAATAAAATTGTTTTGAGTCCTTGAGCTTCCATGGAAATGGAGTTTTAAGAAAGAAATCTATTTGCTTGTAGAGGAGAAGTGCTTTAAATAGAAATGGATCTTAAAAATCGAAGCTTAGAACAATAATTCAATAGCAAATATAATATTGATTTTAGAGAGAAGTTAGAGAGAATTCGAAAATTTTGGGTGAAAGGGAGCAAGAGTGAAGTGAGAGAAAATGTTGGTGGTCCAATAGAGAAGAAGAAGATAACTTTTTCGTGGGCCCCTACATACCTTTGCAAAAGGGACCAGCCAATCTTGTAATTGCCTCGGCCGGTCGCATGGCTTACGTCGTTTGGGTGTGCGCGGCATCGTGCAGTTGTTGGTTCGCCTCGGCCGGTCGTGATGTAAGTCCGACCGGTCGTTCAGATTTCTCATAAAAATCGAGCGATGCTGGGCCGATCGCACCGCATCCTCGCCCGGTCTCGTCCCTTGATCGACCGGTCTCAACGCATCCTTGGCCGATCCTCAAGCGGTTTCAAAAATTGTTGTCTGATGCCGGACCGATTGCGGTTTGCCCTCGGCCGGTCGCGGCGAATGCTGGGCCGGTCTTCACTCATTTTTTCTTGTTTCTTTTGGCTTTCTCATCTCACTTGCCTTATCTCTTCATCTTGTCTTTTAACCCCTTTCTTTAAGGCTTTCCCCTGCTTCTTTGACACCAAAACACATCTCTTGAAAGCATTAAAAAGGAAAACATAAAATTAAACTAAGAAGTTCTTGCAAAAACTTAAAGAGAAATATGTACAAAGGATAATCATGGGATTGTCTCCCAAGTGCGCTTCTTTAAAGTCACTAGCTTGACTTTGTTTTCTTGTTCATAATGGTGTTAGATCCTTGAGAGACGCACTAGCGCCTGGATCATTCAAGTCCGAAGAAGTTGAGTCGACTCCATCCCTTCTTCCTTTCTTCTCATCATCAAACCTGGAACCTTTTCCCGTGCCTCCAACAACCCTAATCACTCCACACAAGCTGACCAATGATGCTTGGATTGGATAAGCAGTACCTCTACTCACTTTCTCTAGCACAACCTCCTTGTTTAAGAAATCAATCTTGGCTCCAACTGTGCTAAGGAAGGGTATTTCCAAAATGAGAGGGATTTCACAATTGGGCTCCATCTCTACCACGGTGAAATCAGTCGGTATAGTGCATCTCCCAATCTTCAAGGAGAAATCGACTAGCTTACCAACCAGGATATTTGTCGATGCATCTCCAAACGAGATGGAGGTTGAGTGCTTACTCATCTTTTCCTCTCCAAGTGTCTTAACCATCTCATAAGATATGACATTCACACTAGCTCCGGAATCACACAAGGCGTCATCAAATTTCAGCTCGCCAAGAAAACAAGGCACAACAAAGGTACCTTGATCACTCTCCTTAGTCAATGTCTTTGATTCCGGTGGTGCTGGGTTAAGATCGACTTTGGTGAGAAGAAGCTCTTCCACTTTGCTCCGGTTCTCTAGAACATCCTTCACAAACTTCACTTGTTCCGGAACTCCATACAAGTTCTCCATCCTAGGTAGAGGGGCTCCTATCTCACTCATGTTAAGCTTTGAACTGAGAAAGCACCTTCTTTTGTGCTTTAGTGAGGAACCTTCCCAGAAATGGAATCAGGGGAACATAAGGAGGAGGCTCGACAGTTTGCCTCTTGCTACCTTCTTCCTCTCTAGGCTTTTCCTTCTTGACGTCAAGCACTTGCTTGGTAGATTCCCTTAGCATGCTCTTCGAGTCCACTTCCTTTCTTCTTGCTTCAATCTTCTCGAACTCTTCCTTAGTGACTGCAGTAACCAGCTCGATGTTGCCATCTTCATCCTCAACTAACACTTCTTTTCCCAAAGGCGTATACTCTTTCGAAACAACAAACTGCTGCTCATACCTCTTGTTTCCAATCAGACCTCTAAGCAACCTTGCAATCTCTTTGACAGCTTTATCTATATCCTCCTCAGTCGAGATAACATTGCAATAGTCCTTAGGATTTACCTCGGGTTTTCCGGGCAGCTTAACCGAAGGCCTTTGACTCGTAGAAGCAACTTGAGCCATTTGATTTTCCAGGGACTTCTCTTGTAAAGTGATGCCATTTATCATTCCTTGGAGCTTATTGTATCTACGATCCATCTTGGTATTCACTTCCACAAAATCCCTATTCATATCCACTTGTCCCTTGGCATGAATATCCATTAGTTGAGCAAGCATGTTCTTCACTTCTGAGTCGGGAGATGGTTTCGTTTCCTGGAACTGCTGTCCTTGTTGATTGTTCCCTTGGTAAGGAGGCTTTCCATAGCCTTGTTGGTTGCCATAATTCCTTTGTTGGAATTATTGCCCTTGTTGTGGCTTTGGAGGCTACACTTGGTCTTGCGGATTCTCCACATTGTTACTCCTATATGAGATATTGTTGTTTCTATAACTTCGACTCCCATACCCTCTTTGGTAGTGTCCATTGTTTCCAACAATGTTCACTTCTTTTTGGATAGCTTCTCCTTCTTCAAACACTTCTTCTCGGTTATCATGTTGACTCATGTCACATTCACCAACAAAGCTGTTAACTTCACCAACTAGAAAGCCTAGTGACCGGTCGAGGCGAGACTGCGACCGCTCGATCCCATGCCTCGACCGGCCGGTCCTAGGCCACAAAGGCCTTTTATTTCACTTTTAAGTTGGGTCAATCCTGGTTTGTCCCGGGTTTACCCGGTTCAGTTTTAGGGTTATTTGGGAACAATATAAAAGCCCAAAACCCTGTGAATTTTAGAAAAAAAGAAACATACATTTCTCCTTTGAGTACTTTTTCAAATCTTTATTTTTTGAATCTTGCTTTAGAGACTTGAGATTTGAGGAAGAACAAGGAAGAATCTTGGATGGATTTATGAGCATTTCTCTATTTCATCAATCCAAAAGAGTTTCTTCTTAAGCCTTTCTTCTTTTCTCTTTTCACTATGGGTTTGTTTGTTGTTCATGTTGAGTAGTCATCTAATGGGTTGAAGGGTAGGTAGATCTAGGGATTTAATGAATGAATCTTAATGCTAGGTTGTTAGATCTGTAGATCCTCCACTCAAGATGTTCTTAATGCTAGGTTTAGCTTGATCAACTAGTAACCTTGATTGTGTAAAAGACATCACCCGAGAGGTGTTCGATAAAAGTCCTGAAAGAGTTTGTGAGTTTCCCTTCCTTAGCTAATGAGAGCTGATGTTAGGGTGGAAAATGGTCTTTGTGAGCTTGTGTGATAATGCTTGAGAGTGTAGGAGAGCAAATGAGAGTTTAGCTTAACCTATTGATCGCATAGGGGTCAACGCCATGAGAGTGGGTTGATCTAGATTGAATAAGTCTCATGACCTAGGATGGTTCTCGTTAGTTGAAACCTTTAGCATTTTTAGTTGTTTGTTATCCCTCTAGATTGACTGCCTATCCCTAGATACATTGCTTTTAAATCATTTATAACTTGCTATGTTTTTTAGTTTGCTTGATTTCATTAAGTTGTTACCAAAACCAAACCATTATCTTCTTTAGCTCAAATCGATTCCTTGGAATCTCATCGTGTTAGTTCTAAGCTCTCTGTGGATTCAAACCTCAAGTGCTACAATGTCACAATTGTTTGCATTTGTTGGATTTATTTGACTGTTTAAAAAGCAAACATCAAAATTGGCGCCGTTGCTTGAATATTTATTTGATACTTGTGAATTGAATGAAAATCCCTATTGAACACTTGGCTTAACTTGAATATTTGTGCACTTTTTGAAGGAACCATGGACTCACAACCAAGAACAAGAGCGGCAATCCGACGCGGAGGATATGGGGCGATGCATCACACCCAAGAACAAGGGGCGTAATCTGACGTAGAGGATATGGAGGCAAATCATCAAGGCCTCAACAAGCAATGGCTACCGGAGAAGCATGGGTAGAGCCTCAAGAGTTCGAGGACAAGTTGCTTGAAAACAAGAACTGAAAGCAAAATCAAACCAGAACCAAACAAACAACTACTAACAAGATCAAGCTTATCAAAACACAACGCAAAAACAGAGCAACAAACAAAAACAGAGCAAGTAAAGAACTAAGATAAACAATTTAAAGATTATGGGTTTAATGATAAGGCAATCGACTCCAAGGCAATACAATTAACCAATGATGTTAAGAGAAACAATTAAGCTCATCCTAGGACATGAATCACTCAAATGGATCAACCCACTTCCATGGCATTGACCCCTAATTCAAAAACCAAACAGCATTAAGATCAAGTTCACTAAGGCCACTAATCACCCTAACTTCATTTTCCAATGGCTAGGGAAGAAAAACTCATAAAAGGGTTTATAGGGAATTTTATCAAACACCTTCCGGGCAGGAAAACTCCTAGCATCTAGATTTCAAATTATCAGGTTGAAACTAGCATTAAACTCACCCTAAATGAAAGAATCTAACAACCTAAGTATCAAAGATCAATCATCAAGCCCTAGAGTCTACCAAATCATCAAACCCATAAGGAAACTACTCACACATAGCTAAAGAACACAAAACAATAGAAAACCAAATAAACATAAACATAATGAGAAAGACAAGAGAAAGAGATAAGAGATTCTTCAATTAAGAAAGTATTGATCCAAAGATGATCATCCAAAGGAGTCTCCAATATCTTCTCCAAACTCTCTCTAAAATTGGCTGCTTAAAACTTGATAAAAGATAAGATATGATTGTTGTTATCCCTTAAACATTAGAGTTTTGATTCATTAAAGGCAAATTCGAGTTGACCTAAGACAAATTGGGTCAAACCCAATTTTTTAAGTAACTAGGCCGCGGCGTCGAGCTCTCTAAGTCGACCACGGGGTCGACGCTGGCTGCATACGTAAGTTCTCTGTCATGGTCGCGGCGTCAAGGTGGATTGGTCGGCCATGAGGTTGACGACCTGGTCGTGGTGAGAGAAATCGCCTCGGATGACAAAAACGTGACCGCGGGCGATAGAAGTTGTGCCCGTGGTCGAGAAATGTGTGCTCGTGGGTCAAGGAAAGATTGCCTGCGGTTGAGATAGGTCTGTCCGTGGGTGAAAAATGTTGTTGTCGGGCTCCTTCAGTCGGGCTGGAGGACGGCGTGAATTGTCGCCGAGAGAGAGTTACCCAGGCGATAGAAATTTGTGCCCGTGGGCAAGAAAAGGGTGCCCGCGGTTGAGAGATTGTTTCTGCGGGCAAGAGTTGTTTACGTCTTTGGGCGATAGGATCGGTCGTCGGGTGTGAAGAGTCGGTCGCCAGGTCGGTTTGTCTCGCCTGGATTGATGCACGTGGGCGAGATAAAGCTGCCGCGAGTGAGATTTCATGTCAGTGGGCACTACGCAGGCTGTCCTACGGGCGATGTTTTGGTGTTCGTGGGTGGCCGCAGTCGAGCATCTGCGGTCGACCTTGAGGTCGACGGGCGCGGCTTCCAATGAATTTTTCCTTCTTTTTCTTATTTTCTTGGATCCAAATCCACTCCTTGATTGTGAGTTCTGATATACCTCTATTTTTACCGGTTTTTCATGCATGTTTTGGTTCATTTTCGTCACTTTGGACTCATGCATTCATAGTTTATTATAGTTTTTGATTCGTTTTGCACTTTAGAGTCCTAGATAGATCGAATCCCATATTTTTGATCATTTGAGTCTTTTCAAGTGAATTTGGAGCCACTTTGGATGCTTTGAGGTTTGGGAATGGAACACACACTCAAGGGATGGATTTGTTTGAGATTAATGAATGTGAAGATCAATTGATAGACTAGTTTGTGGATTCTTGTGAACGTTAGTTGTTTGGGAATGATTGATAAGCCTTGGGAAGCTAGAGGTCATTAGGAAATCATGTCTAAGAGCTAAATGTGGTCACTACCATCGGTTTATAGGCTAATCTATGATGTGTTCTTGATATGTTGAGTTCCCACTTTCAAACCTCTCTTTCGGATTGTCGGTTGTTTGCTTGAGGACAAGCAAAAGACAAGTCCGGGGGAGTTGATATAGCTCTATTTTTACCGGTTTTTCATGCATGTTTTGGTTCATTTTCATCACTTAGGACTCATGCATTCATAGTTTAGTATAGTTTTTGATATGTTTTGCACTTTAGAGTCTTAAATAGATCGAGTTTCATATTTTTGGTCTTTTGAGTGTTTTCAGGTGAATTTGGAGCCACTTTGGATGCTTGGAGGTTTGGGAATGGAACACACATTCAAGGGACGGATTTGGACCAAAGAAGGGAAGAGAAAGTTGAAAACGTGGACTTGAAGCCACCAGGAGGCTCGACTGCGGCCGCCCACGGTAGCAAAATATCGCCCACGGGACACTCTGCGTACTGACCACGGCCACAATTTCTCACCCACGGGCAAGTTCTTCTCCACCCACAGACGTACCATTTATCGCTCACGGCGTGTCGCCGCGGCAGCAAATCCTTACCTACACGGCAACAGTTCTCGACCCATGGGCGACTTTTCCAGCGACCGCGGACACAAGTCTCTCAACCCACGGGCACATTTTTCCCTCGACCACGGGTGTGTTATCTCTCGACCACGGGCGAGTTTATTCTCAACCACGGGCCATCATTTCTCACATGCGGTTACGATTTTCTCGCCCGATCTCATTTTCCCTCGACCATGACCAGACCGTCAAACTCATGGCCGATGAAACCAACCCGACGCTGCAACCTTGGGACACTTTGGCATGCAGCCGACTAGGGGACCCCGACGCCGCGGCCTAAAGTCTTTTAAAATTGGGTTTGATCCAATTTGTCTTGGGTCAACCCGAATTTAGCTTTTAATGTTTAGCAAAACCCTAGTGTTTGGGGACAAATTATCATATCTTATCTTTTTATCAAGTTTAGGAGCCACTTAGAGAGAGTTTGGAGAAAATATTGGACACTCCCTTGGATGATCATCTTTGGATCAATCATTTCTTAATAAGAATCTTTTATCTCTTTCTCTTAACTTTCTCATCATGTTTTCCTTTATTTGTCTTTGTTTTGCTTTGTGTTCTTTAGCCATGTGTGAGTAGTTTCCTTATGGGTTTGCTGATTTGGTAGACTCTAGGGCTTGATGATTGATCGTTGATGCTTAGGTTGTTAGATTCCTTCATTTAGGGTGAGTTTAATGCTAGTTTCAACCTGAACATTTGAAATCTAGATGCTAGGAGTTTCTCTGCCCAGAAGGTGTTTGATGAAATACCCTATAGACCCTTTTATGAGTTTTTCTTCCCTAGCCATTGGAAAATGAAGTTAGGGTGATTAGTGGCCTTAGTTATTTGTTTGGTTCTTGTTTCATTTTAGTTTTTGGTTTCTGTTTTAGGTTGCTTAGTTGTGGTTTGATTTTAAAATTTGATTGCTCTAGCTTAAGTTAGGATTAAATATAACTATTGTGTTAGTTCTAGGTTCCCTGAGGATTCGATCCTCAAGTACTTCAATGTCATAAATGTTCGTGCTTGTTGATTTATTTGATTGTTGGAAAAAGCGAACATCAAAATGGCGCCGTTGTCGGGGAATCTAAGCAATTAGCCATTAGTTTTAAGAGACTGCTTAAGACTAGTTTTATTTTACTTTGTTCGGTTACTAAGATCTCGTTCTGTTTTTCTTTTGTTTTGCTTTGAAGGTGTATG
>WJSH01002618.1:21863-44884 GCA_009757365.2 Lepidium campestre
CTTCTTTTGCTTTCTTTATTTTGATTTTGTTCAATGGGGTTTGCATTGTTTATGTTGGTTCAAGCTTAGGTCTTGGGAAGAGAAGCAATGGCTAAAAGGTTGAGTAATTATGCTATGGAAATGGATCAAGGTCGAGCTCATGGTAGACTAAAATGGGTTGACACAATGGACGGACGAAGCAAAAGAGCCGTGGTCGACCTCTCGGTCGACTGAAATCGTTCGATGATCATTACATAAAATTTCATGAAATCTCCTCGCGTCCGAAGTCGACCTCCAGGCCGACCGCAGCCACTCGACGCCCGAGCCAATGCAACATCCTTCTGGATGTACCCCACGTCGACCTCCAGGTCGATCACAACTAGCTCAACGCCCGCGTCCAATGAGCTAAGTCTTTCTTCCTTTACTTCATCTAGGCCACGATTCCACCTACTTCCTTCTCCATTTCTCCCAAACACATTTCTATTTTCACCACTAACAAAGCCCCATAGTTCTTCTTTACATTTAACTTGAATTTTTATGCAAACCTCTACAAGTATCATTCATTAAATTTTGACCTCTACAACTCCAAGGTATGATTTCTACTTCTAAATCTCCATTAGAGCTCAAACTTGGTAAATTTTTCAATTCTTGATTACTTGAGAATCAGAGCTTGATGTTAGGTTGAGAGGCTTTAAATGAGTTAAGTATTGGTTAGGTTGCATAATTAGAGATTGCTTGAACAAGATTCATGTGCTTAATTTGGATTTTGAAGTTCTAGGGTTCTTGAGGTGATTGATGAAGAAATTTTCAAATATTTTGGGAGTTTTGGTTGATTTGTATCTCTATCTCTTCCTTTTGGTGCTCTAAGGAAGGAATTGTTGTACTTCATGGCTAGAACTCAATAATTTCACAAATTGTTCACATTTCCAAATTTTGTGTTGTGAGAATTGTTGACTTTTTGTTGACTTTTCACTTCTTTGAGAAGCTTGTGGTTTGACATGATTCAATCTTCACTTTGATGCGTGTAGTGATGGTTTGATACTCTAAATTGATGGCTTTGCAAATGTAGCTCACTTTCACTTTGGGAATTTATAGATTCAACTTGATCACTTGAATCTAGATACTTAGAAATCTTGAGAATCTTAGTGAATTGGGTGTTGCTAAATATTGATGAGGTGTTGCTTAGCTTCAATGAGTACCTAGAGAGTGAATTGATGGCATGATATTGCCTTGATATAATGCAATTCTCTTCTCTAGTATTTGACATTACTTATGTCTTTTTGGATATTTTGTTGACCAATGCAACCAACCACCTCGTGCCACATGAGACATCAAAGATGGAGCACACAAATGATAAGTCTTCCACAAAGAAAATCAGAGCAAAGAGGCTCTGATCCTTATTCCATGGTACCAATTTCGCCACCTTTGTACATATTTCGTTTTTATTCTTTTATTTTGATTTGCATTCACTTGTTCCTCTTTCTTGGATTAACTTTCTCACCGAGACGGTGAGAAGTAAGTCCGGGGGAGGGGAAGGTTATTTGACTTTGTTTTTAGTTGTTTTGATTTTCCTTTTTCTTGAGTCTTGCATTACATTTAGCATTTTTGGTTTTCAAGTTGTTTTTAACCCCTCATCTAGTTGCATTCACGTTTAAGTTGGTCTAGAATCACTTAGCTTGCACTTCACTTGCATGGGAATGATGACGCAATTTTTATTGAGAACTTGGTGTAGCTCTTAGTCAATAACCGTGATTGGAAACTCGTTTGGCTTGTATGTTTCGTGCTTTGACTTTGTTTTCTTGCAATTAGCCGAATTGATGATGCTTGCTAGTGTGGATGCCAATCTCGAATTTTATTTGAACCTAATTGAATCTAATCTCTCATTAATGGATGTTCAACGCTTTGCCATGGTAACTTAGACATAGTTGGACTATCTTCACCACATTTCACCACACTTTGTTAGTCCAAGTAGTCATTTCCCCTAATGGTTTCCCCACCTTGAATCCTATGCCTTTCTTTTATGCCAAATTGTTAATTGCTTGAGTGAGGCCTCTTGTTGATAATGCTTTCATGTGCAAAATAATGCAAGTATAGAAACAACATTTATTAGCTTTCATTTGTTGCTAGTTAGGAAATCATGAGCTAGCATTAGGTGGTTGTTGATCTATTGTTGTTTATGCTCGGTTAGAGTAGAATTGCTAATGAAAGTAAGAATGGGTAGAATTCTTAGCTGGGAACAAAAGATTGTTTGATTTGGGTTGAATAGAAAGATGAACAAAAGGGGTTATGGAAAAGAAAAGAAAATCGAAAAAGGGAGAAAAAGAAATGATAGCACGTAAACCAGAAGATAAAGAAGTGTAGTACCGGTTTTGAGTGTAAAGAGTGACAGTTCTGCTAGAGAATTGGAAAAACCAAGACTGAGAAGATATGTCCGGAGTCTAATGTACCAGGCATGGAGCCTGCTTGAGGCCGTATATTGCTTTCTGCAGTTTACAGTTGAAGTCAGGATGATTGGAGTCAACAAAACCGGGAGGCTGTTCCATGTACACTTCCTCGGTGAGATTGCCCTGTAGAAAAACATTGTTCACATAAACCTGTTTAATTGACCATGAGCGACTTACAAGAACATCAATAACTAATCTGAGTGTAGTGGACTTGATAATGGGACTAAAAGTTTCTTCGTAATTGGGGCCTAGTTCTTGGTTGTAGCCCTTGGCTACTAGACGTGCTTTGAAACGACCATGAGACCCATCGGAGTTGCATTTGTTCTTGAAGACCCATCTACAACCAACGACGTTTTTGTTGTGTGGTCGAGGAGTCAAATCAAAGGTATGATTGACGCCAAAAGCATCGAATTCAGAACACATTGTGCCACGCCAGTGTTGATCACGAAGAGCTTGTTGAGAGGTATTTGGTTCTGAAGGAACGTCTATCACCGTAGACGCCGTGAGATTATATTTTGTATTTGGTTTAGATATCTGATTCTTATGGCGAGTGATCATCGGATGATTATTTTCATGCGGCGGAGATGAAGAAGTAGGAGTTGTAGCTGTCGCCAATTGTGTTTGATCTGCTGGACTCATGGAGAGAATTAGAGACTTCAAGGACATGTTGGGCCGAAACTGATGGCCCAGTAAAGGAAGGTGTGACAGCAGGTGTTGGTGATAATTGAGTTGAATCATGTTGGGCCGAGATTGAGGGCCCACTAGAGGAAGACGTGACTTCAGGCCTTGGTGTCATGGGAATTGGATTTGGATGGACTGCAGTTGGTGGGCCAGTGACTTGGGATTCTCCAAGTTCGCAAGGGATAGATGGAACTGAGTATGTGATACAAGGTGAATCTGCAATTGACGGTGAGTCGACAGTGGCGGGGTGAGAAGCATTGATCGGAGGCCCAATTGCTGACGGCAAGGACTTAGGAGCGTGGTCTACGAGTGTTGGGGCCGTGGTTTTGGTTATGTGGTGTGGAAAAATATAGGCGGGTTCACTGTATCATCTGAAGGGATATTGGAAAGTTTGGGGAAAAGATAGGTGCATTCATCGAAGAGTACCTGGCGAGAATCATACAACCTTCCAGAACCAACATCATGGCAAAAATACGCGCTATGGGTTAGCGAATAACCGAGAAAGACGCATGGACTGGAGCGAGATTGCAGCTTGTGGGATATATATGGCCGTAACCATGGAGTGGAGCGAGATTGAAGGTTTGTGTAATTTGGTGGGGTTTTGAATAGTTTTTGATTAGGAGACTCCATATCAATCACTGGCGTTGGTAACCGATTTATGAGATAGACTGCAGCTGCAAAGGCGTACATCCAATAGGTCGTCGATATTGAGGCTCAGGTAAGTATAGAGAGACTAGTTTCAACGACATGGCGATGTTTACTTTCCGATAATCCGTTGTGCTCCGCTGTGTGAAGAGGAGTGGTGTAATGGGATATACCGGATGTGGCGAGAAAAGAACGGAGAGCCACAAATTCACCTCCATTGTCAATGTAAAGTATTTTGATGTTGAGGTTGAATAGTTGTGTCACCAATTTTGAGAACGGTATGAACACGTCTTTGACATTAGGTTTTCTTTTTAAAGGATAAAGCCAAGTGTAGCGGGAATAGAGATCAACAAGAATAAGGTAGTATTTGTAGTTGTCAACTGATTGAATGGGAGAGGTCCAAAGATCAGCAAAAAGGTATTCAAGAGGGGTGTTTGAATTGAGAGTGGTATCTTGGAAAGGTAGTTTATGACTCATTGATATATCAATCGTTGCAAGAAAAATGTGATGAAATAGATGTTGAACAAGGTAAAGAAAAAGTGGTAACAACATATTGTAAAATAGTTTTAGATGGGTGGCATAGGCAATGATGCCAATCATAAGAGGTGGGAATGGAAGGGTAAGAGGCTAGGTAGGAATTGGCATGGTAGTGGGTCACTTGTATAACTCGTTCCTAGTCTTGCCTTAGAGCAGTGGGACTCCCGAACTGAGGTCCTTCACCTGAAAACAGTCAAGAAAAATTCCATAGAGACTTTATTAGTGTTATATAGTTTAAACACATAAAGTAAGTTACGTTTAATGGCTGGTACACACAACACATCTTGTAATTTTAACTGATTTTCCCGTCCTGGTAATGTAAGAGAGCCAGTGTGAGTTATAGAGAGACCTGACCATCACCAACTTGAACAGAATTAGAACCTGAGTAAGGCTGGAAAAGGTTGAGACTATGAAGATCACTTGTCATATGGTGCGTAGCACCGCTGTCGACGGGCCAGGAAGGAGGTGGATTGGATGTAGCAAAGGCTGCATTTGCACGAGGCTGCCATGGAGGATAGGATGGCTGCGACTGACTACTATTTGTGGATTGTGACTATACGATAAATTGAGTGCATCTGCGAGCACTGTGACCGTGGAAACCACACAATTTGCACCGACCTTGGTAACCTTTTGTAGGACGCTGAGAGTTTGCTTGTGGCTGTGATATTGTGAGTTGGAGTTTTGCTGATTCCAGTTATTGGAAGGCTTAGAAGCGTTGCAGTGATTATTGTAGGTGCGTTGACGGGAGTTGGCGACATCAGCGGATATTGTTGTGGAGACTGCAACTGAACCAGACATACCTTTGGCAATAAGTTTGGCCTCATAGTTCAGGAGCTTCTCGTGCAGTTCAGGGATGGAGGGAGAAGTGTCTCGGCTTTCCACCTGATCGACTAGAGACTTGTATTCTTCAGGGAGACCTTCTAATACAAAGTCAATATGATCTCCATGGTCTATAGCCTTACCAAGAAGAGCAAGCTGATCAAACCAATTTGTGAGGCCTTGTAGGTAGTCATCGACGGTTTTGGATCCTTTTGTCCAGTTTTTGAGTTGATGCTTGAGTTGTTTAATGTGTCATCTACTTGGTTTTGAATAGGTTTCAGCAAAGAGCTCCCAAACATCAGCAGCATATCGAGATCTGGACACAATGGGTTGAATGGACTGAGAAATAGCACCTAGGAGGCTACTATAAATCAGTTGATCCTATCTATTACAGAGAGTGTATGCAGGATTTGATGTAGTTATGTTGTTGGCACCAGGGACCATTGGCGAGGGTATGGTGGTGCGATCAAGATGTCTTGTGAGGCCATAGCCGTCAAGCAGAGCATGGATTTGGAGGCTCCACGTCAAATAATTGGTGGAGTTCAACTTAGTGACATTTGACATGTTGATATGAAGAATGCTATTGTTGGTTGTATCAATCGTTTCAGCAGAAGTGGTAGACATGATTGCGAAGAGAAAAAGGGAGACGGCGGAGAGTTTTTGAACTAGATTAGAATAAAATGCTCTGATACCATGTAAGGAATGTATTTCTCTTATTGAACACAGATAATGTACAGAGAGTTTATATATACAAACGATTAGGATACTAGGTCAAACATATGAGGAAAGTGTATCAGAAATAATGTATGAATATCTGCTTAATATCAATTATGCGGTTTTATTTTGGCCAAAAAGATTGAGACTGAAGTGTGACTATCTTTATTATTGCGACTAAAGTGCATTTGATTCTTACTCAAATCTCTTAATACTTGGCGAAATCAAAGTCAATTTCATGTCTTTTTCGAGAAGAGGAAAATCTGGGATCCATTTTCAAGGTAGTGGAGAACTTAGTTCTCCGGTGACCTCAGCTCCGCCGGCGGTGAGGCTACCGGTGGTTCGTCCTCAAGCCGGTGGTTCCAGTGGCTTTGCTCAACCCAATTCCAATCCTTCATGGATTGAAGTAAATCCACAAATCATGGATAAAGGATTTTTTTCACATCATAACCATGAACCACCTCAAATGAGCCTAGAAGATCTACTTTTAGATCTAGAGAGAGCAAAGAACCTTCCCAAATTGGATACATATGACATAGAAGGAACAATATGGTATGATTTTTTCACATTTCTTTTTTTAATATTTAAGTAGATTATAAATAACTTTTGTGATTTATAAGTTAGATTTGTTGGACTTATGTGTTAGATTAGGTTGATGGAATTTATATTTGCTAGATTTCAAATTTATATGCATATACATGGATTTATATGAATTTATATGATTTTATATGAGTTTTGTGATTTTTTGAATTTGTAAAATTATAATTGTGCTTTTCTGAATTTTTATGAATTTTTATGATTTTTTATAAATTTATTTTAATTTTTTTAAGTTATATGAATTTTTATAAAACTTTAGGTATATTTATAAATTTTTATGAATTTATATAAATTTTTACGAATTTTTATGAATTTGTTTGAATTAATTTGAATTTTTATGAATTGTAAAAACTATGATTGTGATTTTATGAAATTTAACAGGTTTACTCGAGATCGAGGCGGCGATATTCCGAAACATATTTCAAACATTTTGTGGGATGGATATAAGGATGCTTGGTTGAGTTCGACCAATTCAAGCGGGATGGTTTTTCCATCAAATTCGCGGTATAATGTTTTTAAATTTTTTTTACTGTAGTTTTCTTTATTTTTGTATTTACTAACGCTTGTTTTTGGTTTAAAATTTACGGCAAATATATTATTGGAATCTCTCTATTACACATACTGTTCGAGAAGAGTTCGATAAAGTCAGTGTCAATCGGATGAAAGGCATAGTGACCCAAGCTAAGAGAAACGGCTCTTGTCCCAAGTTTATGAATTCTGAAGTTTATCAGAAATTGTGTGAGCATTGGGCTTCAGAGGCAGCACAAGCAAAGAGAAAGAAAACCCGTGCCGCATGTCGCAGAACATAAGACTTTCTACCGTGTTCGGTATGATATGTTAAGTATTTATTAGTCATATAATTTATAATTTTTTTATTTTATTATTATAATTTTTGTTACACAAAGACGAATTAAAAAGACCTGCTACGATCAGTGAAGTATTCAATAAGACGCACACATCATCGGATGGGAGCTTTGCACTTTCTGACACTTTTCAGAAGAAGCTAAGCGACGACGATGTAGAAGAAATGACACAACTCAAGCAGAAAAACTTCGCACTTCTAAAGTACATGTAGGCGAAAGACCCATCTTTCCCCGCTCACTTGACTTCGATGCCTCCTTGTCCTCCTCCTTGTCACAGATGTTTAGGAAAGACCCATCTTTCCCCGCACATTGAGACTGTTTGCTGAGTCTCAAATCAATCGCATATATGAGACTGAAGTGCGACTGATTGTAAGTGCGACTAACACTTTGCGACTGCTGAAATAGTCGCACTTCAGTCTCACTTTAACGAAGTGCGACTAAACTAAGACTGATTTTGTAGTTGCAAAACGCGTATTTTCTTGTAGTGGTTGGAGAACTCCATGACAATTCGTAGAATCAAGGACATTTACCCAAAGTTTTGTCCTGACTTCTTGTTCCTCATGGAGACAAGACAGCCTTCAGATTTTATCCTCAAAGTTCTTAGCTCCCTCCAATACGAGAACCCCATCTTTGTTCCACCTGCAACAAATAGTGGAGGTGGTTTAGCACTTTTCTAGCAAAGGAATATACTGTTGATATTTTACAATCGGAAACCAATTATATTGATGCCATGATTTCAGCGAAAAATTTGTCTTTCTATGCAAAAAATTTATATGATGCCCTAGAAAAATCAAAAAGGAAAGAGATGTGGACAAAGCTCTCAATTTCTTGTGAGGAAAGAGATTATCCATGGTTTATTACCGGATACTTTAATGAGATTACATGCAATGAAGAGAAAGAAGGTGGACCTGCAAGAGCAGAATCATCCTTCCGAGATTTCAGACAATTCCTAGTGGAAAATGACTTATAAGATCTTCAGCACACTGAAAATCCACTTTCTTGGAGAGGACAAAAACATAAATACATTTTCCATTGTCGCCTAGACAGATCTATCGCTAATGGAGCTTGGCATGACAAGTTCCCAAAAGCAAGGTGTGAGTACCTTAAGTTTCTGGGATCTGATCACTAACCTATAATCTCCGAAATCAAGGAGCAAACAGGCTGGTTTGTTCCGATTTGATAGAAATTTGAGCAAAATTCCCGAAATCTAAAACCTGATCAAAGAGACTTGGCACCAGAATTTAAAATCGTCTGTTGATGCAAGAGTCAGTTCCTGCCGTAAAGCCATAATTAAATGGAAGAAATATCAGCATCGAAACAGCAAGAACAAGATTGAAGAAAATCAAAGGGCACTAGATGATTCAATGAACAACCCGAGCAGCCATATCAATACACTAGCATATCTCTCTAATGAACTCAAAAAGTCATACCAAGCGGAGGAAGCCTATTGGCAACAGAGAAGTATAATTCTATGGCTCAGTAAAGGAGCCAAAAATACAGGGTTTTACTATGCTATAACATGTCGAAGGAGAGCTCGAAATAGATTCTCTATTATAAAGGATGACTCAGGAACTCCTTTCTACAAGGATGATGAGATTGTTAGGGTCACCACTCACTATTTTGACAAACACTTCACCTCACAGACCTGCAACATCGAAGAAATAGTTGGTAAGGCAATCCAAAAACGGGTTTCAACTCAATGAATGAAGCACTAACTACAATTCCATCACTTGATGAGATCAGAGCTGTAACTTTCGCTATCCACCCAGGGAAAGGCCCTGGCCCGGACATCTTCTCAGCGAGTTTCTTCCAAAATAACAGGGAAAACATTAGACAAGAAATAATAGAAGAACTTAGGAACATATTTGAATCCGGCTGTATGCCGAGAACAATGAATCACACACACATTCGATTGATACCAAAGATATGTGGCTAAATATCGTCCCATTGCTTTATGCAATGTTCGATACAAGATATTTTCTAAAATACTAATAAGCAGATTGCAGCCAATTATGGGAGATATAATTTCAGAAAATCAATTCGCTTTTGTTCGAGGTAGGGCAATCTAAGACAATGTTCTCATCACTCACTAAATGCTACATTACCTAAAGCAATCTCAAGCAAGGAAAATATGTGGAATGGTTAAAAAAACTGACATGAGTAAGACTTATGACAGAACTGGATCATATGGATAATGCTATGTGTGTCTACAATCTTGTTTTTGGTCCTATTTAACGGAACAGCTAAGGGACAAATTGTACCACAAAGGGGCATAAAGGAGGGTGATCCTCTTTCACCCTACCTATTTATACTATGTGGAGAGGTCCTATCAGGTCTATGTAAACAAGCAGCAGAAAACGGGACTTTACCGGGTTTGAGAGTTGCAAAGGCAAGCCCCGTGGTTAACCACCTCCTCTTCGCAGACGATAAAATGTTCTTCTGCAGGGCTGAAGACAAAAGCTGTTTGCCTTTGAAACAAATTTCACAAGACTATGCACTTGCCTCAGATCAGATGATCAACAAACAGAAATCTTCTATTACATTTACCTTACCTCCAAAACGCCACAGGCTAAATGAAAAAAGGTTAAGAGGCTACTGGAAATCTCAGAAGAAGGAGGAACCGACAAATACTTGGGGCTCCCTAAAATATTTGGAAGAAGGAAAAAAGATTTGTTTATGCGCATCGTTGATTGTATTAAGAAAAGAGCTGCAAGATGGGTCACTAAAAGACTAACGCATGCATGGAAATTAATTATGTTAAAAGCAGTCTTGACAACAATACCTACCTACTCAATGAGGTGCTTCAAATTGCCTCTCGGATTGATAGAAAAGATCCAATCTGCTCCGACTCGTTTCTGGTCGGACTCGTCCCACAACAAAAAGAACATGTTCGTGATTTTTTGGAAAAAATTCACAAGGAAGAAAAAGTATGGTGGATTAAGTTTTCGTGATATTCAAGGTTTTAACACTTCACTTCTTGCAAAATTAAGTTGGCAAGTACTGCAGAATCCTACTTGTCTATACGCAAGAGTTGTTCTCGGCAAATACTTGCTTCACCAACGCTTTACGGAGTGTAAAAAACATGGATGATCTCTCATGGCTGGAGGAGTGTGCTAGCATGCAAATCTCTATTTCAACAAAGCTTAGGGAAAGCTATTGGCAATGGACAAGACTCTTCGATATGGAATGATTCCTGGCTCCTATCAGACTTTGTTCCTATCCTAACTTGACCTCAATGGCAGAACAAACTTCACTCAAAGTCTTTGATATGTTCATCGAGCACACTACAGATTAGTGCAAGGACAAAATCAGAAGAAGTATTCCGCATTTGGAAGACGAAATTATGATGATCCAACCCAGCTCTCATGGAGCCATGATAAATACATTTGGTTACCTTGCCGTGATGGTCTGTACTCATCCAAGTCTAGCTATCATGTGATTTCAAGCCCCACCACGTCGAAGCCTGTCTTGACTGACCATCCAAACTTTACTGGAATAAGTCTTTATGGTCCTCAGCTTGTTCACCTAAACTCAAATTTTCATCTGAAAAGAAGTCAATAAAGCTCTGCCAATCGGTGATTTACTACAATAAAGACATATAATAGACTCATCAAAATACAAACGTTGTGATCAATACTACCTTATGAAACAGCACAAAAAGTTATCATGGAAGCAAAAGAATGGCAAGATGCCCAATCAATTGGAGGTGATTCCAATAGACAAAGAGGGGAAAAAGTATTGGATCAAACCTTTGCAAACCACTCTAAAGTCTGGACAGATGCCGCCTGGGACTCATCTTCACAAACAGCAGGGCTTGCATGGCACTTTCAAGCCCTTGATGAATCCGATCTAGGCCAAGGAAAAGCTGTGAGACAATCTCTTTGTGCACTTGGATTCACTCCTCCTAATTCAAGCTATCCGAGATGGAAAGAAGCAGATCGACATCTATGGCGTCCTTTGTGACATAGAAACAGATGCATAATCATTTAATTCCATCGCTTTTATTTATGTTAAGCGACTTACCAACTATCAAGCATATTTAATTCCTAAAGAGGCCCTATCTAAGGTCCAATATCTTGTAAGATAATAACTCATTGGTGCAGCGTGAGCTGAACCTCATCCACGAGAAGGACTATTATGGAGTAAGAGTTATCGACTTTTTCAATCATTTGCTTCAGTTAATAAACCCTATGGGGTTTTTCCTTTTAATTGAGCATTTTATTAGGTTTTATTTTATTGTTTAAGTTAATTTAATAAGTTGGGTCTTTTGTTTTAGATCTAATAAGTGTCAAAAGAAACCCTAGGATTTCTTATATAAACTCATAGTCCTTGTAACTTTTCTTTTGACTGTTTTATGAATAGAAAATCGGGACTTCTTTCACAATCTCTTTCCTTTCCGCGTGAACTACGAGTTCTAGACAAGATGTATATCCCTTTTGATCTATTCGATCAAGAGGTTGAGCTGAACTCAGTGTCACGCTGCACCAGCGTGGTATCAGAGCCGAATTGTCCAGCTTCTACTGCTCGACAACGATTCACCCCACCACCGTTGTTAATTTCACCGTGAAAACTTACCACCACCGTGAGATGGAGAGTGTCACCCGTGATGCCATCTCATCCCCGCCGTAACAAAGCCCTCTTGAAGCCACAAGGGTCGATGTAAGTAACCTCTTTGTTACTTATAGATCTAAAAATCTCGAACCACATAGAGATATTCAAGGAGAACCTAGGTTTGATTCATATACTGAGGATACTTTGTGTTTGGAGACTGAATCATTTGATACTAAGGAGACGTTGATGCTGAAGCGGTCTTGCCTAGCCCCACCTAAAGAGAAACCTAGTCAAAGAAACGCTTTGTTTCAAACTAGTTGCACCATTGAGGGTAAGGTCTGCTCCTTAATCATTGATTCTAGAAGTTGTGAGAATGTTGTAGCAGCCAAGGTTGTTGAGAAGCTAGATTTAGTCAGTTCACAACATCCAAAACCCTATGTCTTGGCGTGGTTGCAGAAGGAGAACAAAGTAAAAGTTACTAAACAAGCTTTAGTCAACTTTACGATTGGAGAAGCCTATAAGGATACCATCTATTGTGATATAGTTCCAATGGATGCATGTCATCTCCTACTTGGCAGGCCCTGGGCTTTCGACAGGAAGGTAGATGATGGATTTCTGAACACGTATACTTTTTGTTGGAATAAACACAAGTTCACTTTGAAGCCAACACCGAGCCAACCCGTGGAGGATTATTCGACTCGTGTAACTTTGTTGACGCGAGGAAAGTTTGAAGCCTCCATGAAAGAGGATGGAGTAGTGTATGCGCTAGTTGCTACAATGTCCAGAGCTGAACTAGATGTTGTAATTCTGAGACTCTTAGATCCCGTTATTGAGGAGTTAAGAGATGTTTTTCCAGATGACTTACCACCGGAGTTACCACCGCTGATGGATATTTAATATCACATTGATTTGATCCCTAATGCAAGACTCCTAAATTGAGCCCACTATCGCATGAGTCCAACCGAACATGATGAGCTGAGGAGGAAAGTGGAAAAACTCATGGTTAAGGGGTTCATGCGAGAGAGCCTTAGTATGTGTGTTGTACTTGCACTGCTAGTCCCAAAGAAGAACGGAGAATGGAGGATGTGTGTGGACAGCAGGGCCATCAATAAAATCATTGTAAGGTACCATTTCCCGATACCAAGACTTGATGTGACTTGTTGGACCAGATTGACCACGCCAGAGTATTCTCTAAGTTGGATTTGAAGAGTGGATACCACCAAATCCGTGTACGTCCTGGAGATGAATGGAATACAGCTTTCAAGACACGATAGGGGCTCTACGAGTGGTTGGTAATGCCATTCAGACTATCTAACGCCCCAAGTACCTTCATGAGAGTGATGAATCAAACTTTTCGACCCTTTATTGGTAATTTTGTTGTTGTCTACTTTGATGCCATACTTATATTCAGCTTGACTTAGGAAGAGCATATTAGGCATATCCGAGAGGTCCTAAATGTAGTGAGAGATGAGAAATTGTATGCGACTGCCAAGAAGTGTGAGTTTGGCACCTATACAATGTATTTTCCAAGGATATATAGTTTATGCGGGAGGATTGTCTGTGGATCCCCAGAAGGTAACAACCATACAATCTTGGCCAACACCGACCAACTTGACGGAGGTAAAGAGTTTCCATGGCCTAGCCTACTTCTATCGGCGATTTGTGCCACAGTTCAGCACCATAGTGGCACCCATTTGCATGTGCCTAGGGTCATTTAAGTAGACAAATGAACCTTCCTCCGTGTTTGAAGAAATCAAGGCGAAGCTTACCTCCGCCCCAATGTTATCATTACCAGATTTCACCGCCGTGTTTGAAATTCATAGTGACACATCTAAAATTGGCATTGGCGTGGTCTTGAGCCAGAAAGGAAAGCCAATCGCATTCTATAATGAGAAGCTTGGTAGAGCCCATGCTCGCTATAGTGCTTATGATCTTGAGTTCTATGTTGTCGTACATGCTGTGAAACATTGGAGGCACTATTTGTTTCATAAGGACTCCATGCTCTACACTGATCACGATTCCCTGAAACACTTGACCAGCCAATCCAAGCTGTCATCACGGCATGCTAGGTGGTTAGGATATCTGCAGCAATTCACCTTTGTCATCAAGCACACGTCTGGAGCTACTAACAAAGTTGTTGATGCATTAAGTCGACCTGCCTCTTCACTTGCTATACTACGGGTTTCTGTCCCTGGATTCAGTACCTTTGCAGAGCTGTATCCGACCGACCCTTTCTTCAAAAGGATCTTCGATCAAAAGGTAACACAATTGGTCCCTGGCAACAGCGTCAAAAATATAATACACATAATTTTAACTGTTTAGATTTACTGCAAGTGCACAGTAAACAAAGTAGTAAAAAAAGAATCGAATCCACGAAGACCAAGTAATACACTATCAATCTTTAGAATAAAGTTAAGCTTAATTAGAAGCAAATATGAATGTTGTTGTTTGAACTAATGACTACAACAAAATTAAACTCTGGAAATTCTATAAAATAAAGGCAACTCTTGGGCATTTCTCATAAAATCAGGATTATGAACAAGAACATTATTCAGGGAATGATTAAAACTATTCTTAAACTCGAAACACTAATGTATAATAAATCCACTGTCGTGTCATCGACTACTATATCCAACGTAGGATTCTAAATTGTCGTTTGAACCTAAAATTCTAGATATGCTTTATGGGTCAAGTTCAATATGTTCACAAATTGCCTTAACATCAGCTTTCGTTGGTTAAAGATAATTTGCTTATCTATGTTCTTTCAGACATTTAGACAAACACTTTTAGTGCGCTAAACAACTTAAGATCAGAAGTTAGGTGATCAGTATAACTTAGGTTTTAAACAAAACAATAGATGAAGAACACAAAAGATAATCTTTATTTAGATGTAATTCATCAATCCATAAAATCCCTAGAAAATCCTAAACTTGACTTAATTACTACTCATAAATTAAAGACATAAACAAAGCAAATGATTGGAAAGAACTCATGATGAAATAGGAAAAACAAAAAAAAAAAAGTTTAAAAATCTTCGCAGAGTACTAAGTTTTCTCCTTGAAGCTTCCAATCTCTGAAAATGTATGTGAACTACGGAATAATAAAAAGTGATGGTGTGGCCTTAAGAAAACAGCCAATCGTACTTAAATAGGTTTAAAACTCGACCTTATATCACTTGAAACAAACCAAATCAAATAAGAAAATTAGAAGAGCGATTTAAGGTAAACCGGATTCAAACTGATCGGTCTAGGTCTGGATCGATCGGTCCCTTGACGTCTCTGAAAAACTTCACGATTCGAGACCGGCCGATCTCACCTAGATCGATCGGTCATCTGAACTTCCAGCTTTTTGTTTTGCACTGGGTCGATCGGGGAGTGATCGGTCAGATGAGCTTTCGGCTTTTCTTCACGAGAATGAACTGGTCGGTTTTCTCTGGAATGATCGTTCTGGTGGACTCGCGAGAGTGGACCGATCGGTCCTAAAAATGGAAATGATCGGTCTGGTGAAAGATCCAACTTCTGGTTTGCGAGAGTGGACTAATCGGTCCTAAATTTGGGATCAATCGGTATGCGCCTCTAAATTCTCCATTTTCATCCTTTTGATCCAGTTCCGTGTATTGAATGCCTAAGTCATATCATAGCTTTTCCTGATGTGAAAATACAACAAAAGACTCGAAAAAAATTTGAAAACGTGAATTAGAATGCGTCAAAAACACAACATATCAATTATGACAGCATTTAAATTTAAACGAGCATTATAACACATTTAAACAAAATTTAAATATTTAGCATATAAATACATATATGGGAGTCAAGTCATCCATTTAGAGGATACAAAGCGACCATAATAACAATATATAAATTTAAACTAATACCGATCGAAAAGAGATTATGCTGATAACATGTTATAAAAGCTACAAAATAATCGGTATAATAAAAATATAATTGGCTGGTATGACTTAGAGTTGAGAGATATAAATCAAATATCAATCATAAGTATTACACCAGAATCGTATATATAGTAGTGATGAGAGGGACACATAACTTAAACTCTGGATGTGGTACATTATACACAACTTGGTGATCATGTTTTGATGATTCACCAAACACGTGTCTTCATAACAATAAGGATATTATAGACTAAATGCCTTGTGCTTTATTGACTAAGCTAGACGAGCATTCAATTAAGACAAATCTATAATGTAATGTTTTTTATTGTCAAAAAACGTTAACTTTTTCTTTTCAGGAGAACTTCGTATGTTTATTTCTGTATAATTGTTATTATGACATTTGGTTTATATATTATTCTATATCAGACATTTTACTCTATTTGAGTTAAAAATTATAGACCAAATGCAAAAGCATATTTATAAATCTTGAAGTAATTATTTCTTAGACACTTGATGGGGAGTACTACTGAGTTCCTTTGGAGCTGTCCCACAAACTTCAAGATCGAGATTTAATGGTTCTTGTTTGGTTACTGGTGTAGACTTATCCTTGCTTTTTCCCCATAAAAGTATATAAAGTCCCACGATGATGACCATTGATCCTATCACACTTTTTGTCATGCCACATAGACATTTCATTTGTCAGAAAATTATAAGTAAATTAAAAGTCAAAAAGAACCATTTAATATCTACCATTAGACTAAAGAAAACTTTAATCAGTTAGATTAGTATTTAATCCGTTTAAATTCAATCTTTAGATCGATTCAAAGGTATATATTACAGTAATTAAAGGTCATTAATTTCAATAGTTTAGTAGATGTAAAGTTAATAATTTTTAAATTCGTGTTATGCAATATGATGTATGCATCAAGTTGCTATAGAGCTTTTCAATTCGAATTCGAATTCAATAATTCAATATATTTATTATAATTCAGGTAGATGAAAGGTTCTTTAGAATAGGAATATTCTATATTAGTCAATGACTAATTAAATATGTTTTATGCAATATCGTATTATGTTTAACGCATGTTGTTCATCATTTTTTTCTGTTAAAATTATTGGTAAAGTATGTTAATATAATCATATAAATTTCCTACATTAAAACATGGCTACAAGAAAATACATACCGATTTTCGAGAAATTTTTCTCTAATAATTTACTTTATTTTTGGTAATATGTCATAAAAAATCTTTAAAGTAACAACTACTTTTATTTTAAACCTTAAACATTTTTACTTCTACAATAAACCTTTCGCAATAAATTAGATTATACCTTCCGCAATAAATTTGCTCATGAAGAAAAGAGAAGCTGAAAATGGCAGCAAAGACTTGAATCAAAGGGATGAAGCTAGACGTGAAAACCGCACCCCTTTGCCGGAGACACCATGACATTCCAACGTAGCACAATCCAGAGCCAACAATGCCCTATTCAATGATTAATCACATATAATTGGTAAGTATATATACATATATATTCTTTGTAAGGACTCATAATCAAAATTTTTATGGTTTTTAAAGAAAAATTCAATTGTATATCATTCAATATTCAAGAAACTGGTATAGGCGACCGTTTAGGCCGGGCCAGCCACTAAACAAAATTTGTCTATTCTAATTTTAATATAATCAGATATATTAGGCGGATAGTATAATTCAATAGTTAAAGTAGTGATTGGACCATTTATGCGGGTATTAACGGTTTAGACGACCCTTTTAAAAAATAATATCTTAGAATTTTTTTAATTCATATTATTAATGATCTAGATTATTTGTTATATTTATATTATATAATTAATTTATTATATATAAAATATTATTTACTTTAAAAACGGTTAAACTGTCTAAAATCGCTTAGGCCTCAACTATGTTCTTTAGGAGCTAGACGGAAGATCGTCGTCCGCTTAGCGCTAGGCCTGTATTTAAATATCCATATCCGCCGGATATCTGGATCCGTATCCAAAATTTTATCCGAAAACAGATATCCGGCCAAAACGGATACGGATACGGATAGTGAATTTGTAAATTCGGCGGATACAGATACAAATACAGATAATGCGGATATTGAGTCTGGATATCCGTATAATTTTTTTTTTTATGTTTATGTACCAAAAATACTATTGTATTTTATTTATTTTATTATTTTTGATTGTTTTAGGTATTTATTTTATTATTTTTGATTGTTTTAGGTATTTATTTTATTTAAGTTAATTAATTTTTTATTTTTTAAGAAAAAATATATATTTTAACATTTTTGAAAGAAAAAAATTCAATTTTTTTTATTATCAATAAATCGAATACGAATACAGATACAGATTTCTGCCGGATATCCTTATTTTTTATGGATATCCGTATTCTGAATATCCGTATTTTTAGATACGGATACGGATACTAAATCGACGGATACCACGGATACGGATACGGATATCCTTAAAAGGTCCGGATATCCGCTCTGTTACAGGCCTACTTAGCGCCTAGCGTTTTTTTTTTAAATTTGATATCAATAAATAAAATCAAATGCAAAAAAAAAAGAGGATGCTTTTTATTTTTTGCGTTTACAACTTGTAAAACATTTGATTACTTTAATACGATGAAAAGAATTCACATGTTAACATGTAACATCATTATATATTTTATTTTAAAAGTTTGAAATGCAAATAATGTATATAGATATATATAGAATGGATTACTTACCGAATAAAGTAAGCATAAAATGTGGAACCTCTCTTTAACGATCCACATAGATTTGCTTCTCTCCGAGATCAAACTCAACAAAGCAGATTGAATCGTACCAAAGAAAGAGAGGATAGTGGTGCTTGTATATTGACATGGATAAACTCGACCTATTTTAGCGTGAATAATGAACCATGCAGACCAAATTGCGACCGATACAACAAGCATGATCGAACCCATTGCCCACTTCTGTGTTGTTGCATTGGTTGAATCAGTTATCGTTTGTGTTTGAGTATTGTGTTGTCCAGTTAAAGCTGTTCCTTTATAAAGTGTAAGCACCAGAGCTCCACAAACACATATCATTGTTCCTAACACTTTAGCTCTTCCTACGTTGCTCTTGATGTTCAATGTCTCTTGCCTGTATCATTTAATACTATATTGTTGAGAAAATAATTTTGATAAATTAGACAACCATGGAAGCTTGTTTCAAATAAAAAGACAGAACCATAAATAATATCCGAAATAAAAGTCTAAATCTGCGGAATAATGTGTGCATGCTGGTTGTCCAGTGGTAAGAAAAAACAGACATAGAACAAGTGGAAGTCACTACCCAAATTTGAACCTCCCTTAAATTAAATCACAACCACCAAATGTGGCATTTCAAGGGATTTCACTTGACTCCTATTGGCTTCCGATGTAGTCGGCTTGGGACAGAGATATCCGAGCTCTAACCACTAAAAATATCACAAAAACAAAAAAAAAATCTGCCGAATAATTTATGTTATGATGTTCTACGTTCTAGTTCTTCTCATTCTGTCATCTGGCTTATGTTTTTCATGTAGCATTCCGACACCGAGAAAATGAGAAATCAAATACAATATTGTACTATTCACCCAAGAAAAAACAATATTGTACTAATATGTTTGATCGAGTTTTATTACCTAAAGACGAGAGCCAAAGCAAACGTTACCGAAGGAACCATGTTGCTAAAGGCTAAGGCGAAAGTTGAAGACGTATATTGTAGTCCAATAAGAAAGAAGTATTGCACTAAACTTGTCCTGTAAAATTTATGAGTGATCAAGATTTAAACAATTTCTTCAAGCTTTAAGAAATTCTCAAAAATTATCAATGTTTTAAACTCCATTAATTGAATCACTTACCCCAAAAGAGCGCTAAAGAAGAGTGAACACAAGATCTTACCAGTGAGTTTTGGCCTGTTATGCCTACCAAAAAAGAAATAACGAAATTATTTTTGTTAAATAACTCATTATTCAAATGAAAATGAAAATACATGATAATCATAAATCAAGAGAGTAAAGAAATTGAAAACAACAGTCAACTAAGAACCTCAAATAAACAAGACAACCACTCATAATATAAAGTGTATATTCTAAATAGATAATATTCAAAACAAAACCAACAAAAGATTTGAACTTTTAAGACGAAGAAGACAAGTGACTAGAGTTAAAGCTGTATTATATTTTATACATATAGAAACAATTTTACCTTTCCAAGAAAATCGCAAATGGTATCAAGAACAGAGTTCCTGCAGCAAATCGATAAGTACAAGCAACCATACGATTAATTCCTTCAT
This sequence comes from Lepidium campestre, assembly GCA_009757365.2. Taxonomy (NCBI): domain Eukaryota; kingdom Viridiplantae; phylum Streptophyta; class Magnoliopsida; order Brassicales; family Brassicaceae; genus Lepidium; species Lepidium campestre. Next base: position 41,900 of record WJSH01002618.1, read on the forward strand.
TAAGCATTTTCTTAAACATAACGTTTACAACGCTTAGCCCAATGTTGATCATCGACATCATAAACACAGCCTTCCATAGTTTTGCATCAAATTTCATCATAATTATATAAAAATATATTTATATATGTGTGTGTTTGTGTCTTTATATATGTATATGTATACACAAGTCTTTATATAGTTTTCAGAAGTTGGTAAGAAATAAAAACTTGATGTGGGTGTGACTATATATCGTGACTCAAGTAATGCTGAGAATCGTATCATTATAGCATTTCTCTTTAATTAATCGCATTGTGCTTTGAATTTAGCTTTTTTTGTCATTGTTGAATCAATTAGAGAGAGAGAGAGAGGATTAATGGAAAGCTCACGTAGCTTCCATCATGACAACGTGTGGTGTAGCGCACTAAAAAGATCTAGGGGTTTGATCTCAAAAGGCAGTAAAACAAGATAAAGGCAGCGGAAGCAAAAGAAAATAAAGGCGGCGGCGCTAGGGTTTCACGGCGGCGACAGCGGTGGCACTGTAGCGGCGGTGGTACGGCAGCGACGGCGGAAGAAGGTGACGGCGGTGAGGGATAGATACGCTCAACCTTGATGAACTGAATCAACAAGGGACCGTCTACCAACAAGAAGAACTCGAGATTCAGTACTTGTCAGGCTTCCAGGCGCAGGAGCAATGCTCAATGACGGCTAAGGTTTTGTGATATTCTCACAGGATTGAGAAAAAACATTCTCGTTTTATAAATCAAACAACTCTGAAGAAAAAGTCACAGTGGTTACAATATTTATAAGTGATCTCATGAGAGACTCCCTAAACCCTAATGGGTCAACCATAATGAGCCTAAACATTAACCCTAATTAAAAAGGAAAGTTGTTCCTAATAAATAGGTCCAACTTAAAAAGACTCAAAGTTGGCTTCCATGTTAATGGGTCTCACAAAATTCAGCAAAAAAGAAAGGCCCTAAGAAACAGATCTTTAAACAATAAAGACTCAATGGACTGGATATAATTTAGGCCCAATAAGCATAAGCTTAAGAACCTAGGACGCAATGCCCCTTCACTGGCGTCCACGCTGCACCAGATCCCTCCCCGTTTGAGAGATTTGACCTCGAATCCGCGCGGTCTTGTTCCTCTCATGTGCAGCTGCTTCACCCAGCTCCATGTCATCTTCGCTTCGGGCATCCATAGTCAAGACTTGAACACCCTCATCTCCAATGCGCATGATGTTGACATCTTCCTCTTCCTCCTCACGATACGTCCCTGGAATGGCTGCGGCCAATAAGGCTCGCTGTCACGTTCACCACCTGGAACAATCTCCACGTCCCTCTCCTTGCTCACGATGCTTACTTGTCTCTCATGGCTCTTGGCAGCACACATAGCGGCCCTGAATTGGTTGGGTGTGGGAGAGAGCATGATGGTGTTGCACATAAAGGAAAACTCATACGAGTTATGATACCCGTTATGCAGCACCTATCGATCATATGGCCAAGGTCTCCCCAGCAGGAGATGGCACGCATCCCTCAGGGCGATGTTGCATTAAGCAACATCCCGATACATTCTACCAACAACAAAATTGATTAAGGCCTAATGTGTTACCTTAACCTCATTGTCGGAGTAAAGCCATGCCAGGGCATAAGGTTTTAGATGCACCTGGCTTGGTAGGGAAAGATCTTTCACCAGCTCAGCCGAGACGACATTCTCCCAACTCCCCAAGTCAATCACGAGTCCGCACTAATGATTCTTGATGACACAACTTATTTCAAACAAGCTGTTCCGTTGACAAGGGATATCCCGTGGAGATGGGATGCTAGCTGCGCGCCGAAGCATCAAGGACATCCCGGTGTCGCCCACAAGTTCCTCGGCTTACGGCTTCTCTCCTTCTCTCTCGTCTTCTGCCACCTCTTCAAGTTTCACGTAACAACCTGAAGCATCCAGAAGCAATCCCAGCTTGTTCCTTGCAGGACAAACTGACATCCTGTGGCCGAGTTCTCCACAGCTGAAACACCTAATGGTGAAGTTATTGTTGTTCGGTACGTCACAAACAGGTACAGAAGGATTCGCCATCACTGGTGACTGCACAGTAGTAGTCACGGCGGCGGCAGCAGCAGGGGCTGCGGCTGTATGCACATCTCGAGCAGCTGAGCGTGCAGAACTCCAAGGTACTGATCCACCTCGAGTTTGGGACTCGATCGTTAGTGCATGTTGATGCGCCTCGGACACAGTGAGTGAGTTGAAAAGATTCAACGTGTGTTGAATCTGCTGCTTCAAGCCACCAACAAACCTAGCAACCAGCTGTTGCTTGAAATCTCTCACATCCACTCGCGTGAGTAAGAGAAAGAACTCAGTGGAGTAGTCTTCCACCAAGTGGCTACCCTGCTTTAAGTTGTGAAGCTTCTCGTACATCACGTGCTCGTAGTTGTACGACAGGAAGGTCTTACGGAGATGCTTCTTTAGCTTCTCCAAAGATATGATACGGTCCTTCCCCACACAGGCACGAGTAGTCTTGCTTTGGCTCCACCAAGCTGCAGCCCTTCCGCGAAATAGCATAGCGACCACGGGTACACATTTGTCAAGCAGAACCCGCTTGAACTCGAGGATCTCCTCCACAGTCACGATCCAATCGAGTAACTCCTCAGCAGATCCGGAGCCCTGTAACTCAGGAAGATCATATATAAATCCTCTCTCCCAATTCTCATCAATCTTGTGAGCTGCACGCCTTGCAACTCTCGGCACGTATAGCGGTGGGGGTGCATACGAATCATTGGGGGAGCAAACGGATTCTCATCCACTTGCGGATCAACATGTGGCAGCTCCAAATGATTCTCAAGACCATTAGCAACCGGGTCAGCTTTGATCTGGTCTCCTTCCACAGCGGCATCAGCAGTAGCGGCGGTGGGTGGTGGTGGTGGTGTCACGACTCGGTCAGGAGCCGCTGAAAGGGTATGGATCGCAGCTGCGATCTGTCCTATCTGCTCCTGGAGATGTTGGAGC
>WJSH01002618.1:44941-119000 GCA_009757365.2 Lepidium campestre
GTCAGCTCTCCATCAAGATCTGGTGGTGGTTGGTTTTGATGGCGAGTACGTGCCATCTGTGGGCAGCTCCTAGACAGATCTAGTTCTCAAGAGACAATAAGTGTTCTAGGGTTTTCGCTTATTACCTCAAGAAGAACAACTAGGATTTGATCGAGCGGTAGAAGTCGATCAAGATGGCTCTGATACCAAACTGGTGTAGCTCACTAAAGAGATCTAGGGTTTTGATCTCAAGAGGCAGCAACACAAGATAAAGGCGGCGGAAAAAAAAGAAAACAAAGGCAGTGGCGGCGGTGGCACGACGGCCGCGGCGGAAGAAGGTGACGGCGGTGAGGGATTTATACGCTCAACCTTGATGAACTGAATCAACAAGGGACCGTCTACCAATAAGAAGAACTCGAGATTCAGTTCTTGTCAGGCTTCTAGGCGCAGGAGCAATGCTCAACAACGCTAGGATTTTGTGATACTCTCACAAAATTGAGAAAAGACTTTCTCGTTTTATAAATCAAACAACTATGAAGAAAAAATCACATGGGTTACAATATTTATAGGTGATCTCATGAGAGACTCCCTAAACCTTAATGGGCCAACCCTAATGATTCTAAACATTAACTCTAATTAAAAAGGAAAGTTGTTCCTAATAAATAGGTCTAACTTAAAGTCGGCTTCCATATTAATGGGCCTCACAAAATTCAATAAAAAAGAAAGGCCCTAAAAAATAGACCTTTAAACAATAAAGACTAAATGGACTGGATAGAATTTAGGCCCAATAAGTATAAGCTTAAGAACCTGGGACGCAATGCCCCTTCACTAACGTCCACGCTGCAGCAACGTGACATCATACACATACATTAATACGATCAATCTCGCAAATCTACATATTTTTTTCAGCAAATTTAATCTTATATTAGTTTTGAAAGCTAAGAGATAGGAACATAGTTTACATAGATACAATGTTTTGAAAGACTTCTAATAAGACGAGTTATAAAATCCGCCTTACGGATTAGAACTCTAGGAATCAGATGGAGTGAGAAATTGGAGAAAAGTCTTCTAAGTTTATCAAACTCATCCAGGTAGTGAGAAAACGCTGGCCATTCTTTAGGGGTTGACACCATCTTCGAAATCTCTGAGCAATCTGTAGCACAAGCAACATCTGAAAGCTGTAATGACAACAAAGACTCCATAGCCCATAAAAGAGCCTCTATCTCCGAATGAAGAGAAGAAAGACTTCGATCAACACCTCTGGCCCCCAGACAAACTTCTCCTATATCAGTAAAACAATACCAACTCAAACCCGAAAAATATTATGAATCCTTCTAGGACCCGTCCACAAAATATCTATATCCTGTAAAGCTTGGGTCGCTTATCATAGGTTTGGTTACTCCCTCCCAATGAAGAGTGGGAGAAGATTACTCCCTCTATATATATATTAGTTATTAATATTGATAATTATATGATCTTGTTGATTATTAATCATTCAATATAACAAAAATAAGTTGCCGCGATATTCTCTGCCTGGTGATTATATGCTCCAACCAATGACTTTGATATCTGGAGTTCGACTCTATCTCAATGCATATGCTTGGAGATTTTAAGGATGAATTTCGATTATGGATCAGACCTTGTCTATCCTGACAAAAAAAAGTTTGGTCAATTTTTATCCACACCCAAGTTGGGATACTGGTAAATAAAGTGAAAGACTATTATATAGTGTGTGTCTTCACCCTTATAATGACCAATGAATAAATAAGAGATAGCAATAGATATTTGAAAGTGCAATGAATTGACATAAATAATTTTGGAACTTTTTAAAAGATTAATATTGTTTTATGCTTCGATTTTAAAACTTACTTTTATATGGATATATAATTAATTTGTCAGATAAAGATCTTGAATGATTAGAAACCCTAAGTGCGTTTGATCAAAAAATTAAATCCACATATGCAGTATTTCTCACCAGAGAATTGTATAATCGTTATGTGATATTATTTACAATTTTAAAGAAGTTCAAGATATGGATCAGATATTATTGATCCAGTTATTGATAATAAGATCTTGCATGATTTATTTATTTCGGTTTTTGTGTCTATCGAATGTATCATTTCTTTTCTCTTACCATGTTATATATTTATATTTGGCATCTAATTTATATAACAGAAACCTTTTTTGTATAAGAATTTAATATTATGTAATTTAGATGTTTTAAATATCTTTGTATTCATTCATGAAAATAAAAAAATATACATTTTTAAAATAATATTGGTGTACGTATTTATTACAAAAGAACTGTATATATTTTTAAATGTGAATTCAAGAAATCAGTGAGTCAGGTTTCAACCAAAAACTAAAATCGTTAATTATAAAATAGTTCATACGAGATTCCAATAAAATAAGTCATATTGTTTTCATTTAGATGATAATAATCTTGCTCATTGTTATGTCCTTAAATAATGATCTATAATGAAGAAAAAACATAGTTATTATAATATTCTTAATAAAAACTATAAATCTATTCAAACTAGAAAACTAGAAATGATCCCCCTTGTAGTTTGTATTTTTGTTTAGTTCAGATTTCATTTTCCGAAAATTTTAATGTTTCTGCCAGCTATGTGTTAGTTTTTGGTGTTCCGTCTTTTTATATTTTATTTTGAATATATATTTTTGAGTGAATATATTAATAAAAAATACATTACTATGGAAAATGATGAGGCCAAGTGCTTAAATTTCCAGTTTTTTATGCTAATTTACCTGAGTTCGAATTTAGGAATTCGCGTAATAACCTCGCATAATAGAATTTTGATATTTGAGTTATGAAATTAGGTCTTATCAATTTGGTTGTTGATAAAAAATATACTACCAATACACACGTTTTAAAATTGATTGATTTTAGCTTCACTTTCTTTATAGTCCACACCTGAATGAAGTCCTTTGGTTGGAATAAGTATTTCAAAATTCACATTTTGAAGTAGTCATCAAAGTGAACGAACTATACTTTTCCCATTTTCTATTATTGAACTTGGCGTGTTTGGTTGAAAAAGACCCATATCTGATACATGATTCGCAATAAAAAGTTGAGATCTGATCAGACAATAAGAAGCATCTATACTTTGTTTCTTCGTGATATATTTTAAATTTTTATATAATATACATATATATTTAATATTATAAAAATAAAGATTTGACAAGAGTTTTCAAATTGTAAATGGAGGTAAGAATAATGCGTCAAATCCTGTCTCAAAATGTGATGCTTATTGCATAGCTCTAAGTATCTTTCATTTGTTTATTACAAATACAGTTCCTTTACGTTTCATGTTAAATGCAGTAGCATTCCAATTATTTTACAAACAATTAACACCTTTTTTAGAAAAGAAATACTAATAATTTTTTTTTTTGCTCGGTGTTATAAAATGAACTTGTCCAATCTGGCCATATTATTTTTATTTTTCCCAACTCAACTTCATTCATTCAAATAGCAAGAAATTGATGCCAAGAATTAGACACATTGTTTAGAAAAGAAAAATTTCTAGAATAACCTCTAACATAGCTAAAAAATCATCTTCCGAATTAAGAGCTCTTGAATCTGGGACATAGAGAAGGAAAAAGAAACTGAACAGACTCATGAATCTTTTGAAATCTTCAATATAAGGCTTGAAACCAGACCAACTATCAAAATCTTGAAATACCTTTAGAGACTCCATGCAATCCATTGCAAAAGCTACTTCATCTGGAGGGAGATTAGACAGCTCACTGCCCACAAAAGGGCCTCAATCTCACAGTGAAGAGAGGACAAACTCCTATGAATCCCTCGAGCACCTAAGTTAACCCCTCTATGGTCTTAAGCAAAGCAATACCAACCCAAACCAGAAGATAAATCAGAGTCTTTCAACGATCCATACACGAAAAAACGGTAGCCCGAGAACGCATGAGATATTTTTTTGTTGAAATGTAAAATTTATTGATCAACCAAAAGTTATTTACAAGTGGGAATGAACAAGTTTATAAAAGAAACCTGCAAAAGAATAAAGAATCGAGTCACGAAATCTCAAACCAACGCCGAAGCAGTCCCTCAAATCTATAAGTTCCTAAGTAGTTTAGAGAAGAGATCCAATTTCTGATTATCTTATCTATGGTTCAGCAGAGAGTCGTGGATTCGTGAGTTACGCTCACGCCAAATGAAATAGATCATTGTTAGGAAAGCAAGCCGGAGGACGATGAAATCTAATCGCCCCTGCATATGTCTCGAGATATAAGCAAGAGTGTCCACCCAATCTGGATTGATTGTAGGACCAATCAAAGTCCCACATAACTCAGACCAGAGTGTATAACCGTAAGGACACGCGAAGAAGAGATGATCCCAAGTCTCATCTCGCTCTCCACAAAGCACACAACATTGCGTACGACCCCAAGCACACATTGGAGACCCCGTAGCCAATCTATCCTTTACAGCTAGCCAAGAGATGAAAGCATAACATGGTACACCTTGAGGAAACCAGATGACATGATGCCAAGAGACCTTAGGAGCATGACAAGCTGCTGATACCAAGTCTTAGTAGCCGAGAACCCCTTATTAAAATCAACAGCAGAATGCCGCCAAAGAACTTCATCAGCCGTGTTAGGCCTTATGGCATTAAGCTTCAGCTGTAAATCAGCAATAAGAAGTGGAAATCGCTGACAACGCTGAGCTCGATGATGCCAATCAATACTTGACACTACATCTGCAACCTTAGCATTGCGTAGAATGCCGAGATATTTGATTCCCTGCTCCCTTATAATATGAAAGAGACATCTCAAAGAGGTCCAATTATCAAACCAAAAGAAATTTTGTGTACCATCACCAAGCTTCATAGATGTAAAAGGATATGCAAGATCACAGAATTTTAGGAGTTTCCTCCAGACTCATGAGCCTTTGGACCCTTCACGGACGTCCCAAAACGAACTGTAACGGAGCATGTAATGACGGGTCCATTGTACCTATAGAGATTTATGAGAAGTCAACAATTAAAGAATGAGATGCAGAGAAAAGATCCGAGATGTGTCCTTAAGTAACTGCAGTCCCAATCCTCCCTCGTCCTTTGGGCGATATCGATAATGAGCGGAAAACTATGTCGTCCAAGTCAGAACTAGAATGAGTGATATTATTAAGGATTCAAAAAGATAAAAGAAATTTTTTTTTTGACTAGTTTTAGTTTTTGTTAATAAGTAGGTGGCCCAATTATTTTTCTCTGATCTAATTCGGCACCAAGTGGTGAGTTTGAATCATATCCTAAAGTACAACTCATTATGTCAAAGACGGCAAATAGGGCATCTATTCACTAGATTAGGATGGTGTTGACAATCCTAAAATATGTTTATAAATTTATTTTTCGCTTGCTAAGTGTTATTAGAAAGTAATTTTCGTTTTGGGCAAGTTGACGTAAACGCTCCTGAGCGAGACGTCTGATGGGTGAAGAAAGCAATTTGATAGTCACAACTTAATATTCTATGCGTAAATATCCCAATTACTTGTAATTATACCTCTCGCCATTTTCCATATAATTTCATAAAAACTTTTCCTAATTTTTTTTCCTCTCTGACAGATTGAGGGATAGCAAAATTGTTAAAGAAAATTTATTATGTTAAGTTTTTATATAAAAAAAGAGTTTCATATAACAATACGAAAAATAAAGTTCTTTTGAAAAACAAAATACTCTTCACCAAAAAAATAAATAATAATACTAATCTAGAACATAAACTTTTTATCGCACTTTAAGTTTTTGTTCTTTTTATCATTTATTTTGGATTTGATCGATTCTGCAAACCGCACTGTGTATACTTTTGCTATCACCATCATTATGTGAACTGTATTTAGCTAGAGTATGATACATTTTCTCTCAAGTTGGCCAATTTGTGTATGAGTTTCGATTTTAGTGATGAAAATTTAATATTCAGTAATTTGGATTTATCTCCACAAGTCTCATAGTTGAGTTATGATCACAAGTGATTTGCGATAAAACATAAATAAGGTTTTTAAAGAGACTAGATCAATACCCACGCTACGCTGCTGTATTATTTTCTGAAAAATATTTTATGTAATCGATATAATTGTAAAAATGTAATTAAAAACATAAACATGATTCCGAGAACCATAAACTATAAAGCTGATTTCGTAACTCGTAATATTAGAGATTTACCTTGTGATTCTTACTTTGTAAACTCTGTTCCTAGCTCTTAGTTTCAATAAAAATTGCAGAATCACATTAGAAAACGTCATTATATATATTATGCTGTTGTATTTTTTTTTGCAGAATCACATTAGAAAACTTTGTTAGATTATGCAATTACCAATCGGAGCCTAAAAATACATTGGCAGAATCACATTAGTATATTTATCTATTATATAAATATAAACATCCAATCTACTTTTGGTTTATTTGTTGGATATTTTAATATTTTGTATATCAATACAACCAACTTTTTTGATATTTTATGATTATTTGTAATGTAATAATTTAAAATTATATATTTATATATATATATATTAATAAAATTTATTTGAAATCTAAACTTTTATCTTCCCATTTAGAACCAAATACATAGTTACATGTACTTTGTATACGACATAGAAAATAACAATTGAATACATTATTATAATTATGCTTAATTTTCTATACGATCTAGTTTTGAATACGATATGATTTTGTATACATTAAAGTATAGTAACGATGATGACATCATCAACGGCTGCGTGAAGTTTCTCAACCGGTCACAGTGGAAAATGTTTCTGCCCCGCCGTCACATGAATTCGAAGTCAAACCATCTCGGGATCCTTGAATCCCAGAGGTTTTTGGCGATCTATCGCTGAGATCGATTACCTCGTCTCCCATCATTCCGCAACATCCAAGCCCTTTCGTTATGCTGGAAGATCTCTCTCCTTGCTGGTGATTCCCGGGCGTCAATAACTGCTTCACCATCTCCCGATTCAAACTAATCGCATATGAGACTCGAGACCTACATTTTTCCTTCCAGATTTGCAACACCTACATTGGCTATCCACGAATCTAGCGAGCTCAAGACTCAGTCGACCATGTCTCTCAGTCTGCTAGTTCACAAATTGACATTCCCTCGCCTTATCTATGACGGTCCAACATACTGAGAAGATCTCTTGGATTGCTGCTAAACGGTGTTTATTCCCGAGCATTCCTTATCCCGATGGTTTATATCCTCACCGGCGAGCAGGCTACAGGTTTCCGGAGCTCCGTCAATGGTCCGATGATGATGTGAATGCGTTCGACGACACTCACCCCTCTACCAAAGTGATGAGAACCTCGGAATCCACCAAAGTTCTGTTCACAGGATGATCGAGAGATTCCAAGCCTTGAGTTGCGGAAGGTGGAATGAAGGTAGTGATGAAGGTGAAAATAGAGTGTTGATTGAATCCACAACTAACTCACAAACTGAATAACTTGAATCCACAAGCTATTAGACTCGCAAAGCACACAAGAGAAGCGAATCCACACTTAACTAGACATGAGAAACACAAAGACACAACTTTCTAAGAAAACTTAAGAGTTTATTCGATTTTTAAGGTAATAACTTATGTTTTACAAAGAAAGCGAGATGAGCTTATAAAGGCTCAAGTCTAGGCACTACGGCCGTCAATCTTGGAGTCGTTGGAGAAATTAGATGATCGGTCGGATATGAAAAATCTACCACATGAAGGATTCACCTAATTCTATGAGTGTTGGAGCATGGTATGACTTCCTTGGATAGTTCTATGTGGTTGAAATACTCTCATGGTCTCCAAACATGAGTTTGCAAGGTCCTAAGACAAGTGGATCCCATACTTGCCTTAAGCAGAACTAATTCGACCAATCTTCTTGATTGGAGCGTATATGGAGGATTCGAAGGTAGTTTGATGCGTTCTTGGGCTTGTTGGAACCATAAGAGGCCTATGAATATTCTTCAAGTTTTACGAGGTCTATGCCACATCTGCGCTGGGCTGTGAGGCTCGATATTTGGTGTTGACGCGTGAAAGGCCTTAGCGCAGATCCACCAGTTTGTAAAATCCATTACTCTTAGCTCCGGGCTTCGTTTGAGCTGATTCAAATTTGAGGACTTTACTGGTTGAGTCAAGAATCTACATAAATTAAATTCATAGATTGCATCGCTCTGGATTATCAGGGACGCTTCAAGGAGGGGTCGTATGTCCTCATGATTCACCCGAGAAGGTTTTTAAAGTGAACCTCTTGAGTCCGGCTCAGCTGCTTGAGTGTTAGATGAGTCATTGAGTTTAGGCAGCTGAAACATGTCTAAGAAGGTCGTATCCCCTTTATCTTCGACATGTTTCCCAAGGAAGTTTGTCTGTCCTTTATCCTTGGTGTATTTAGTCAAAAACTCAACAAACGAATATACGCCATGCTTAGTTGGCAATGTTCCACGGTTGGGGATCCCATCATACCCTCCCTCTTTAAAAGGTTTTGTCCTCAAAACCAATTTACCTGCACCAAGAGAAAGTAAGTTAGGTTTCATTCGATTTTGAGAGTCTAGGACCTTACCTCGGGTTTGAGTTGTGGGAGAACGTGGTGATGAGTCTGGTGGATATTCCTTGATGAGCAAAGCTTTCTCGATGTTTTCTGCCTCTTTCGTGGCTCCTAGACCTGTCTCAACATCTTTAGACAAAAACGAGTGCATAATACTAGAAGTGGAAGGTATATAATATGAATTTTCTAGACTATTAATTCGTTTATTTGAATCCGTTTTCAGCTCTAGAGGTTTGGATCTCACTACTCGTTTTGTTGGACACTCCTTAGTTTTGTGTCATTTACTTTGACATCTGTAACAAGTCAGCTCATGTGATTCCCAAGGATTACAAGACTTACATTGCTCTGTTTTTTTTTGTGAGGTTCAAGACTCGCAAATCACACAATAGAGGTGAATCCACACTTAACTTGACATGAGAAACACAAAGACACAACTTTGTATGAAAACTTAAGAGTTTATTCGATTTCTAAGGTAATAACTTGTGTTTTACAAAGAAAGATATATGAGCTTATAAAGGCTCGATTCTAGGCACTAGTAAAATATTCATAAGCATAAAATAGGAAATAAATAAGTCAAATTAAGTGTGCAAACGGAAAAGTAACGAGGGTCGTCGATCTTGGAGCCATAAGAGAAATTAGATGATCGGCTAGATATGGAAAGTCTACCACATGAAAGATTCGCCTAATCCTATGAGTGCTGGAGCATGATATGACATCCTTAGATACTTCTATGTGGTTGAAATACTCTCCTGGTCGCCAAACATGAGTTTGCAAGATCTTAAGACAAGTGGATCCCGAACTTGCCTTAAACAGAACCAATTCGACCCATCTTCTTGATTGGGGCGTATATGGAAGATCCGAATGTTGTTTGATGCGTTCTTGGGCTTGTTGGAACCATAAGAGGCCTATGAATATTTTTCAAGTTTTCCAAGGTCTAGGCCGCATCTGAGTTGGGCTGTGAGGCTTGATATTTAGCATTGGCGTGTGAAAGGCCTTAGCGCAGATCCACCAGTTTGTAAAATCTATTACTTTTAGCTCTGACCTTCGTTTGGGCTGATTCAACTTTGAGGACTTTACTGGTTGAGTCAAGAGTCCACAGAAATTAAATTTATGGCTTGGTTCTCTCTGGATCCTCTGGGACGCTTCAAGGAGTGCTCGTATGTCCTCATGATTCACCGGGGAAGGTTGTTGAAGTGAACCTCTTGAGTCCAGCTCAGCTGCTTGAGTGCTGAATGAGTCATTGAGTTTGGAAAGCTGAAACATGTCTAAGAAGGTCATCTCCTCTTTATGTTCGTCCCCTTTATGTTCGACATGTTTCCCAAGGAAGTTTGTCTCCCCTTTATCCTTGGTGTATTTAGCCGAAAACTCAACAACCTAATCTATGCTATGCTTAGTTGTCGATGTTCTACGGTCAGGGATCCCATCATACCTCCCCTCTTTAAAAGGTTTTTTTCTCAAAACCAATTTACCTGCACCAAGAGAAAGCAAGTTAGGTTTCATTCGATTTTGAGAGTCTAGGACCTTACCTCGGGTTTGAGTTGTGGGAGAACGTGGTGATGAGTCTGGTGGATATTCCTTGATGATTAAAGCTTTCTTGATGTTTCCTACCTCTTTCGTGGCTCTTAGACTTGTCTCAAGTGCATAATACTAGAAGTGGAAGGTATATAATATGAATTGTCTAGACTATTAGTTGGCTTATTTGAATCCGTTTTCAGCTCTAGAGGTTTGGATCTCACTACTCGTTTTGTTGGACACTCCTTAGCTTTTTGTCATTTACTTTGACATCTATAACAAGTCAGCTCATGTGATTCCCAAGGATTAGAAGACTTACATTGCAATGTTTTTTTGTGAGGCTCAAGTAATGACTTTTCACTTAGCTTTGGAGCTTCCGTTTGTTGAGTTGGATGTGCTTGCACTTCTTTGACCATAGCTGGATCTTTGCCTTTTTCTCTTCTCTCTTAAGAGAATGAATGGCACGATCAATGGCTTGTAAAGTTTCGATCGAATCTTTTGACGTACTTAACTTAGCATCATTCAGATATGTTTCAAGACTTAGGTGTCGTTGCTCTTGAGCAAATTTCTTTCGTGTGGAGAGAACTTGGCAGTGTGTCCCTGCATCTTACACTTATAACACATCAGTTCTAAGGAAATTTTAGAGGAAGAACACTTACCTTGGTCCTATTTCGCAAGTTGCACATGTTTTGGTGTGAAATCGCTTCGGCGTACTTTGCTTGGTGGGTATGGTTGTTGGCTATGTTTCCTTAAGCTTCGTGGTGAATATTCTTCATATATAATCCATTTTAGTTCTCCCCATGTGCTCATCTTAGGCACTTTGTAGTACCATCTCTTATACTCCTTGTTGTTCCACCATTTCAATGCTTCTCCATGTAAGGTGCTTAAGGCATATGACACCTCTTCCTTCTCAAGTATCTTGTGTTGCCAAAAATAATTCTCCATATCATCTTTCTACGGTAGAAAATCTTCTTTTTCTGTAAATAATGGAAGATTAGGAGCATGGTGATAAAATCTATTGCTTACCTCGCTATATGGTGTAGGACATCTTGTGCGGTTGGTATAGCCTTGCACTCTAGGTGCTAAAAATCCATGTTGGTAGGGCTTTACATTATGCCTAGGAGGAGTTTTGTAGTGATAAACTCCCACATCTGCCTCATAATGTTCAAATTCATCTTCATTACTTGGTTTGACGCTTGTTGGTGTAGTTTTGGTGAAGGTCTGGTGGCTCTGGTTCAAGATCTTCAACCCCAAGCTCTTCTTTATACTCACACTCATAGTAATATTCATGCCAATGGTCTTCACGTCCTTTGCTGTTGTTTTCCACATATTGGTCTTCTTCTAGGCTCCAATCGGATTCAGCGGAGTATATCTCCTCCTTCTCCATATACTAAGCCATTGAAGGTACTTGTAGAAATAAAAGACAAACAAAAGAGATAAATCAAAGTCTTGACAACTAAAAGAATAACAAAGCAAAAACAAATACCTTTTTTATTTATTTCTTCTTTCTTTTCAAAACAAGAAAACAATCAAAAGAACAAAACATAAACATAATTCGTTTTTGGTTATCCTTTTTACAAATAAAATAGTTAACGACTTCTAAAAATCAAAGCAATAATTTTTATGGGTTTCAAACTAACTAAAACAAAAGGAAATAGATTTGTATGTGTTTTTATGGATTTTATAAAATTGAAACAAAAACAGATGAAACAAACTTTTATTTTATGGATTTTCGTTATATATAAAGAAGCAAGAACAAAAGAGAAACAATAAAAGAGAAAAGGAACGACTAAAACTGGATAGATGATACACAGAGGTTTTAAACCCTATCAATACCTATTGCAAGTGCACATCAATCAAAGTAGTAATCTAAGAATCGAATCCACATGGACCAAGAGTCACACTATCAATCTTATAGACTAACAATCAAGCTAAGACAATTCAATTTGTTGTGGTTATCAGGTAACAAGAACAATTAATTGTGGTTTAAATTCAATAAATAAGAAGCATCAAGTTCAGTGAAATTCTTCAGGAAATCAAAATGATGAATTCAAGCATTATTTAAGGTATAAGTAAAACCGTCTTAAACTCAAAGCACGCAATATATAGCTAATCCACTTCCGTGGCATCAACTACTTTGTCTAACAACCTAGAATCCTAACTTCCGTTGGTCCTAAAGGTTCTAGACAAGCATTACAATCAGGTTTGATATGTTCACAAACTTGCCTTGGATCTACATCCGCAGTCCAAGAACAATTGCTCACCAAATGGTTTTTCATATTATTAAACAATTACTTTTGGTGCATTAACAACCTAGAGATCAAGAGATAGGTGATCAAGCTAACTCAGGCATTAATAATACAAGAGGTGAAGAACCTTAAGATCAACCCTATCTAGCTTACATTCATTCATTCATCAATCCCTAGAAAACCCCTAAACTTGATTAGAAATCTACTCACACATGATGAAATCAACACCACACAATCATGACAAAGAAAGACATAATGAAACAGAACTGAATTGATATAAGAGAAAGGGTTTAGAAAAACTTTTCCAATGTAGATTACAAGATGATCCAAGGAGAAGAAAAATCACCCAACAAAAGGTAAAAGAAGAAGATGAAAAAGAAAAGTGTCTGTAAAAAGCTAAAAACGAAAAAGAGAATATGAAAAATGATTCAGAGCAGTGTGGCTGCTCTCTGGCTTTTATTCTTAGGGTTTTTGATCCCTCAAAACGAGTTGGGCCTTAAACAATTAGGCCCAACTGAAGAAAATCATTTATGGAAAAAGGTTCAGTGCATCGGGACCGATCGATCCTAAATATGGGACCGATCGGTCTCCCTCTTTTTACTCGTTCTTCACAGCTCTTTCTTCTATATCCGCCTCCAACACTCCGAGCCTCCGAATTGGCGCCGAATCACCTAAGAATGACTCAAAACATGCAAGAATATGACACAACACTCCTAGGACTCTAAAGTGAAGAATATGCAAGTTACTAGCGGAAATATTAAAATAAATGGTTCCTAAATGTCTAAACAAATGCAGAAATGAATATGAAATATGGCTAAAATGCTCGTCTATCAATTCCCCAGACTTGCCTTTTTGTTTGTCCTCAAGCAAACAGAAAGACAAAAATGAAAGAAAGGTTTTGAAAACGCAGTGAACTCATTTCGTCATCAGGATACCACATAACGAAAGAGCTTAGTAAGCCACATGAAAATTTACCTGACAGAATCGAGACCACCTTGTACTTCCCTCAGACCTTACAACTGTCTCAAACTAATTCCACAGTCCCATTAAAACCTCTGAATTTGCCAATACCGACCTCATGAATACTAGGTGCGGTCTCATTGAGGGAATATCGATCATTGGATGTTTGGATTCTCCCTCATTCACAACCTGAACACATAGACTATCTTCCTGGTGACCCCTTTCCTCTCATTCTTTCACTTTGGAAACCGATTTCTCCCTACTTTTCTAGGGTATCATTTTTTTTTTCTATCAGTTGCCCAATTGGTAATTCAAAGGCAAAGCGAATAATGGCATCATGGGAATTTTCCTAGGCCTCGCTTTCACCTTTTTGTGATCATTTATCGAAGTAAAATAATGGGGTCGCAAGAAATTTTCCTATCCCTTTACTTCAAAGAAAATCATCTCATCTTTTCAGTTGTTTCGATCATAAGGGCTCCAGTCATCATGTTTTTAAGCATGCATTAACTTAAAAGGTTAAGAGAGGGGGGTCACACTCACACAGAAAAGTCTTTTAGAACTGAGAGAAGATCCCGATCCAATGTATTTCCAAGCACCAAGACAAGAGAATAGAGTCAGGTTAGATGCGATCGACAGTGGATCCTTGAAAAGCTTGAAGGGACATGGGTAATGTTGAGAAGTTGCAGAGTCTCTAAGTTTTCCAATAGTCTTCAAAATCTGTCAAGCTTAGCTCAATGGTTACTTAAATATCTGAAAATGTGATTGGTCCTCGAAAAATCATGATTCCCTACAAGAGTTTTCACTCAGTAAAACAAAGACAGACTAAAGAAAAACATCAAAATAAAACAAAATAAATGAAATCGCGTTAGTCCCAACAAGTGTTCTCCCCCAGACTTACTGCACACCGTCCTGGTGTGACAATAAACCTGAAGAATACACGACGTTTGCAAAAATAAAGGAAAATAAAAATAACATAAAAGTGCAACAATGGGAAGAGGTAAAAGGGATCGATACTCTCAGTGATCGTCGGGGCTGGCGCTGCCACTCTGTCCGGGCATGTGATGTCGCTTGGGTAGGCGGCCAGCAGGAGAGCCCTCAACGTCAGCACACCTATCATCCTCTCTCGTGGCCTATGATAGACCTGTAAAGCAAGAGGGTCTCGGTACCTTAATTCTCCTAAGTGCTCTCCAAATGCGCTGCATCATTGAGTGGTTACGCCTGGTGGACTCGACCATCCATCTTTGGTAGTCTCGGTCGGAGAAATCATCAGCAAGTGGTGGGAGGTCATACTCAGCCGTGTACTCTGGAAGTAGCTCCTCCATCATGGTCTGTGTCTGGGCTGAGGCCTGCGAATCAAAGGAATCCGATACTGGATCCGATCGGGAAGAACGACCCCGTGTAGGTGTAGTAGCAGCAGATTGGTGAGGATGCTCCTCACCACCATGTGGCAGAAACTTGAGATTGGCTCGGCAGGTCACTGCAGTGATCGCCCGGTTAGGTAGTGCTATGGCGCAAGAGACGCCAGCGCGGTCAATGTACCTGTAAATGTCGTCATCGCGCAAATACTTGCAGTTGTAGAAGTACTGTAAGTCGAACCTGGCGATTGTGTCAACCTCCTCAGTACCACTGAGATCAATACCATGATGCTGGAAGATAGGTGTCAAAAGACTCCCAATCGGCTCCCTCTTTGGTGTATTGGCTGTCCCTCGAAAGCATCACATGGTAAGCATCTCAGCAAAAACTAAACCTAGGTTGACTCCATGCTCATAAGAACTCACCTCGGGGTAAATATCTAGAACCACTGGGGCAATCCTGGAGTGCAACATAATAAGCTCATCAGTCCTCAATGCTCATGACTCCTCCTTGCAAGTGAAAACCACCCCCAAAATCTTCGCTGCAATGCGAACCGCGGGGTTCCTAATGTGCGTGAGAGGTAATTGGTCCCCGGCAACGGCGCCA
This sequence comes from Lepidium campestre, assembly GCA_009757365.2. Taxonomy (NCBI): domain Eukaryota; kingdom Viridiplantae; phylum Streptophyta; class Magnoliopsida; order Brassicales; family Brassicaceae; genus Lepidium; species Lepidium campestre. The sequence continues at coordinate 60,138 of WJSH01002618.1, forward strand.
AAAACTTGATACACAGAGGTTTTAAACCCTATCAATATCTACTGCAAGTGCACATCAATCAAAGTAGTAATCTAGGAATCGAATCCACAGGGACCAAGAGTCACACTATCAATCTTATAGACTAATAATCACGCTAAGACAATTCAGTTTGTTGTAGTTATCAAGTAACAAGAACAATTAATTGTGGTTTAAATTCAATAAATAAAAAGCATCAAGTTCAGGAAAATTCTTCGGGAAATCAGAATGATGAATTCAAGCATTATTCATGGCATACGTAAAACCGTCTTAAACTCAAAGCACACAATATATAGCTAATCCACTTCCGTGACATCAACTACTTTGCCTAACAACCTAGAATCCTAACTTCTGTTGGTCCTAAAGGATCTAGACAAGCATTACAATCATGTTTGATATGTTCACAAACTTACCTTGGATCTACTTCCGCAGTCCAATGCAATTGCTCACCAAATGGTTTTCATATTATTAAACAATCACTTTTGGTGCATTAACAACCTAGAGATCAAGAGATAGGTGATCAAGCTAACTCATGCATTAATAATACAAAAGGTGAAGAACCTTAAGATCAACTCTATCTAGCTTACATTCATTCATTCATCAATCCCTAGAAACCCCCTAAACTTGATTAGGAATCTATTCACACATGATGAAATCAACACAAACAATCATGACAAAGAAAGACATAGTGAAACAAAACTGAATTGATATAAGAGAAAGGGTTTAGAAAAACTTCTCCAATGTAGATTACAAGATGATCCAAGGAGAAGAAAAATCGCCCAACAAAAGATAGAAGAAGAGGATGAAAAAGAAAAGTGTCTGTAAAAAAAGCTAAAAACGAAAAAGAGAATATAAAAAACGATCCAGAGCAGTGTGACTGCTCTCTGGCTTTTATTCTTAGGGTTTCTGATCCCTCAAAACGAGTTGGGCGTTAAACAATTTAGCCAAATTAAATAAAATCGTTTCTAGAAAAAGGTTCAGCGCATCGGGACCGATCGGTCCTAAATATGGGACCGATCGATCTCCCTCTTTTTACTCGTTCTTCACAGCTCTTCCTTCTATATCCGCCTCCAACACTCCAAGCAATGTATGCCATTAGAATTTATAATTAAAAAAAAACTTTTATTAAAGGAAAAATTGTCAACACAAATTTAATATCTATTAGATAAGATTTATGGATCCTCCAAAAATTGAATCGGATCAAAACTTTAATAACCAAGTAGAATATTTGATATCAATTTATGTCATATTAATTGTTATTTTTTGTTTGTCAATAATTAGATTGACAAGGTCCGATCTATATCTTAAAACCTAGTCCATAAAACCCCTTATAATATAGTTCATGTAGTGGGGAGGGGTCTAACCCCTGATGCCAGACTCCTTAACTGGATCATCCTGACCACTAGATTGAGAAGAACTCGGTGTCATATTAATTATTTTTAACAATTGTTTTTTTTTCTGCTATTTTATTTTATTTTATTTTAATTCTATAAACTGATTCAAATAACGACATCAATAAAATTTATGAAATTTTTATATTTTTTTTACATGATTTAAATGTTTGAAAACGAATATATATATTGCTCAATATAATATGTTCATATTATATATAAACTTAGATTTTATTTGTAAAAATTACCACAAAAATTATGAACGACTAAATATATAGAAAAGAAATTCAAATATGTAAATAATATAAATGTTTTATTGCATATACATATAATCTTTATAATATTAATTTATGAAAAATACTTTTACTTTTTGAACATATATAATTCTTAAACAAGCATGAATTACAAATAATGTTTTGTATAGTTTGTATACTTTTTATGTTTTTATAAATATTTGATATTTTATTATAAAAATTACTTTATAATTTTAAACTACAAAATTAATTTTTTTTAATTCCATCTTCAAACACGGGTTAGAACTTAGTAGATTTTTAAAGGGTTAATTCTTGATATAGGCATGTATGATACAATAATTAAGAATATAACTATATTAATATATTTTTGTTTTTGAGATTTGAAATTTATTGAGCAACAAAAATGTTATATACAAGTGGAAAGATAGACTTTATAAAATAGCCTGCTCAAAGAATAAATAATCAAGTCCTAGTTTCGAACCATCGTCTTTAGAGACCTTCAAGCCTATAAGGTGCTTTGTAATCTAGACATGAAATCTTGTTCCATATTACCTTGTTGATGGTACATGACAGCGAAGAAGAAGGAAAGGAATCTCCACTATGGATTCTTGTGTTCCTCTCTATCCAGACGTAGTAAATAGTAGCTTGGAAAGCTAACTTAACCAAGATTGCATCCAATTGTCCAAGAGTCGATGTGGTGAGGTAAGAGATTGTATCATGCCAGTCTGGAGTGATTGCATTACCAAGCAAATATGCACTCAGATTAATCCAAACCGTAAAATTGTAAGGGCAATCATAGAAGAGGTGATCACATGATTCATCTCTTTCTCCATAAAGGAATTTTTTTGAATCAAGCCCTAAGCACGCATTCGAGTACCCATCGATAATCTATTTTTGATGGCTAGCCAAGAAATGAAGGAAAATCGTGGGACCCCTTATTTCAACGAAAAAATATGATACCAAGATATCTTTGGCCGAGTAGTACATAATTGTTCCCATGACCGAGTAGATGATCTAATGGGATTCACGACCACATAACATTGACGACTAAGCATAGTCTAGATTCGGTTGTTGAGTTTTCGGCTAAATACACCAAAGATAAAGTGGAGACGAACTTCTTTCGGAAACATGTCGAAGATAACGGAGAAACAACCTTCTTAGACATTTTTCAGCTGCCTAAACTCAATGACTCATCCAAAACTCAAGCAGCTGAGCGCTGGACTCAAGAGGTTCACTTCAACAACCTTCCACAGCGTATTATGAGGACATACGAGCACGCATTGAAGCGTTCCAGACGATACAGAGAGAACCAAGTTATGAATTTAATTTATGGTTTTTGACTCAACCAGTAAATTCCTCAAAGTGGAATCAGCCCAAAATAAGCCCGGAGCTAAAATATATAAATTTTAGAAGTTGGCCCTTATGTGCTAAGGCCTTACGCGCGTCAACGATAAATATCAAGCCACACAGCCCAACTCAGATGTGGCCTAGACCTCGGACCACTTGAAGAATATGCTTAGGCCTCATATGGTTCCAGGAAGACCAAGAAAACATCAAACAACCATCGGATCCTCTAGATACGCCCCAATCAAGAAAATTGGTCAAATTGATTCTATGTAAGGCAAGTCCAGGATCCAGTTGCTTCAAAAGACTTCAGACTTATGTATGGCGACCAGGAGACTATTTCAACTACTTAGAAGCATCCAAGGAATTCATACCATGCTCCATAACTCAGAGGATTAGGCGAATCTTCCCTTTGGTAGACTTTCCATATTTGATCGATCATCTAATCTCTCCAACGGCTCTAAGATCGACGGCCCTCATTACTTGTCTGTTTTATCATTTATTTTGAGCCATTCCTTTCCTATTTTATGCTTGTGACTGTTGTAGACTAGAGCCTATATAAGCTCAACTCTTTCTTTTGTATTTCTCAACCTTTGACAAATAAAATACGAAGTTTCTTTGAAAATAAGCCTTTTTCGTTTCTAACATTCTTTGAGGATTCAAGAATTGAGAGACGACTTCAAGCTTGTGAGGATTCCAAGCCTACAATAGACGAGATTATCAAAGGAATCATCACCCTCCTTTGTGGTTCTCTATCGCTACCTTCCGCCAAACTAGCTCTCGAGAGAATCAACTCACCAATGTCTTCCCGCGAGTTCATATCCTTTCTCATCCTCCTCCGAGGCTCCTATCATCTGGTAGCAGAGCCAAATGGTACTGTTGTCAAGGTGTTTTTGTTCCTATCTCTTTTCTATTTCGTTTTTGTTGTTTTATCGTTCTTGCTTTATTGTTGTTTTGTGCTTTGATTGTTTTTGTTTTTTAGTTTCCTTTGTGTTGTTCATAGTTTTTAGATTTAGGAGTCTAAGCTCTAGATCTATAAGTTAGAAGTTGTCAGCTAGGTTGCTAGACTTATTTTCTTCAAAACTATAAAAAGAAAACCGATAAAAGGTTTGTTTCCATATGTTTTGTTTCAATTTTATAAAATCCAAAACAAAACTCATAAAAATATAATTCCTTTTGTTCTTGTTAGTTTAAACACAGAAACCCCATAAAAATTGTTGTGTTTGATTTTTGGAAATCGTTTGCTATTTTATTTGTTAAAAACGAATTTTGTTTTTGTTTTGTTCTTTGGTTGTTTCCTTGTTTGAATGGAAAAGAAAATAAATAAATCTTTGGCTATTGCTTTTTGTTTTCATAACTTTGATTTGTTTCTTTTGTTTTCTTTGAGCTGTACAATGTTATGGAGTATGAAGAAGACATAAGTGAATACAACACATCCGAAGTCGATTGGGGCGAAAACAACTTTACCGGGCATGACAAAATTCATGAACCCAAATACCTTTCATTTTCAGGTCATACACAAGGCCCAAAAGCTTACCTACTTTCAGAAAAGAACATGGAGTATTGGTTTCGGTCTAACAACATACCAAAGGAGAAGAGACTGTCCTGTGCAATTGCCTCACTAGATGGAGACGCTACAACATGGTGGATACGAGAAGAAGCTTTGAGCTACTACCATAAACCAGTGCTTATTTGGGGTGATCTCAAAAAACGTATGTACAAGGAGTTTGTACAAAAATCCCACAACTGGATTTACATTCCCAATAGACTTCTGTTTCAAACAGAGGAGATGCAATAAGCCCCAAATCAAAGATCCGTGTCTCACAAGCTAAGTGTTAAGCCCCATGGAAAAATAGAGCAATGTAAGTCCTCTACCTTTAAAATTCTTAAAGAAACCTCATGTTATAGATGTCATAAGAGAGGACATTATGCTGCAACTTGTCCATTAAAAGAAGTAAAATTACTAGAAGAGAAAATTGGATTATCGAACACAAGTGATGATTTGAATCAATCTGTTTTGTTAAATTCCAATTCTAGTATAATGCACTTGTCTTTGTCAAAAGGATTTGATACAGGTTTAGGAGAGGTGGATAAAGAAGAAATATTTCAAGTCTTCATACAACTTGCTGAAGCTAACAATATAAGAACAAGTATCACACGATCTCTTACTATTTCAAGGTCAGATATAATGCACTTGTTCTTGCCATTGAGAACCTATGCAGGTACAAATTCGGTAAAGAGATACAAGGCACCAGAAATTCTAAAGGGAAGACAAGAATCGACCACATCTAAGCCAACAAAGACTCACGAGCTTGGATTAGTACCAGCGGCAGCCATTGTACTAGAATGTGATGGTAATCGAAGTACTAGAAGAAAAGAAAGCATCAAAGAGAAACCACCATACCAACCTAAGGACAATGAAGGTGTTAAACCGGTAAGTATCTCTTTGACTCAATTTATTTTTCATGATGCCACAACTGTATTAAACATACAAGAGCATGATGAAACACTTTGTTTAAAACTATAAGTAGAAGATTACTTTATTTAAACTAGTGCTAAGGAATTTTATTTATCGAGTTTATATTATCCTAAAGAATCCATAATGCACTTGTTTCTTGCCCAAAAAGTCGAACTCATTTCAAGACCTAATAAAGCAAAGCGAAGGGAAGTTCCACTAGAACAAGACTTGCTATTTGATTACATTTGTAACCATAGGAGAAATGCACCATTTTTTATCACGACCAAGTCCACCAAAGGAGGAGATTTTAAACCACACTGGAGCAGAGGAGCTATGCTATCCTACGTTAATCTAAGTTGACGGCGTTTACTTCTGTCTATTGTACCGTTAAGTTTATTTTTGAAACCCCAATTATATCATGAAATCCCTAATTTTTAAATTAATTCCTTCTTCTTCGATTCACTCCTTCCTAATTCGTTTTAAAAAAACTTTCATTAACTGACGAAATGCGTATACACCGAAAAGGCTTCCAAATCGTCGCGGGAAAAATCAACCACTCGAGAAGAAAATTATGAAGGAGACATTGAGTGGATAGGAAAAAAGGAAATGGAACAAGGAAGTGAGAAGTTTGATGATAATGACAAAGCTACGAAGAAGTCGAAGACGACAGATTTGACTCAGAATTGGAAGCTTTGGATGCTTGAATAAGTAGAAGTGTTCATGTGGTTAATTATAATGTTTCTACTTCATTGGATTGGTGTGTCCATTGGATTGAAATATATTAGAGCATCCATGTGTGTTTTATCTTGGGCCAAACAGTTGAGACTTATATTTTTCCAAATTCTTGTTCTTAATTGAGTCATATCTTCTTCTTTTTTACTTGTTTAATGTTGGAGTTGTCAAAGAAATGTGATTTACAGATTTGGATTTTCTAGTTTTCATCTTTAGTTTTGAGGTTACGTTTTCTGGATCGATGATAATGAATTATATGGAGAATTATAATGAATTAAGCAAGTGTGTAGAATCATGTTGATAATAGAGTACATATACACAAAAGAAATCAAAAGTAAACATCTAATACATCAAACTTTGTGATTCGGGTTTCTTGATGCAACTCTTGTGGTTGAAGTTGTTTCTAAGCTACTCATACTCCTCTGCATCATCGAAAACAACCCAACTCAAGAAAGCAAATAAAAACTCAAAGATTAAGATTGTGTATGATTTACATACCAAACCTCATGTTGGTAACATGCGAAAGAGATTTCTCTAGCCGATAGTCTTTGTTATTCGATGTCTTTATCACATCAGCCTTGTTCAGTTTCCCTTTACCATCTTTGTCCAAGAACATAAACACTTCCACTATCGGATCAAATGTAGATTCAAACTACTTCAGACCCATATCTCTCAATTCCAAAGAAAACACACAACATGCTTTAGTTACTTTCAGTTTCTAAAACATTCAATGTAATTGATTATTACCGTGATGGATTCAGAGAAAGGTTTTGCTAGAAGATAAATGAGACAAAGAAGGACTATATTTAAATCGTTGCACTGCATCCTTTGCCTCCATCAACATCACACCATGATTACCATCCATATAAACCTATCATTTATTCCTCCAGCAAACTAAGCTTTAGAATATTTTTTCCAGGGATAATTTGAAAGCTTTTTCAATTTAGGCATTTCGAAATTAAAAAAGAAATCATAGAAAACAAACTAGAAAGAAGAGGAAGTGAATCAAAGATGAAGAGAAGAAGAAATAGAATGGAAAAAGTAGAAATCGATTTGGAAAATTAGGGATTTCAGAAAATAATTGGGTTAACTAGAAATTAGACTTAATGTGAAGGTAACGTCATGTTAGCTGAGATTACCGTTACATTTTCGTTGACTAATTTGGGGTTGAATTTGGCTAAGTCAATGGATATTCGTATTTAATTTGGCAAAAATGAAAGTTCGTATTTTATTTGGCAAATCTCTGAAAGTTTATATTTTTATGACCATTTTCCCTAATAATTAGTCCAATCTTCCTAAATGCAATGAGCCTAATTCAATTAGGGCCTAAATATTTGGGCCAACTTAAAATGCTTAACTAATTAATCAACCCATAAAGCTAATTAAAACCGAATAAAAGAAAACGCCTAAATGATTTATTAAACCAAATAAATAAAAAGGCTCATAGTGCTTATTAAGACTAAATAAAATAACAAAATAAAACAAAACAAAAGTTCCACCAAAAGCCTAAGCTCGGTGTACCTCGTGATCTTTTGGTCAACCATGATGTCACGATGCATCAAATCACTTCGGGTTAGAGAAATTTGACCTCGAATCCAATTGGTCTCGTCCTTCTCACGTGCGACTTCTTCATTAAGCTTACCTCCTCTCGATACAAGCTGCTCAGGGCCAATATTTGAATGCCTTTTTCACCAATGCGAAAGACGCTAGGTGCATCGTCATGAGCGTTATAGCGATTGGCGGGTGGTTTCCACTTGAGGTCAACTTCTTGTATGTCATCCAAAATGAATTCCTCTGGTCTCTCTTGACTTTTGGCAGTACTTAGGTCAGCTGAAAATCTATTTGGCGCGGGGGGGAGAGGGTTATTGTGTTGCGCTCTTCCTCATTGTTGGAGTAAAGCCAAGGCAAAGCGTAAGGCCTCATGTGAGCATGGTCTGAAATGGATAATATCTCTGACAGCTCAGCTGAAATGACATTCTCACAGCTCTGGGGTAATCATGAGTTCACACTCTTGATTCTTGAGGATACAACTTGTCTAAAACAAGCTGTTTCCTTAACATTGGAGACCAAAAGGAGGATGAATCAAAGCGGAGTGACGAAGCATCAAACAAGCTGTTTCCTCAGCCTTGTAGGAATCGTGCACAACAAGGAAAGGAGAACTACACACTTATCTTGATCTTCCATCGAACAAAGGCTTTTTCGACTTGAACCTTTGTGAAGCACATTCTCGATGACATGAGTGTCATTAACGTCAAGTTTGAGGGCTTGTGGCGCACATTACAATCTTTCTAGTAGAAAATAGAGAGTTGTAGAAGATTGCTCGGTCATGGCAAGGCGTCGATCCTTGAGTGGCAGGTGGATCGAAACAGATCAAGCGATAGCAGTTGATCAGTTGGCTCCAATACCACCTGAAGGAGCACATCGAACAGATTTCAAGGGGTGAAGGGTAGTAAGCTCGACCTTTAGACCTATGGAGAATTAAAGGGACCTTCTTCCTTTCTCGTGGAACAAGAGATCGGGGAGAAAGGGCTCAGCTACACTAAGGATCAGTCGAACCTGGATTCTAACGCGTGGGAGATGACCTTGACGACGGCTAGGGTTTGGTCAGAAATACTATGTTTTCTATCAATCTCAAAAAGTGCTGAAAAATAACTGATGGAAATTACAACACCTATATAGGGAATTCCTGATGCAGCGCAGAAAACAGAATTAGAGTTTTAGAAATAGTCTTCTTTAGTGTCCAGAAAGACAAGCTCAAACCCACATATCTTTGAGGATCGATGGGGACCTTCTGCTATCAAGAAGAACTTGGAGTTCACACTTGATAGGCTTCTAGCACATGGGAGCAAGCTCTACGACGGCTAGGGTTTGTGATCTTCTCACACAAGCACAAGGCTAGGGTTTTCAGTTTCTTATTTCTCTTCTCTGTTTATGAATATAAGCAAAGGATTACATTATATAGCGTTTCCTTGAAGAAACCCTAAAACTTAATGGGTCTAGGCCTTACTAGGAATTCCTAAAAAGAAAATACCAAATTTTTGTTTCAAACTTTCTTATTCCCTAATGGACCCATCGAAATTTGCCCGTAGAAAGATAAAAAGGACTTTCACAAATTAGGCCCAAAAACACGTTATCTAGTTAACCCTTAGGTAAACTATTTTCAACCTCAAAACAAATGACCCTATAGGCCTTATTCCAATAAAACAAAATAAAGCTCAATAAACTTAAATAGTCCTAAAATAATAAGTAAAAGAAGCAAAGGCCGAGAGAGTAGAAGCCCTCGCACTCAAAGAGAGTCGACCTCGACTCCAAGCTGGTACGGCTTCGGCTTCAAGTCACCACAGGTTCTTCTCGCTTTCTCTTCCTGCAAGGTATGTGAGGCATGTCGATCTGCGCCCCTTCCTCAGTAATCTGAATGAACTGCATCTTCTCCAAAGGTGAGGATTGTGTGACTGCATACCAATCTGGTTGCTTCCAAACAAGCTCCTCAATCAGTTCACGACGTGGTGCCAAACATAGTGGATCCCGGTAGTTTCGTGTGATCTTATACGGCCTAGCCACCTTTCTCTTAGCTGCATGATAACGATTTGGAGCTAGTGCAAGAGTAAGGACATACTCACCAGTGCGGAAAGAATATGTGTTGTGATAGCCATCATGTATGGCTTTGTTGTCAAAGCACCAAGGTCAGCCCAACAATAAGTCGCTCACATTCATGGGAGTAACCTTACACTCAATCTTTTCCGTGTATACCCCTCGAAAGCTAACAACGAACTCAGATCGCTTACGGATGGGAACACGTACCTCATCCCAATCCAAGCCACCACATATGGCACAGGTGAACAGTAATCTCCAACCGTTGTTGTTCCACTAATCCCTCAGAAACCAAGTTCATGTTACTTCTGGAGTTAGTGATAAGAGAACATTCCTTACCTTCATCTGACAATCTGAAATGAAAAGCACTTCACGTTGACTTGGGATATCCGGAGTCAAAAGCTTGAGCAATGACTTCCTCAACATCATAGATTGGTGTGGCTTCTCCCATAGACTTTCCTCGGCCACAACGTCGGCACCCTTCCCACAGTCTCGGCTTGATTGCTTGTGATCCAAGTCGAGTCGTCTTGCGTAAGCCTCGTCCTTTGAGGTAACCTTTAATCGCTTGCCTCCTACACACCCAGGCCGGAGATAGCTTGGAGCCTCCACGGTGGCTTCAAATCCTTGATTGGCTGCGGCACACTCACATACGGCGGCGGCATCCTCATCGTGTGCTGATATACATCGATATTTGCTAGTTCTTCATGCATGTTTTTGTTCATTTTCATCATTTAGGACTCATGCATTCATACTTTAGTGTAGATTTTCATTTATTTTGTATTTTAGAGTCCTAGATAGATTGAGTCGCATATTTTCCTATTTTTGAGTTTTTTTTTGGCGATTTGGAGCTATTTATGGAGCATTGGAGACTTTGCGATGGATATAAAAGTAAGAAGATGAAATGAAATGCATTAAACAGATAAGCAAAGTTGGTTGTTAAGAACCTTGGCCATTTTGGTCGAGATAAGGCCTTTGATGAAGAACAGCGACTACGTGCTTAACATGGTTGTTCGAGGAAAGCCTTCTCCTAAACGGAATTGGATAAAATTTGGACACAAGATTGCCACAAGAGTTAGCTTTTATTTGGTGGTGATTTGAAGGCATTTGGACAAGCGGTTAGGAAGATGAAATGCTTTTACTCAAGATAGGTCATTGTGCCGCGAAGATTACGCCAAAGACTTTCTGGGAGAGCTCAGGTTGACCTCAAGGTCGACAGGAGAGGTCAAGGCCAAGCCAAAACACCAGGTCAACGCCAGGTTGACGTGAGGAGGTCGACCATTGGAACACAGATTTTTATGTTGGATCTGATCCAATTTGTCTTGGGTTGACCCATGTCCGTTTTTACTCATTAAAACCCTAATGGTTAAGGGAAAAACATATTTTTTATCATTATTTTTGTCTAGCCACCTTAGAGATAGTTTGAAAGAGAAAGGGAGGATTGTTGGAGACCCATTTTAGGTGATGATCTTTGGAGGCAGCAGCTACAAGAAAAAGAGGCGGTGGCGGAAGCGAAGAAAAGAGCGGTGCGGAATTCGGGTTAGAGGTGGCGGCAGTTGTGGAGTGATAGGCGGCGGTAGCTAGGTATGAGATGGTGGTGGCGGCGATGGGGATAGATGATTCTGGAGGCGAATTGAATCAAGCCTCTAGAATCTTACTAACAAGAAGAACTCGAAGTTCACTCTTGCTAGGCTTCCTCACCTGGGAGTTGAGCTTGACGACGGCTAGAGTTTGTGATTTCTCACGTTAGCAAAAAGCTAGGGTTTTGTTTTCTCTAAATCTCTCTCTGTTTTATTAATGAAGCAAGGGGTTACATTATATATTAAATTCCCTGAGGAAAACCCTAAAACCTAATGGGTCAAGGCCTTACTAGGAATCCCTAAATAAAATAAAAACTACCAAAATTGATCGGACTTTCTTATCTCTTCTTGGGCTCCACGAAATGAACCTTTAAAAAGAAATGGGTCTTTCACAAGTTAAACCCAAAACAAGTTACTAATTAGTCAACCCTTAGGTCAACCATTTTCACCCTTAAAACAAATGACCCTAAGGCCTTATTACAACAAACCCAACAAAAGCCTAAATAAATAAATAGTCTCTAAAAATAATAAATAAAAGAATAAAAGGCCCATAGAGAGTATAAGTATGCGTGGTTCTTGGTCTACTCGCAACGACTCAAACGGGCGGGGGATCTCTATTTGCTTAGCTCGACTGAAAGGAGAGGAAGAGTATTACAACACTGGTGCCACGTTGCACCAGGTTGTTATTGTGTTCTTGAGCTTCTTGGTTTGATTGTCATTCCCTTAGATCAATGGCCTTGCCTAAAACCCATTGTTTCCATTTGATTGTTGATACACATAGTTTTAACCCTAGAATCTACTATAAGTGCACAACAAACGTAGTAGTGTAGAAGGGATCAAATCCATGTGAACCAAAAGTTACACTATCAATCTTTAGAGTAAACTTAAGCTAAGAAACAACGAGATTGTGATTGTTTAGAACTAATGTAAATTAAACGATTTAAATTCAATAAGATAAAAACACCAAGTTTAAGGAAATCCACATGAAATTAAAGCAATAAATCAAGACACTATTCAGGGAAAAGGTTAAAATCCGTCTTGAACTCAAAACACTAATTTATAGCAAACCCACTGTCGTGGCGTCGACTACTATGTTTAGCAACCTAGAATCCTAAACTCTCGTTTGTTCCTAAAATTCTAGACATGCATTACATACCAGGTTTCATATGTTCACAAATTGCCTTAACATCATCTTTCGTTGGCTAAGCAAAATTTGCTCATCTATGTTCTTTCAGACATTTAATACAATATTTTTGGTGCGTTATACAACCTAAAATCAGAAGCTAGGCGGCCAAGCTAACTTAAGCACTAAAACCAACAATAAATGAAGAACCCTAACATAATCTCTATCTAGCCTTAATTTGTCAAATCATAAAATCCCTAAGAAAACCCTAAACTTGATTGGAGAACTACTCAGAAATGGAAGAAAAGAACAAAGCAATAGATTGAATTAAACTCATAATGAAATTGCAAAAGAAATAAAACAGGGTTTAGAAATCTTCTCAGGAATTGAGTTTGGATCCTTCACCCTCACAAATCTCTCAATAACAAAAGTCTGAATGAAATATAATAAAAACGTACATGTGTCACCCAAAAACAAAGGTTTTGAACTAAAACAAATCGGATCTGGGTCGACCCGGAACAAACAGGGTTGGATCCTGAAAATAGAACAACGTGCGTTGATTCTGTCAAATTCTATCGACCAATCTATCGACCAAGAGGTCAATAGACTCCACCAGAAAATCGTCGTGTCCAATTGTTCATTCTATGGATCATTCTATCGACCAAGAGGTCAATAGAATCCACCAGAAGCTCGTTTCTTGCTCAGTTTCATTCTATGGACCATTCTATCGATCAAGAGGTCAATAGAATCCACCATAATTGTTGTTTCGCTCCTTTTGCTTCCTCTTCTTGCTCCCTAATCATATCCAAATCACCAAGCATCCAATATAGCTCCAAATCACCTAAAATGACTCAAAGAATAGAAAATATGCGACTCTCTACACCTAAGACTCTAGAATTGAAAATATGCTAAAACATTAGTGAAAATATGAGAATGCATGATCCTAAGTGAAGAAATTATGGCAAAATATGCATGAAATCTAGCTAAAATGCATGAATATCAATTCCCCCATACTTAATCTCTTTCTTGTCCCAAAGCAAACAGAAAAACCAAGAATAAGAAAGAAGTTTGAAAACGCTGGAACTCATTTCATCCTAAGAACACCACATAAATATTTCCTTTAGTAAGTTACATGAAAACATACCTGACAGATCAAGACCACCTTGTACTTCCTCCAGATTTTACATCTATCCCAAACAAACTCCACAATCCGGATGAGGAATCGAAATTTACCATACCGACCTCTTTAATTACTAAGTGCAGTCTCATCGAGGGAGTATCGATCAGAGGACACATGGATTCTCCTTTAGTCACAACTTGATCACACAGACTATCTTCCTAATGGTTATATTCCTCTCCTTTCTTCCACTTTGGGAGCCGATTTTTTTCTACTTACCTATGGTATCATTTTTTTTATCGGTTGCCTTTTAGTAATTCAAAGATGTAGGCGAATAATGGCCTCACTAGAAATTTTCCTATGCCTCGCTTCCACCTTTGTGTGATCATTTCTTCTATAAGTGAAATAATGGGGTCATAGGAAATTTTCCTACCCCTTCACTTCAAAGAAAATCATATCATCTTTTGCTTTGATCATTGGGCTCCATTCATCATGTTTTTAGCATGCGGTAGAGAGAGGGGAACCATACTTACATAGATAAGTCTTTCAGGATTGAAGGAAAAACCCGATCCAATGTATTCCAAGCCCCAAGATGAGAAAATTAAGTCAGGTTAAGTGCAAAATCGGAATGAGATTCTTCGTATACCCAAAAGGACATGGGTATTGTTGAGAAGTTGCACAATCTCTAGGTTTTCCAATACTCACAGATCTCTGTCAAGCTTGAATCAATGGTCACTTAAGTTCATGAAAATATGGTTATTCCTCGAAAAATCGTAGTTCCCTACAACAATTTTGACTCAATAAAATAAAATAAAATAAAAACTGACTCAATAAGAATATCAAAATGACTCAAAAAGAAACAAAAGAAAGAAAATAGCGTTAGTAGCGACAAGTGCTCTCCTCCATACTTACTTGACACCGTCTCGGTGGCAAAATAAAACAAAGGAAAAGCAAAAATAGACTCAAAGAAAAATAAAATACAAGAAGAGAAAACTTACCAATGGGTTGCCTCCTACCAAGCGCTTGTTTATAGTCATTAGCATGACTGAATAGGCTTTAAGCTATTGGTGGAGCATTGAGGGGAATGGTATCTCCCTCAAGGGTAGCGGTGTCTGCAAGGTATGGTTTTAGGTGTTGGGCATTAACCACAAACTCACTTCTAGCAGCATCCAACAATGTTATAGCTCCAGATGGTCTCACTTCCTTGATAGCAAATGGACCGAACCACTAAGATCTCAACTTCCTTCTAAAAAATTACAAACGTGAGGTAGATTACAACACTTGATCACTAACAACAAAGTTCCTAGGAAGTATCCGCTTGTCATGATTCACAATCTCAATCTATGGAGTCTTTGTTCCAACCTCTTCACAACCAATTACTCCACAAAAGGTACTCTTGGATACTTTGGGAGGATATAAAATCTTCTTGTTGACCTTCCCAAGGATGACTCTCTTATTTAGGAAGTCAATATTTGTTCCAACAGTGTTGAGGATCTTCCTAAAATCAGTGGCTCCTTACAGTCTTGTTCCATTTATAGAACCGTGAAATCTGTTGGAACTAGAGAGCTTTCAACCATGAGTGTGTAGTCAATAAGGCTCCCAATTGGATACTTTGTAGAAGCATCTCCAAATGAAATGGAAGTCGAATGTTCCTTCATATCCTTAGTCATTTCTTCACCAACTCAAAGGATATAACATTCACATATGCCCCAAAATCACAAAGAGCATCATCAAAGCTCACCTCACCAAAAGTGCACTCGATAGCAAACCGACCTTAATCACCTAATTTAGGCAGCAATGTGGGTGCAGGAAGTGAAGTATCGCTCACCTTATTGTACCCCGTTAGTTCCTCGACTTGCTTTCTATTGTCAAGAATCGTCTTGATGAACTCCACGTGCATTGGAACTTCGAACAAGCCCTTCTTTTGGGCTTTTGTATAGACAATACCCAGGAAAGGAATTGATGGTACATAAGGAGGAGATTAGATATTTTTGGCTTTCTTACCCTCAACTCTTATAGGTGGTTCTCTCTGCTTATCTTCAATCATCGCTACATTTTCAGCACTCTCAACAACCAATCCTTTGCCGCCATTGTTCTCAACTTCCTTGGGTATTTCTCCTTTGTCTTCAGTGTTCTTGCTCTCTTGCACATTGCTCTCAGCAACCCAATCATCATAATCTTCCCCATAGAGTAGTCTAGCAATTTGCTCCATTGCTCTCTCATTAGCATCATTGGAGGTGATGACATTGCAGTACTCCTTAGGGTTCTTCTCTAGCTTTCCTGGAAGGGTCCCTTGAGGTCTCTGAATCGCTGCAGCAGTCTGAGCAACTTGAGTATCCAGCTTCTTTACATGTGCACTAACTGCTTCAAATTTGTTGTTTAGATCATTGTAATGCCATCCACCTTTGCATCAATCTCCAAAGAAGATTTTTGTTGGTTCTGAAGAAGTTGTTGCATGAGACTCTTGAGCTCATCTTGTGAGCTATTGGAAAAGCTTGCAGGTGGGTGAAACTGTGGTGGAGTAGGCTGCTGAAAATGTCTAAAAGTAGGCTAAAATTATTCGTGCCCGAATTTTGCACAAAGGATTTCTGAAATTTTTTCCCAATGTCTGAATTTTGCATGACATGCCTCTGAAAACCCTGAGAAAAAGAATATGGGCCCATATTTTGCACATATGTTTTTCCCTGAAACTGTGAAGCATGAACCTTGTGGCGGATAAACCTGATCTTGGGGATTCTCAACATTCGTGCTTCTGTAAAACAAATTAGACTGATTCTATAATTCTGCCCATTCACATGACTAACATCCAATGTCTCATCTGGCATTCTCTGAAACTCTTGAGCAAAAGCAACTTCCCCAAACTCATCACATAGCTGCACTCCTCTCTGGTTAGCTTTGAGCAGCATATCAATCTTGGCATTCAGCTCATCGAACTTCTTAGTCTCAAGGGTGTTGACACGCACTGAACGGTCACACTCAAGACATATGTTACTTGAACTTGCAGCCAAGTTTTCAATAAGTGTATAGGCCTCATCCACTGTCTTCGTTGTGAAGTCTCCATTGCTGGCAGCATTCAGAGAGTTCTTGTACTCCTAGTCTACTCCTCCACAGAAGATGTTGAGAATCTGCTCATCATTGTACCCATGGTGTGGGCACTTGGTGCAGCGCAGAAATCAAATATAGGATTTCTGATCTGTGAGGCAACAACTACAAACAAAAGACGGCGATAGAAGCAACAGAAACGGCAGCAGCGAAAGGAAGGAAAACGGTAGCAGCAAAAGCAAGGGAAACGGCGGCGGCGGTGGACAATGAATGGTGGCGATGGATAGACAAGCTCAACCTTCAGATCTATGGAGATCTAAAGGGACCTTCTACAACAAAGAAGAACTCGAAGTTCAACTCTTGTTAGGCTTCCAACTCGTGGGAGCTAAGCTCGATGACGGCTAGGGTTTTTTGATACTCTCACAAGCTTGAGAAAAACTTCTCGTTTTATAAATCTTAAAAAAAACTCTGAAGCAAATGTCTCAAGGGTTTACAATATTTATATGAGATCTCATGAGAGACACCCTTAACTCTAATGGGCATAAACATTAACCCTAATTAAAAATAGAAAAGAAGAACCTAGAAAATATGCCCAAATTAACCAAACTCAAAGTGGATCCATATATGGCCTACGAAAATGACAAAAAAAGAAAGACCCTAAGAAACAGACTTTTAAACATAACAGACTCTATGGACTGGATATAATTTAGTCCCAATAACCTTAAGCTTCGTGAACCTAGGACTCAATGCCCTTTACTGGCGCCCACGCTGCACCATATCCCTCCCTATTTGAGAGATTCGAGCTCAAATCCACGCGGTCTTGTCCCTCTCACGTACAGCTGCTTCGCCCAGCTCCATATCATCTTTGCTTCGGGCATCCATAGTCAAGACTTGAAGACATTCCTCTCCAATGCGCACGACATTGACAACTTCCTCTTCTTTCTCTCGATCATGTCCCTAGAATGGTTGTGGCCAATATGGCTGACCTTCACGTTTACCATCTGGAGCGATCTCCACTTTCCTCACCTTGATCATGATGCTCACTTGTCTCTCCTGACTCTTGGCAGCACTCATATTGGCTTTGAATCGGTTGGGTACGAGAGAAAACATGAAGGTGTCGCGCATAAAGCAAAACACATATGAGTTTTGATACCCGTCATGCATCACCTGTCTGTCATACACCCATGGTCTCCCCAACAGGAGATGGCACACATCCATCGAGGCAACTGATATACACTATATTTAGCTTCATTATCATGCATATTCGATTTGGAGCCAATTTGGAGGAATGAAGACTTGGAGATGAATGTGGAGCAAAAGAGATATATGGACAGAAGATAGCTATAGGAGTTAGCTTTCATCTGGCTATGGTTTGAAGGCATTTGGACAAAATCTCAGAGAGATACAACGAGTTTACTCATGACAGGTCCGTTGGGACTTCAGGCTCAAGATAGCCAAAAGAGGCAGCTTTCATTTGGCGTTGGTTTGAAGGCATTTGGACAACTGGTCTAGAAGATATGGCAATTTTACTCATGATCAGCTGAACCATAAATGAGACCGGCCGGGCATCAGACCATTTTTGACGTTCCAAAGACCAGACTGACCGGTCCAGATATGGGACCGACCGGTCTACCTCCCAGCACATGTTTTTTCCTTTTATTTCACTTGGATCCGACCTAGTTTGTCTTTGATCGACCTAGTTTGTTTTAAACCTAGTAGATCTTCCTATTTAAGGGTAGAAACATCAAATGTGTGATGTTGTCGGGGAGTCTAAGCAATTAGCATGTAGGATTTGGAAAGATTTTCGCATATAGCTTTTTCTTTTGTTTTATTTTAATTGCTTGGACTTGTTTGTTTCTTGTTCTCTTAAAGAACTATGCAACAAAGAAGTCGACCTGGGGAAATCCATGCATTGATTTTTAGTTGTGTGCAGTTGAAAGATCAAACATAAAGTAGCCAAGGAGGACCATTTAAGCATGGAAAATCAAGCTAGTGGTTGTAAACAAGTACACTTGGGAGGCAATCCCACGATTATTATTTGTACATATTTCTTTTTAGTTATTACAAGAACTTTTAATTTCTTGTTATGTTTTTCCTTTAGTATCTTTGAGATGTGTTTTGGTCTTTAAGAAGCAGGGTAAGGCCTTAAAGAAAGAGTTCAAAGACAAGAAGAGCAGGAGTTAAAGCAAGTAGAGGTGAGCAAACACAAGAAGAGTAAAGTGGTGAAGGAGGATGAATCAAGCCGGAGCTAGGACCGGCCAAGCCGCAGCTGCGACCGACAAAGCACACGTAATGACGGTTCCATCCATAAAGAAGACCGGCCAAGCCCACATCAAGACCGGTCCAGCATCGGACGATGATTTCTAAAATAGCACCAGGACCGGCCGGACCACAGTCTAGACTGGTCAAGCTCAAGTCATGACCAGTCCAGCATCAGACAAGATTTTTCTGAGACTTCAGCGACCAACCGAGCTAACTTTAGGACCGGTCGGTCCTACTCTAAGCTTGGCCGGTCCCCTCTAAAAGAAAAATGTCGCCAAGAACCTGTAGCCAACTATCTCGTGCCACCAAAATTTCAATGCTTCAACTCCATATTAAGGAGCCTCCAATGTTTGACAAGGTACCAAATTCACCAATTTTTGTAAATAGTTTTTAGTAGTCTTTTATTTTGTTTTGCTTTGCATTTTGTTTGCTTTCTCTCTTGAATTTTGTCCTTGGGAGAGGGTAGTATTTGACATTGCTTTTAGTTGTTTTGTTTTCCTTTTTTGAGTCTTGTTTGTACATATTTAGCATTACATTCTGCATGAAAAATTTTCAAAAATACTTTAAAAAACAAACATGTAGTTTCATTTATACTATAGATTTGTTTAGGAACATCTAGGATTGCATATTACTTGCATAGGGAATGATGACGCAATCTCGTTAGGAACTTAGCTTAGCTCTTAGCCAATAACCTTGTTTGGGAACACATTTAGTGTTTAGACATCTCCTCATTGAGCTTTTACACTTCGTGCTTTGAATCTTTAGTCTTGCAACTTGCTGAATTGATGATGCTTGCTAGTTTTGACGCCAATCTCGAATCTATTTAAACTTAATTGAATCTAGTTCTCTCACTTATGGATCTTCAATGCATAACCATGGTAACCTTATACATATTTGGACTATCTTTACCTTAATTTACCACACTTGTTAATCCAAATAGCCATTTCCCTCAATAAATGGTTTCCCACCTTCAACCCTCACCTTTCTTTTATGCCCCATTGTGATTTGCTTGAGTGAGGTCTCTTGTTGATAATGCTTTCTTGTGCAAAATAGTGCAAGTATAAAAACGACAATTGTTGACTTTCATTTGTTTGCTAGTTAGGAAATCATGGAACTAGCACTAGATGGATGTTAATTTATTGTTGTTGGGACTCGTTTAGAGTAGCACTAATGGGGGAAAGAGGGTTTAGAATTCTGGGTTGGGAATAAAAAGATTGATACTTGGGATGGTTAGAAAAGGTAAACCAAAAATGGTTATGAAAAAGGGAGAGAAAAATCGAGAAAAAGGGAGAAAAAAAGATTAGCACTAAGAACTTGGAAAAAAAATGATTAGCTCTAAGTATCTATCTTATGATAAGAAAGGATCATCTAGAAAGCAAAGAAAGGGCTAAGAAAACCAAAGATTAAGCCTAGAAAAAAAGAAAAGAAAAGAGGGTTAGCTAAGTAAAGAAGTATAGAGCTTGTGTATAAAGTGTTTCCCCATTTGTTCTAAGCAAATATGTGCATTGTGTGTTGATTGAAAATTGCCTTGGGTTTAAAGATCGAAAAAGGATAGAATCTTTTAGGAATTGGTTTTAGGAATGGGCTAGACTAAGGGTTGATTTTGGGTAGATTACTTGTTTGGATCATTGGGTAGAATGGAAGCTAAGAATTGTATGCATCAATTTTTTTTGTCTTAGTATAATGTTGCATGATTATTAGCATTCCTATTTCTTGAGAGTATAGTCACCATAAATTAAATAGCCTTCTTGCACTCACATCTTTAGTGTTTTATGGCCTTTTCTCGCCTAGCCAAGTGGTATTTGATTGACTATCCATATGTGAGACTGAACCTTCTTGTGAATAATGAATGTGAATATTGGTTGATAGGATAGCTTGTGGATTCTTGTGAATGCTCGTTGTTTGAAGGAGATAGATAAGCATTGAGAAGTTAGAGTTCATTTGAAAATCATGTTTTGGCTAGATGTGGTCACTACCATTGGTTGTTACATGCTAAGCTTTGCTGCGTTCTTGACATGTTGAGTTCCCACTTTCAAACCTATCTTCCGGGATTTTCGATTGTTTGCTTGAGGACAAGCAAATGACAAGTCCGGGGGAGTTGATATACACTATATTTAGCTTCGTTATCATGCATATTCTAGTATATTTCGCATCATTTAGGACTTATGTTCATTCATTTTAGTATAGTATTGCACTCATTTCATGTTTTAGAGTCTTAGAATAGAGAGTTTCATATTTTTCGTTTCTTTGAGTCTTTTCTAGGTGATTTGGAGCCAATTTGGAGGAATGAAGACTTGAAGATGAATGTGGAGCAAAACAATGAAATGAAATACATCAAACAAAGAAGGAAAGTTGATTCTGTTGATTTGATCGATTAAAAGCCTTCCACCCAATGGAATCGAGAGATATATGGACACAAAATAGCTACAGGAGTTAGCTTTCATCCGGTTGTGGTTTGAAGGAATTTAGACAAACGGTCAGAGAGATACGATGAGTTTACTCATGATAGGTCTGTTGGGACTTCAAGCTCAAGAATGTTAGCAACTAAAGGCCTTCATTTGCATGGAATTGGATGATATTTTGACACAAGATATCCAAAAGGGTCAGATTTAATTTGGTGTTAGTTTGAAGGCATTTGGACAAGCGGTCTAGAGGATATGGTGATTTTACTCAGGACCGGCAGAACCAGAAACAAGCCCGACCGAACCAGAAATGAGATCGGCCGGGCATTGGACCATTTTTTATGTTCCAAAGACCAGACCGACTAGTCCACCTTCCAGCACATGTTTTTCTCTTTTATTTTACTTGGATCCGACCCAGTTCGTTTTAAACCTAGTAGATCCTCCTATTTAAGGGTAGAAACATCAAGTTTCATACCAATTTTGCATCTTTGTATTCCAAACTTCTTAGGACGATTTGGAGCTTAACCTCCTTATGGCGAGTTGAATTTAGGGAGAGATTGGGAATGAGACTCTTGTTCTTCATGTGGATCTTCAAAATCAAACCATATATATAGAGTTTCTTCTAAATCTCTCATCTTTATCTTTTTCATTAGGTTTTTGATGAGTTAAATGTTTGGTAGATCTAGGTTTTGATTATTGGCTTTTGATGTTTAGGTTGTTAGATTCATCAATATAAGTTGTTCTTAAAGCTAGATTTAACTTAATCTCTTGAACTTAGATCCTATGAGTTTTATTGCCCACAAGGTGTTTGATGAAATTCCTATTTCTTGAATCTAGATCCTAGAAGTTTCATTGCTCACAAGGTGTTTGATAAAATTCCTCAATGAACTAAATTGATTTTCATGTCTTAGGACGAGCTTAATTTTTTCCTTTTGAATCATTAGTTCATTTTCATTATCTTAGATCAATAGCCTTACACTTGACTCATTGCAAATGAAAGAGACATTTTTGGAAATAGATTAAGTGAAAGCAAAAGAATTATTTTGCTATAGCTCAAGTTGATTTATTGCAATCTTACCGTGTTAATTCTAGATTTCTTGTGGATTCGAACCTCAAGTGCTACAATATCATAGTTGTTTGTATTTGTTGTATTATTTGAGTGTTATGCACATTTGTATATCCATCACGCTTAGGCATACAGTTGGATCTCGGCCTCATTAGGACGCGTCGATGTAAATGTAAACAAATATCAACAACGTCACACCAAACAACATCCCGATACAACCCACCAACAACAAAAGTGATTAAGGCTTTTCAAATTACCTTAACCTCGTTGCCGGAGTAAAGCCATGCTAGAGCATAAGGCTTCAGATGCACCTGGCTCGGTAGGGAAAGAGCTTCCACCAGCTCAGCCGAGACGACATTCTCACAGCTCCCTAAGTTAATCACGAGTCCGCACTCATGATTCTTGATGACACAACTTGTCTCAAACAAGCTATTTCGTTGACAAGGGACATCCCGTGGTGATGGGATGCAAGCTGCGCGCTAGAGCATCAAGGACATCCCGGTGTCACCCACAAGTTCTTTGGCTTGTGGCTCCTCTCCTTCTCTTGCGTCTTCTGCAACTTTTTCAAGTTCCACGTCATGACCTGAAGCATTCAGAAGCAATCCCAGCTTGTTCCTTGCCGGACAAGCCGACATTCTGTGGCTGAGTTCTCCATAGCTGAAACACTTAATGGTGAAGTTGTTGTTCCGTACGTCACGAACAGGTACGGAAGGAGTCGCCCTCACTGGTGGCTACACAGTAGCAGTCACGGCGATGATAGCAGCAGGGGCTGCGGTCGTAGACACGTCTCTAGCAGCTGAGCGTGCAGAACTCCAAGGTACTAACCCACCTCGAGTTTGAAACTTGATCGTCAGTGCATGTTGATTCGCCTCGGACACAGTGAGTGGTTTGAATAGATTAGACATGTGTTGAATCTGCTGATTCAAACCATCAACAAACTTAGCAACCAGCTGCTGCTCGGAATCTCTCACATCCACTCGTGTGAGTAAGAGAAAGAACTTAGTGGAGTAGTCTTCCACCGATCGGCTACCTTGCTTCAAGTAGTGAAGCTTTTGGTACATCGTGTGCTCGTAATTGTACGACATGAAGGTCTTACGGAGATGCTTATTCAGCTTCTCCCAGGACATAATACGGTCCTTCCCCACACGGGCACGAGTGGCTTTGCTTTGGCTCCACCAAGCTGCAGCTTTTCCGCGAAATTGCATAGCGACCACGAGTACACACCTATCAAGCGGTGCTCGCTTGAACTCAAGGATCTCCTCCACAGTCACGGTGAAATACCCTTAACCCTAATGAGCTAACCCTAATGGGCCTAAAAATTAACCCTAATTAAAAATAGAAAAGAAGAACCTAACAAATAGGCCCAACATAAGCAGACTCAAAGTGGATCCATATATGGCCCACGAAAATGGCAAAAAAAGAAATGCCCTAAGAAACAGACCTTTAAACATAACAGACTATATGGACTAAATAGAATTTAGGCTCAATAAGCCTAAGCTTAAAGAATCTAGGACGCAATGCCCTTAACTGGTGACCACGCTGCACCTGCACTCTCTCATGAATTCTTTGAGTCTCTCCCATGCCTCACAAAAGAACTCACCAGATCGCTGCTAAAATGTAGTGATCTTGTTTCTCAACGCAGCAGTCTTGGACTTAATGTAGAAATGATTCAGAAACCCAGCTCTAGTCATCTCCCATGTCGTCAACGATCCTGCTGGAAGAGACCTCACCCATCTCAATGCCTTATCACCCAAAGAGAAGTGAAATATCTTACACTTAATATAGTCTGCAAGGACTCCATTTGAGCTGGTGATGCTGAAAATATCCTCATAGTTCTCAATATGATCCATTGGGTTTTCAGCAGGTAACCCATGGAATATGTACTGCTTAACCAGATTAATCATCTAAGGCTTGATCTCAAAAGCTTGCCTCTGCACAACAGGTGGACGAATCGTATATCGGTTCTGATAGAACTGATGAAGTGTGTCCATTTCTCCAATAACACGACGTGGCAAATTCTATCCATTATGTTGCTGCCTCAGTTATTGTAGTCTCAATAACTCTGCTGCATCAGCATCCTGTTGAACCCCTGGAAGGTGACCCTGCTGGTTGAGATTGTTCGCATAAACATCTTCAGGAGGTGGATTGTTCATTGCAACTGTGTTCGATCTCGCCCTTCGATTTTCTCTCTCTAGCCTTGCAAGTTCTGCGTTGTCAACTCTCAAGTGATCTTCAGAGCCTTGACTTTTTCTTGTCATAAACCTCAAGAAAATCAAATAAAAACGTAAGTAAAGTTCGGTCTTAGATCAAAAGGTAACGCAATTGATCCCCGACAACGGCGCCAAAAACTTGATACACATAGTTTTAACCTTATAATCTACTACAAGTGCACAACAAACGTAGTAGTATAGAAGGGATCAAATCTACGAGAACCAAGAGTTACGCTATCAATCTTTAGAGTAAACTTAAGCTAAGAAACAACGAGATTGTGATTGTTTAGAACTAATGTAAATTAAACGATGTAAATTCAATAAGATAAAAACACCAAGTTTAAGGAAATCCACATGAAATCAAAGCAATAAATCAAGACACTATTCAGGGAAAGGTTAAAATCCGTCTTGAACTCAAAACGCTAATTTATAGCAAATCCACTATCGTGGCATCAACTACTATGTTTAGCAACCTAGAATCCTAAACTGTCGTTTGTTCCTAAAATTCTAGACATGCATCACATACCAGGTTTGATATGTTCACAAATTGCCTTAACATCATCTTTCGTTGGCTAAGGACAATTTGCTTATCTATGTTCTTTCAGGCATTAAATAAAACACTTTTGGTGCGTTAAACAACCTAAGATCAGAAGCTAGGTGGCCAAGCCAACCTAAGCATTAAAACAACCAATAAATGAAGAACCCTAAAATAATCTCTATCTAGCCTTAATTTATCAAATCATTAAATCCCTGGGAAAACCCTAAACTTGATTGGAGAACTACTGATACATGGAAGAAAAGAACTAAGCAATAGATTGAATTAAACTCATAATGAAATTGCAAAAGAAATAAAATAGGGTTTAAAAATCTTCTAAAGAATTGAGTTTGGATCCTTCACCCTCACAAATCTCTCAATAGCAAAAGTTTGACTGAAAAATAATAAAAGCGTACATGTGTCGCCCAAAAACAAGGGTTTTGAACTAAGTGTGGACAAACCGGGTCAGATCCTGAAAATAGAACAAAGTGTGTTGGTTATGTCAGATTCTATCGACCAAGAGGTCAACAGATTCCACCAGAAAATGGTCGTGTCCAATTGTTCATTTTATGGACCATTCTATCGACCAAGAGGTCAATAGAATCCACCAGAACTGTTGTTTTGCTCCTTTTTCTTCCTCTACTTGCTCCCTAATCATCTCCAAATCACCAAGCATCCAATGTAGCTCCAAATCACCTAAAAATGACTCAAATAATAGAAAATATTCGACTCTCTACACCTAAGACTCTAGTATTTAAAATATGCTAAAACATTGGTGAAAACATGAGAATGCATGATCCTAAGTAAAGAAATTAGGCAAAATATACATGAAATCTAGCTAAAATGCATGAATATCAATTGTCTTAGTTCATTTTGTTCACTTGTCTTTGTTTGCTCTTGTTTGATTTGTTTTTTTGTTTTAGATTAGTTTGTTCCTTGTTTGAGTTGCTAGCTTTAGTTGAAAGCCCTATTATATATCTCTCTAGCTTAAGCTTGAATTCTTGTGTTCTATTGCGTTAGTTCGAGATTCTCTATGGATTCGATCCTCTAAATGCTACATCGACACGATATGCATTAAAGGTTTATTTGGTATCTTTGTGAGTGAAAACTTCTTCTATTACGTGCACCCCACGCACTTGACGACTATACTAGGGTTTCAAACCCTCGTTCTTCTTCCTTTCTCACCATTCCTCGTTCTTCACCATGGGTGGAGTAGACTCTTCAACGAGCGTAACGGGCAGTCTCTCAGTGATACAGGCGATGACGTGGGCGGTATCGCACACGTGCCTTCTCTTGCGTGCGTGTGTCTTTGCGTGGACGTGCTCTTGATGATGTGATCGTTGGGGCTTTCTCCACTGGCGATGGCGATCTTCTTCAGACGAGGAGAGGTCGTAGTTCTGATGACGGTGACGGCAATCCTCCTTCTAAGACTCACGATGGCGTAACTCCTCCTCTTCACTTTCGCAAACTAGGGTTTCGTCTTCTTGCGGCTCAAGGGACTTTCGTTGCACCATGAGTAAGTGGCAACGACTGCTAGAGACACTAGCCATGGGCTTGTCGATGATCAACATCACGGGATCCCCTCCATTGACGTGGCATGGATCAAGCAACTCTGACATCGGCTTCGGGGTTGCGACAACAACTACAAAACTTGGTGAGCAAGTTTTTATCGAATGAGGTGTCGGTTCGACGAGGCTTTGGATCTCTATAGTGAGAGACTTGAGATGAATCACCATCTCTTCCATGGCAAGGCGGGTTTGGTGGGCTGCTACCTCCGGTGGCGGCGCGTGCGGCAACACGTGACCTCATCTCCACAAGGTCTACTCAGGATGTGATCAAGCGTTAGTAGTTGATCATGATGGGTCTGATACCACTCTGATGCAGCACAGAAAACTGAATTAGGGTTTCAAAAATATTATTCTTTAGTGTCCAAAAAGACAAGCTTAAACCCACAGATCTTTGAAGATCGATGGGGACCTTCTACTATCAAGAAGAACTCAAAGTTCACTCTTGATAGGCTTCTAGCACGTGGGAGCAAGCTCTACGACGGCTAGGGTGGTGCATCGTGGAAGCAGACAAGAGTTAAAAGGTCTCAAAGAGATGTCGATAGAAGTAGATGGCGGCGGACGAAGAGATAAGAGAGGCGATGGTTGGGGTGATGAAGAATCGATGGATAGATAAATGTCAACCTACGCGAATTTAATCAGGCCTAAGGACCTTTCTTCCTAGCTAGGTGAATCAAATCAAACCTAGAAGGGTACCACTGAATCTCGGGAATGGAATCCACTAAGAGACCCGTCTTCTTCCTTGAAGAGAATTGAATCGATCTTCAAACAAGGACCTATAAACCCTAGGAAATTCTCTGAGAGAAAACTCTCGTTTTCTGTATTTTCATTCAACGTCAACTATCCAAAATGTACAAGGGTTTACAACTTATATAGGGATCTTAAGAAAACCCTAATTCTTAATGGGCCTAAACAACTGGGCCAAATAATTAGTAAAGAAAACCTAATAAATAATCTAGTCTTCCTAATTCTAATGGGCCTAAATTTACAAATCCAATTAAATAAAACATAATGACAAATGAATAAACAAAAGCTCTCCCTGATTCTAAGCCTCACACGTGATTTAGGCTTAAAGAAAAGCCTATCAAAGGTAATTCATGGCTTTGTCGATCTCTGTGCTAATGGCGCAGGTCCACGCTGCACCAGAACCCTGCTGCTTTGAAAGATTCGTCCTGGAATCCAATGCGGTATTCTCCACAAGCTCTCGGCACGATCTGGAGGTTCTTCTTTCTCATACACTCCTTCCAGAGCTTCAGTATGGACACTTGATGTACCAAGACGTGTTGATGTTGGAGCTGGAGTGAAGAATAGCTCACGAGCTTGGTAGTCACAAGTGAAAGGAACCGGTTTGACCTCTTTGAGAAGATAAGGCATATCTCGATGATCTGGTGGATATTCCTTTGGTTCTTGGGTTTTTGGAAGCCACAATAGGTCCAAGAGTAATGTCCAATTGGTCCAAGATACAGATCGTCTTCGAGTTGGACAGTGCTTCTCACGTTTTGCACTTGACACGCAGTATCGTTCAATACCAAACTGCCAAATTGCAGAGCCAATAACTTTCCGCTCCAAGCTACGTTTGTATTGATTCAACTTTTCAGACGTAAATAGTTGTGTCAAGATTCCAGAGAATTTAAAATTAATACCTGGTTCGCTCTGGTATAATATGAGAGATTCAGTGAGTATCTCCTCATCTCCATCGGATTCACTAGAGGTCTGCCAGATTGCAAGTGGCATAACTCCCTAATGCAAAACCATTTTGAACCAATTCCAATTGGAAGACTTCTCTAGATGCGTGAAATTTCTAGAGCAAGTTGATTTGCAGCATAAATCTTCCTGGTTGGCTAGATATGCTCCAAGACGTACGTGTATATCTCTGGAACATTCAGAACGGTTTCCTTCGGTTCTTCATTGGTTGGTTGGAGCCTTCTCCATACTCCTTAGTTGCTGGACACTTGATTTTCTTATCACTCAAGTGCCTCTCTTGACCATCTCCATCCAGTGTAGCAGAGTCGTGAGTAGTTGGATGGACCAAGGTATGATCACAAACCCGAATGGTTTGAGCGATAGAGACCAGTTTGACCCACTATAGTAAATGGGATGTATCTTGAAGCTGACGTGGAATTTGCTTTAGTTCCTTGGCTCCCTAGAACCACAAGAGAGCCAAGAACAACTTCCAATTGGTCTAAGATGCAGAATCTCGCTCAGTGGGGCTGGATTGATCAATTACTGACCGTAATGCACAGTCATTGCCACTGCATATCCGCCAACTTGTAAAATCCATATTGTTCACCTCTGGTGATCTTTGCTTGCTTTCTATGTCTCGTTGAAACTGTAGGAGACCCAATAACATTTTCCAAGTGGTCCACAAGGCAAAATCTCGGTCAGCTGGGATGTGATGATCAATTACTTTCAGTGACGTGTAGTCGTAACCACTGCAAGTTGGCCATCTTATAAATTTCATATCTTTCAGCTCCAAACTCCTTTCGCTCTGATTCAACTCCGCAGATCTAGATAATTGAGTCATGAATCCAAAGAAGTTTAAACCATTACCTACTTCATCCTGAGTCACTCGGATTTTGTCAAAGAGTGAACATGTATCCTCTTTATCGGCGGCTGAAAGTTGATGAAGAGCATCCATTAAGTCCGGCTCAGCAGCTGGTGGTTGAGACATGTCATCTAACCTCCAACCAATTCCCTCTCGATCCTTAAGCTTCTCTAGGTGTTCTAGATCTGATTCATTGTGAATCACGTGTTCACAACAAGGAGATCTTATGTATGAGAAATGATGCTTCGAAGATCAAGGCAATTTCCATGAATCTCAAGAGTTTGATGTAGATCTGTTTCAAACTCTTCCTCCTCTTCATCTTCATAAGAATCATAGACTGATGGTCCAAGAAACTCCTTCAATGATTCACCATCATCGAAAGTGGTGATGAAGATGGTATTGGTGTCGACAAGACTCGACATGTTGTCTTCGGTGTCGGTTGGGTGCGTGTGGAGATCTGCAAGAGATCGGTGGTGACTGTGTGGTGGAAAACAGATCGAACGATCAGGCTAAGATGCTGATCCTTGGCTCTGATACCATGCTGGTGCAGCGCGGAAGTGGGCAAGAGATAAAAGATCTCAAACATATCTCGATAGAAATAGATGGCAGCGGATGAAGAGATGAGAGAGGCAATGGTGGGGTGATAAAGAATCGATGGATAGATAAAGCTCATTCTAGGCGAATTTAATCAAGCCTAAGGACCTTTCTTTCTAGGTAGGTGAATCGAATCAAACCTAGAAGGGTACCAGTCAATCTCGGGAATGGAATCCACCAAGAGACCCGTCTTCTTCCTTGAAGAGAATTGAATTGATCTTCAAATAAGGACCTAGAAACCCTAGGAAAGTCTCTGAAAGGAAACTCTTGTTTTCTGTATTTTCATTCAACGTCAACTATCCAAAATGTACAAGGGTTTACAACATATATAGGGATCTTAAGGAAACTCTAATTCTTAATGGGCCAAAACAAGTGGGCCAAATAATTAGAAAAGAAACCCTAATAATTAATCTAGTTTTTCAAATCCTAATGAGCCTAAATTTACAAAACCAATTAATTAAACATAAAACAAGGCCTAAATATTTGGGCCTAATGAAAACATAATGACAAATGAATAAACAAAAGTCCTCCTTGATTATAAGCCTAACACGTGATTTAGGCTTAAAGAAAAGCTCATCAAAGGCAATCCATGGCTTTGTCGATCTATGTGCTAATGATGCAGGTCCACGCTGCACTATAGGGTTTGTGATCTTCTCACACGAGCATAAGACTAGGGTTTTTAGTTTCTTAAGTATCTTCTCTATTTATTAATTAAGCAAAGGATTACATTATATAGTATTTCCCTAAAGAAACCCTAAACCTAATGAGCCTAGGCCTTACTAGGAATCCCTAAAAATAAAAGACCAAACAAATTGTTCAGACTTTCTTATCCCCTAATGGACCCATCGAATTTTGCCCTCATAAGATAAAAGGGTCTTTCACAAATTATGCCCAAAAAGAGGTTATGTAGTCAACCCTTAGGTCAATATTTTTTACCCTAAAAAACAATGACCCTATAGGCTTTTTTACAACATAACAAAATAAAGCCCATAAACTTAAATAGTCTTAAAACTAATAAGTAAAATAAGAAAAGACTCAGAAAGAGTAGAAGCCTGCATGAATTTAAATCAATTTTGGTGCCACGTTGCACCAATTCCCTAGGAACCCCTAATTATAATTGGGCCTAAAAAGTTGGTGAAGTAATTAAATCCTTAATGAAAATAGCTAATTAGAAGAAATGCCTAATAATTAGTACAATCTTTCTAATCTTAATGAGCCTAATCGAATTAGACTTCTTAAAATAAGAAATAGCCTACACATTGGGCCAACTTGTCAATCAACAAATAGGGTTAATTAAAACTTATTAAAAAGGGTCAAAAGACTTATTAAACCAAATAAAATAAAAGTTGGATTTATTAAGTCTAAATAAAATAATAAAATAAAATAAAAGAAAAAGGCCAACCAAAAACTTAAGGTAGAGGCAAGGCCGTGCCTCAATGTATTTTTTTAAATATTTACCTAGGGTACTTGATTTTTAGATAAAATTTAGGGGAATATATTTTATCACACATAATAAACACATAGACATATGGATTTTTAAAATTTAAACATATATTTTGAATTGTTTGTTTGATTTTAAAAAATTATAATCTACAAGTGAATAATTCAATAATTTAATGTGTCGATCTTAAAGATTATCTAACTCGTTCGAGTATATCTCACAAACTACTAATTAATTGACTATTTAATCTATGAAATAAATGGATTAAAAAATTGATTTTTTAATTTGGTTAACTAATTTGTGAAAAAATATATACTTTATAGCTAATATTTGTTTGCAAATTTATTTTTTATTTGTTTTTGTATACGATGGTAGTGAATTTTTGTGTATGTTTTTACCTTTGGGGCATTTTTTTAAATCTCGTTGATGATATTATTTAGTGTTGGCATGGTTCTGGGTAAAAGTGCATCGTGATCTCTTAGTCAATTCTGATATCACGCTGGATCAAGTAAGGTTTCATTAGTGAATGCTGTAATTGTAAAGTTCAGTTATTGTTCGCCAACAGAATGAAAAAAACTGCATATATCTTCACGATTTTGAAGATAAAACAGTTTGAGAAGTTCATGACAGATAAAAAAACAGTTTGAGATGGACTACTACTTGGTGTTATTGATTCTAAGGAAAATAGCTAAAACATAGATGTTTTAGCTTAAGGGAAAGGATGTTGGAGTTAAAAATCAAAGTAGCGGAAGAGTGAAAAAAACAAAAAAGAAGAGAACGTTACATAATGTTCAATATTTTCTGTTTTGACTGTTTCAAATGTCGATTAAGAAGTAAGAACATGTCTCGCGATCGGCGAAATTCTCATCGGGAATACATTAAGTTTTGATTGAGATTTCCGAATCTCCGTGGAAACCTTTTAAATTTTTGTTACTTTTGTATAATGGTGAATTGGTGATATAGCGTTCAGATTTGTATGTTGTAATATTTTTTGTTTAATAATCTAATCAAGTATGTTTGACAAAAATAATTGTACCTCCAATATGAACTTTTAAATTGTTTTAAATAATGTATAAATGTTTAGAAAATGGTCAAGTCACCAGTTTCACCCTTAATTTTTATCACATTTTTAAAACATGTGAAAGCATAATTATTCCAACAAGACAAAAAGTACATTCACTTTTTTGCATTTTGGGGCTGGAGTTGTACCCACGTAAAAAGATCCATTTTTCATCTTTCAAATGTTTCCCAAATTGTTTTCTCCATTAGTTGTTAGAACGTGTATATTATATATTATATAACCATCTTTTCATAAATCTTTATTCTTTGACCAAATATAACTATTGGAAAAATGCAACTACTAAAAAAGTCTAAAAAAACTGTTGTTGCGGAATCATATAAACCATATATGCAATAATTATTTATCAATCGACCACCTCTTGAAACCGCCGTAAGGAATTTAAAATAAAAAATGGACTACTATGAAACAAAAAATCTTCAGAAGTTAAGCTCAAAAGAGAGAAACATATAATGTTTTGATCAAACTATCTAGAGAAAGGAATAAGTCGTTGAAATTCGATTAACTCACTTTAGAAAGAAATAAAAAATTTATTATTCTCTATTGATTAAGAAACTAACTCAAAACTTAACCACAACTCTCTTTAAAGTCTTAAGGAACAATTCTCTATAAGACATGTATTTATAGGTGTAGGCCAACTCCCTAGTTTCCATTTCTAAATAGGAAAAGAACAATTTTCTTTTTCCTTATTGGAAAACTTACATAAATCTAATACAAATCTTTTAAGCTTATCTTTAGTAACTAACTCTTACTAAAAATTGTTTGTACAACAAGTAAAAGAATTAACCAACAGTCGAGACTCTCTACCACATCCAAGAAAGCAATTAGAAGAAGAGCTGCAAACTAAAGCCTCTGCATGGATAAAGCCAAGCTTCAAGAAGAATGACTTAAGATCAAACTTGTAGAGATCATTAAAAGCCCGTCTACAAAGTGAAGCGAGGACAACTAATCACCAAAATCAAAAGAGAGCAAGCAAGGCACAACCCAATCTGAAGGCTAGAAATCGAAAATGGAACCTAGGCTTAAATCCGGAAAGCGTATAAACAGGAAAACCGTTGTTCTAAACCTAAGCAATAGCCATAACCAAATAACTAACCAAAATGGTTTCTAAAGCATGAACGAGAGCCATTGATCGACCTACTAATAATTAATTGATCTATTAACCACCGAAGTCCTAACTACATTTGAGATAATGACGAAGAATGATCAAAGAGGGGAGATAAACCGAAGAGAAGCCTTCATTGACGGAATGGCAAGGAAGATCTTGCGAGCACTTTGGCGAAGAAACTACCTGAAGCCCAACGAGGAGGAGAGGAAAATTCAACCACAATATGAAAATCTGGTCGACTCCACACAAGAAAGAAACCATCGGACCAGACCACCATTTTCAAAAACTTGAGGAAGAAGGCCTCCAAAGATCGAAAGAAAGAAGGGACAGCCGTATAATCCAACGGCATAGCTACAACATGGAAACCTCCCATCGATGGAAACAATTTTGTTGTCTCAAAGACAAGAACCACCGGCGGATGGATCGAAGGGGACGGCGTCAGCGCAGATGGAATCACAATTGCCATCCACAGTAAAAAAATGTGGCAAGTGTTTGAACGCAAGAAGGTTTTGAGGAGAGAGAATATCATGGTTGTGGTCCTCATTATGACATTTAACTATATCATCATACCAAAAAAAAGATATATGCGTAAATAATTATTGTAAAAAACTGAAAGTCGACAAAATTGCCAAAAGTCAAGAAATAAAGTGGTAATGAACATTAATTATGTTTGACTTGTGTGTTAAACATCATTGTGAGAGACAAAATTTAATAGAGCAGTTGTTAGAAAAACGGTGAGTTACAAGATGGATTGTGAGAGCAGTTGTGGAAGATGCAATTTACATGATTGATTGATTGGGCAGTCGAAGGTGTTGCAAGCTACACAAAAGAACTGTAGCAGAGCAGGTGACGTCTAAACTTTGTTAGCATCATGTAGGTTTTGTAGGCTACACAGAAAAATTGTAGTGGAATAGTTGTTGCTTCATGATGATTAAAGATATGGTAGAAGTTAGGGTACACAACGGATTTATGGAATGATTACTAAAAGTAAGAAAAACACTACCAAAAATACTGAGTGATCGTGAGAAATACATTTGATTGACTCACAGATTTTTTGGTGAGTGGACAAAGAGTGTCATAGTTGGTGTTGTGAGATGGGTTGTTTAGGCATCAAACAAGAGAAAATCTCAAGGTGTTGTGATTTGTGTTTATAAAAGATTATTTATACTCAAATCTTCTCTTGTGTTCTAGTGATTACTCGCTTATACCATCAAGTCATTGGTTCTACTTTTTTGTTCAATTGGTATTAAAGTGGGAAACTGACCTAAGATACTTTACCTCTATACAAAGTTCAGACCTTGCGGAAGCTATGGAACCATCAACAAAAATTGTGGGAGAAGATAAGACGATCATTCTTGACAAAAACATATATGGCTATCGAAAAGTTCAGACGATGCAACTCATTAGAGGAGATAGTGAGCAATCAGGTGTTAAAACGTTCAAACATGAAGACAACAAGTTTGAAAAGAAGCGTGATATGTAGTGCTTTTGAATGTGGTGGCATGAGTCACATCAAAACAGATTGCCCAACTGCCAAGATAAACAAATGAAGTATTTCGGTTGTAAGGGAGTCATACATAAAAATAATAGTGTATAAGTGGGTAAACATAAAATCAAACAACTTTTTTGAGTCTTAGTGACATAGAGTTTGAAGATGAAAATGAAGGGGAGGCTCTAAATTTTGTTGCCTCTAAATCTTATATGGGTGGGTTAGTTTATGTGAACATTGACTCAGATGATGAAGGGATAGATCCAGAGAAAGACTACAAAGAGCTATAAGATAGTTGGGTATGTCTGACTAACGACAAGTTTCAACTTATCAAGGAGAAGATGAATTTGGAAGCTCAGCCAACATGATGCGTAGGAAAGCTCAAGAAGAACGTGTTATACCTCAGAATGAGCAAACTGCTAAAATCTTATCCATGTTACATGTCATGCATGATCCAGAGAAAGGCTATCACATAGGCGAAGAGTTGTCTTTCAAAGATGAGTTACAACATCATAGGGCGGAAATGTGCACTCATCATCGATCTAGAGATCTGTTTGAATGTGGTCACCACGTCGCTGATAGTTGTATTGGGACTACCACAAATGGTTTTTCCATGTTCTTACGAGTTATCTTGGCCGACAATGGAGTATAAGATTAAGATGTCATGTTGTGCCTGGTTCTTTTCTCTATTGATGGTATGTACAAGGATTGTCTCCAGCGTGACGTAATTCCCATTAACGCATGCCATTTATTACTACCAAGGTGGTGGGCGTTAGACAATCGCATCTTATATAATGGGTTCTTCAACTCATATGTCCTCCAACTACACAATCAAGTGATCACTTTAACTCCAGCATCCGATTGATTTAAAGTCACTTGGCAACTCGCTCCGAGCCCGTCACAAACTTTGGATGTTGAAGAGGAGGATGCACAATTCACACGATATCTTGCACACGTCGAGAACGAGGTAGGAATGCCTTCTCGAATAGCAGAATTAAGCGGTTAGCTGGAGTATATGTTGATTGGCATGGAGCTACCGAAGCTCTGGAAACCTTGTTAGGCAAAGTAAGCTTGGGAAATCCGAGCCAATTTATGGATCATTTTGAATTGGAGTGCAGACCTTGGGGGATTTGAGGCCGAATTCTCTCAGATCCAGAGGGATTTGGTTCAACGTGTCCCCAAATTACCATGGAGATCGACAGCCCCACCTCGTGGTGGGTATATTTTGTGTATTTTTATTTTATTTTAATTGTCTAGACTAAATAAGCCCTTTGGGCATTTTTTTTTTTGGGAAAATGGTCAAATTAAATACGAACTTACATTCATTTGCCAAATTAAATACGAACTTCTTTCTTTGCCAAACTAAATACAAACTTTTGTTGACTTTGCCAATTTAAAGCCCAAACTAGTCAACTATAACAGATATGTTAATATCATTTAACTCCGTTGAAAAATGCTTAACGCCGTTAAACCCATTACAAATTACCCCCAAATTAGAACAAAATTCTTAACCCATCTTTCTCTTTTCTTCTTCGTCGTCTCTTCTTCTATTTCATTTCTTAAATTCATATTATTAGATTTTTCTCTTTTCTTCTTATTTTTCTATCTATTTCATCCCTTAAACAAGCGCATGAAGGAACATATTGTGTGTCAGAAATGGCTATTCATCGCTGACCGTAAAACACAATCCTCTAGAAATTTAGAGCTTTTTCAAATCTTAAGTTTTTTTTTTCCAATCTTTTCCCTGGATTTTAGAAAACAAAACCTTTTTCTTATAAATTACTTTGATTTTTGAAATATAAAATATTAAGGATTTTGAGTTGAAGTGATGATAAAAATTCACAGGTCAGTCAATCCACTGAAACAATTTTGTGAAGTAATTGTGTTCTCGACTCTAAAATCACTTGCTGAGAAATTGTATATATTCTTCCATTAATTTCATTTTTACTTAATAATCTTTGAAATCATAAGTCAAATATGACCGGAACCCAATATAAGCATTACATTGTGTCGCGTGTAAACCACATATTGTTATCAACTCTCAATAGCCTTTTTTGCTTTGATGAAGAGCCTTTTTTGGACCAGTTAAATGTTTCTTGTGTTGTTCAGTTCCTGGGTTTGTTCAATGAAGGAAATTAATTTTCGTTGAGAAAAATACGAGAATAAGAAAAAGAACTGACGAAGAAGAGAGAATAATCTAAGAAAATGAAATAGAAGAAGAGACGACAAAGAAGAAAGAAGAAAGATGAGTTAGGGCTTTTGTTCTAATTTGGGAGTAATTTGTAATGGGTTTAATGATGTTAAGCATTTTTTAACAGAGTTAAATGATATTAACAAATATGTTATAGTTGACTAATTTGAGTTTTAAATTGGCAAAATTAACAAAAGTTTGTATGTAATTTGGCAAAGAAAGAAGTTCGTATTTAATTTGGGAAATCAATGTAAGTTCGTATTTAATTTGACTATTTTTCCTTTTCTTTTAGTTAGTTTTAATAAGGTCTTAGGCCCTTTTATTCTATTAAGAAAATTAATTAATCATTTGGTTGATTAATTGGTTTGTTGTTCTAAGGGTTTTGATGTTTATGCTCTTTCCTTTTAAGATGTTTATGCTCTTTCCTTTTATTAGGTAGTTTATTTATTTCTTTAGGGATTTATTTATCAAGCCCATGACCCATTAGGATTAGGGTTTCATCATGGAAATTCAAATAAATATGTAATTTCATCATTTGATAAGAAAACAAGTCGAATTGTAAGAAAATAAATCCCGATAGAGTATCTCACCAAAACCCTAGCTGTCGTTGAGCGTAACTCCCAAGAGTTGGAAGCTTAATTATTGTGAATTCCGAGTTGTGGGGATCGGTAGAAGACCTCTAGGCTTGATTATGTCGACTAGGGTTCTTACCTATCATGTGTCATAGATCACCCTTCCACCAGTTAGCCTCACGATTCAAGGTGTTGGACACGAAGTTCCAACAAACCTTTTCATCAATGTCGTCTACATTGCAAGGTATACTATCTGGACAGCAACTGTCAAATTCGGAGGAGTTATGCAGCGCAATCTACGAAGAAGATGAATCAGGACTGCAATAAGATGAGGAATCCGCCTTGGTCCACAAAAATCAACTAGAGGAAAAGAATTACGATAATGATGAAGGGAAGGTTTTCAGGGATTATAAAGAAAAGGTGAAAGTTGAAGCTTCATAATGTAGAGTTTTACCTAAACTGAGTGATCCAGGCAAATTCACCATTGCTTGCATGATTGGGAGTTTACCAATATATAATGCAATGTGTGATTCTTGTTCGTGTGTCAACGTCATTTCTTTAAAGATGACATAGTGACTCAGTATCAAGTATTGCAGTGACTATAAAAAACCATATTGCTTGGTGATACAATTGCAAAGAAACCTGTGTGTATACTCGAAGATTTCCCAGTTTTGGTTGATGGATGTGAAGTACCGAGTGATTTAGTGGTACCGGATATTGAAGGTAAAAATGATCCTCCACTTATGATTAGAGGACTGTTTCTACATACAGTAGGAGCTGAACTAAACATGCTACATAGAAATGTAACTATGCATCGTATTAATGATCAAACAGCTTACTTCAACGACATGTTGAACACTTTTCCGGTACAATCACTGTGCAGAAGCATGAGGAAATTCAACCATCCATAAAAGAGGAGACACCACCTGATAAATGGGTATTTCAAAATGATGAAGGAATCCCTTTGCCTCCAAGAACACTTGAAAAAAAACTTTCTCTAGATGGAG
Organism: Lepidium campestre; assembly: GCA_009757365.2. NCBI lineage: Eukaryota > Viridiplantae > Streptophyta > Magnoliopsida > Brassicales > Brassicaceae > Lepidium > Lepidium campestre. Next base: position 98,847 of record WJSH01002618.1, read on the forward strand.
AGTCAATCTGAAACCTATACAGAATTCAAAAAGAATGAAAAAAAAAGCCAACTTCGGCTAAGTATGGAAGGATCATGCTTATGAATTCTTATCCACCTGCCAAACCAAACTCTCGAGCATCGAGGAGGTAATCAGAACACCAACCAGGGTCTTCAAGAATGTCTCTACGTCCAGTACGCATAACCAATGGAGAACTAGAGTATAAAATCAAGTTTAAGGATCGTTCTAAACCCTTCACGAAGATAAAAGTGATTCTAACTCTAGAGCTGAAAGATCCTAATGACATTGCTCAACTCATGACTGAGTTTCTAATACACGAGCTAAATGGAACAGTGTGTTCAACTCCATTGAATGCAACGTAGACACCCGCCAATGTCGAGCTTGAGACTATAAACAAGCGCACTTGAGGGGCAAGATCATGTCTATCCTTGTAAATAAATTTTCTTTCTTTTACTTAGTTAAATTTTCAAAATTCATCTGTGGTTTGTATCTTGTTTCATAGGTATTAAAGACAACGTCGTTCAATTGTGGATCTAAAAGAAGGTGTAAAATACAAACTCATTACAGAGAGAAATGACCAACGACAAAACAAAAGGGGAAGGAAAGAAAGAAGGAAAAAGCAAGGAAATCACAAAACCCCAATAAGAATTCGAATTCTCAAATCAAGAGAATAGCAAATGACAAGCCTAACTTGTGAAATACAAACAATGGTTAAGACTAGAGGAGGAAAAACTAAAGGAAACTGTTCCAAATGACCAATAGATGAAAACCTATTTGACACCATTGACAATAAAGTTAAGTGGACTAATGATGAGAAAAAGCTTCGAAAGCAGATAAAAAACTGCGACCAGTTGATGTTTGGTTTTTAAGCAATCAATTTAATCCAGCAAACGCAAACAATCTTGTCATCATTAGCATTTGAGGTTTGAATCCTCAGAGAACTTAGAACTAACACACCGTGACTGTGAGCAATCAAAGCTAATCTAGAGAGATAAATGATAGGAGAATTCACACAAAAACAGAGCAATTTGATCTAAGAGACATAACAATATTAAAGCAAACTAAACAACTCCAAGCATGTAAAGGAAAATGAAACTAAATGATTATGCAAATGATTAAAGCAGTGGATCTTAGGCTAGGAAATTGATCAAGAGAACGACAAACGAATCAATGTTGTTAAAGGCATACATTCAAAGTACCATCCTAGGGCATGAGCACGAAGTTGGATTCAACCCACTCTCGTGGCGATGAGTCCCCATGCTAATCAATGAGCTAAGCTAAACTCTCATTTGCTAACCCAAAATCTACTAAGCATTGTTCACACAAGCTCACTAAGACCACTTTCCACCCTAACATCAACTCTCATTGGCTAGGGAAGGAAAGCCCACATAAAGACTCTTTCAGGACTTACATCAAACACCTCTCGGGTGATGTCGTTCTTACTATCAAGATTACTAGGTGATCAAGCTAAATCTAGCATTAAGCACATCTTATGTGAAAGAAACTTAAGATCTAACAACCTAAGCAAAAAGATCCATCTATCAAACCTTATAATCTACCTACCCATCAATTCATTAAGAGACTACTCAAACATGATTAAACTACAACCTAAATAAACAGAGAAATAAGCAAACAAAGACATAATATAAATGGAAAAAAGTGAAAGTTTAAGAGAAAACTCTTGATTGATAATGGATTATGAAGATGATCATGAATCGACAAGAGTTTCCAATGTTTCCCTCTCCAATCTCTCTTACAATCAACCAAAGTATAAAGCTAAAGTTTATTGGATAATAGAAGGTTAGAAGTTGCTAAGACCTTAAGTTCTTAGGCTTCAATAGTAGGATTTCAAGTTGCTAAACGATCTGGGTCGACCTGAGCCAAACCGGGTTGAATCCATAACTTAAGAAGCAAAACCCAAAGGAATGATCACAACAACTCTCGAATGAAAAAAAAAAAAAAACTTAATCCTAAACTTCTCCATTAGATGCCTAAAACCCAATGGAATGATCAAATTCAATAAATCAAGCTAAATACTATACTCTATACTTTCTCATTATATACCTAAACCCAAGAGAATGATCAAAATTGGTAAATCATTGGTTTTAAAAAATTGGATCTTCCATGGAAGAGAAGATGATCGATAGAGGAGAAGAAGAAATGTAAGGGTAAAATTGTTATTTCTTTGGTCCAAAATGTCTATTTCTATAATTACTTCTCAAAATGCCTATTTAGACAAGAAATTGCAGTATTTGTGGTTTCTACATAATTGATTCTAAAAAATATGATCCAATCACTCAACACATCTCAGATTTTAAGTTAAATTAATGTTTGTGAATTCTCATCTAATTTAAAAATAAATAAAATTTTAGAAATAATTTATTTTTTGTTATCAATTTGATCGACAAGTAGTGCGGCATGGGCGCCAGTAAAGGGCATTGTGTCCTAGGTTCTTTAAGCTTAGGCTTATTGGACATAAATTTTATCAAGTCCATTGAGTGTGTTATGTTTAAAGGTTTGTTTCTCAGTGCCTTTCTTTTTTGTCATTTTCGTGGGCCATATATTGAACCACTTTGAGTTTGCTTAAGTTGGGCCTATTTGTTAGGTTCTTCTTTTATATTTTTAATTAGGGATTAATGTTTAGCCTCATTAGGGTAAGGATGTCTCTTGATTGTAAACCCCTGAGACATTTGCTTCAGAGTTTGTTTTTAAGATTTATAGAACGAGAAGTTTTTCTCAAGCTTGTAAGAGTATCATAAAACCCTAGCCGTCGTCGACCTTAGCTCCCACGAGTTGGAAGCCTAACAAGAGTTAAAATTCGAGTTCTTCTTGTTGGTAGATGGTCTCTTTAGATCTCCATATATCTGAAGGTTGAGCTTATCTATCAAATTACCAAAGTCATCGCCGTTAATCGCCGTCGCCGTCGTCCGTCATCGCTGTCGTCCGCCGCCGTCATCCGTCGCCGCCGTCGTCCGTCACCACTGTCGTCTGCCGCCGTTATTTTCTTTGCTTATACCGCCATCTTTTGTCTTGTTGCTGCTGCCTCAGAGATTGAAAACCCTAGATCTGATTTTTTGCGTTGCACCAACAAGAGCTGAAACAGTAGTAGAATAGATTATAAAGATGAACATTTAATCATTTAACCAAATATTGTTTTTAATTTAATAAAAAAGAATTTTAGTCAAAATTAATTAGTAACTTTAAAAGATAATGTATATACTTCTTATTCTAGGTACATGAATGCTTATAGTGGCAGACTCGTTTGAAAACTAGGCGTTTTATGTGATAATCCAATAATGTTAAAAAAATATGGAATTTATGGTTATGTTAAAACTCAATCCAACATGTATGTTAAAACTTAATTCAACTTTTTTTGTTTTGCTTTTAGCATCCTATTTATTAAAGTTTAGTAGCTTTAGTTATATTTTTAGGAAAAAAAATTATTCTAATAATTATTTTAGTTCATATTTATTTTGAGTAAAATAAATTTTTTTGTTTGTCACTAAATGTTGATATGATTTATTTATCTATGAATTAGACAAGAAAATATATTCATGTCTATATATGTCCCTCAAAACTGATCATGTCATTCATAATACACATGACATTTTTTCTCCTATTATTACAGCTTCCATCTCCTGTCCACCACTCCCCTCTCGAGTCTATTTTCTCTTTTTTTCCTTTTTCTCTCACGTATTATATGTATTCTCTCTCTTTTGCTCTCACACAAAATGGGAAAAAACATCCTTCAAATTGGACCACCTTTCGATATCATTACTCATTGACTCTCATACATCCACGCGACTTGCTAATCTATTTTTCACATATTGTTATAAATCAGTAGATCATTATTTGGTTCGTTTTCTTTTCAAAATTGATTATATTTTGGTATACCTATGTTTATGTGAAACAAATATACATAAATTAAAGGTAAAATGATGAAAAGAATGAAAACATCAAAAACCACCATATCTAAGGTTGCATGTCGGCATAAAATCTTTTAAGGAAGATGAAGCCGAATTGACAATTTTATCCTTCATTAAAAATAATAAGTGTGCTTATCAAATCATAAATATATAACATGTAATATATGTTTAAGTCATATAATATATATGTTAATACATAATATATATGCTAATCAAATATGTGTTAGTTAAATAATAAATGTGTTAACATGTAATACATGTGGTAGCCATATAATATATGTGTTAACATATAACATATGTGTTAACATATAACATATGTGTAATCACATATGTATTATTAGATAATATATGAGTTATCATATAATATATGTGTTAGTAAGATAATATATATGTTAACGCACAACATATGTGCTAATCAAATATGTATTTATCAGATAATAAATGGGTTAATAGGTAATATATTTGTTTGTCATATAATATATATGTTATCGCATAACATATGTGTAAACATATATGTTTTATCAGATAATATAAGACTTAGTGGATAATTTATGTGTTACTCATATAATATATGTATTAGGAAAAATTATGAAAAATGTGATTCATACAGCCAAAATTAGTAAAAATGTCATAGGAAATATTAAGTTGGTAAAAATGCCACAAGGGACAAAACTAGGGAATTTTTTGAGACTAACTTGCCCTTCATGCACGAGATTAATTACCAATGGTCCACGATGACATCATGATTGATGCATAAGAGAGAAAAAATGAGGCGATCGAAATGAAGCCACTTCCCGTAAATACTACATGGACTTAAACAGAGAATGAATGTATATTATCACAAGAGAAGAGAAAAAATAGAAACACAAAGGTTCTAGATTTTCCCAAAGCTGAGAAGATGGATTGCGTCCAGCAACCCCAGTCCTAGATGTTTAACCTACCTAAGAGTATTACCAGGAATAATCTTAAAAAGGTTGGCAACTCAAGATTCGAGGAATTAGGCCAAGTTATTGCATAATGCCGATTACGAATACGTCTTGCACGGAGTAAAGAAGTTCTGAAGGGGGCATGCATGGTAAGAGTAGTTGCAACTCCATCGTTAGTGAACTATGGATCTCTATACAGAGTGTTGTTCTACATGTATTTTAAAGGGAAATGCGCAAGCGCGGTACCTCGAGGGATTGAGATTGGTTGTGAAGCATGGCTTCATTGCAGATGGTTGTGAAATAATAAGATGGTCATGGGAAGCGACATTGGAAAGTGTCTTTGCAATGGGGATATTTGAAATAGCGTGTGGGGATTTCGAGGAAGGGTATGAGACGTTGGAAGAGTTTGTAGTAGAATCAGAACTTATGAGCGAGGCATAAAGGGTTGCAGCCAGAGTTATCACGACGATCCAAGCCATTTGGGATAGAGAAGGTGCTAAAGTACTTGGCAATATGGTAATTTCATTCAGCGCCAAAGTGGGAGGGGTTGGGGATGAATTGCGTCTTGGGGTAAAAGTGTTTGGAGTGTTTCATATAGTGGAGGGTGTTTGAGTTCGCACACTATTTTAAAAACTGATGGGTATCATAGCAAAACCTTGTTTGCATTATATGTGTGTGAAATTCGATGATGAAATGTGTTAGGCAAAATTATGAAAACTGCATCTAAATTATGACATGTAATTGAATGAAATCAATAAATGATGTGTAATGAATGTTATTTAAATAGTTAGCAATAACACTATCAATTGGCCATGGAAAAACAACTGTGAATGTCATGTAATAAACTACTAAGGCCAGGCGTCAACGAGCATCGATGCTCCACGGTAATGAAATTAAAAACTTTTATAGGGTAAATATGATAACTACTACAAATTTATAGAAACAAAATACGTCATTTCCGCTGGATGCGCTGAAAATCAAAAGTTATATTACATTACAACGTCAAGAATATAAAAGAATGTAATTTGATACGATTATGCAAAGAGGACTTACACGAATTTCGCCACGGGAGGGGATCCATAATTTCTCGGGTCTTCCAGTGGGCCTTTTAGTCCTAGGCGGCATGTTATGTCTTCAAGTGAGGAAGGTAGCTAACAGTCTTTCCCATTGGGAACCGGGGAAATGACATATTCATACAATTTTCGTCAGGTTTGCAGAGAGTAACAAGACGCTAGCAAAGAGTGGGAGCATGGTATTGTAAGGACGTCAAAAACCTTGCAAGAACAAGAGAGGTGTTCAATATCGACTTGATAAAGCATCTCATGCTATCATTTACTTGGTACATGCCTGAAGAAAATAACACAGGACATTTTGTTGCCTCTCTCATGTGTGCTATGAGGCGTTTTCCAATTGTGGGAGTGCATATAGATTCCAATCTCGCGGATCTCTCTCTTTGAAGAGAGAACCCACACATTAGCATAGTCCTAATGAATTCAACCATATGTACGATCAGAAAAGCAACAGCCTTCCCTATAGCAGCATTAAGCGACTCTGCAATGTTGTTGGTCATAACATTGAATCAATCCCAATTTAAATGGGATAAAGCCAGATGGCTAAGGCCAATGTCTTCAAGATATGAGACGCATCGGGGGCTCAATCGTTTTATCTGATCAAAATAGTATATGAATTCACCATGGGTGAACCTGTGATTAACATTCATGAATAAGTGAACAACACATGCCCTATGGTAAGAGAAAGGATACATAAGTTTCAGGGATGAGTAATCGTTGCATGTCTGTCAGAGACAAAGAAAAGGTCCTGTCCGTCGGGGACAAATTCTTTAAGCTGTGTGAAGAACTACAACCATCTTTTATTGTTTTCACCATCTTTTACCCCAAAAGTTAACAGAAATATCTGCATGTTTCCATCCTACCCACTTGCGGCAACCAATCATCCTTTGAATTTCTTTTCTAGTTGTGTACCGTCAATCACAACCACCTTTCGAAGATGTTTGAAACCATTTACTGAAGCTCCAAAAACAAAGAACAAGTACTTGAAAGATACTTCCCTAGTTTTCGAAGTTGTTGTTTCCAAATTATAAATTGTTCTAGGGTTTGATAAGCGGAGGATATAATGATAAGTCATCAAAATATTGAAAGTTTTAGCCTCATTCCCGCTAGATCGAGAAAGAATAAATTCTTTAGCTGCACATGCCTTTGAATAAGAAATCTTGGTTTTATCAGACTTAATTATACTGATATGAAAAAGCCTACACAAAGCAAACATAGAGACTTCATGTTTCGAGTTAGACTTGGAGTTGAAAACCCTACAACCGTATATCGAATCTGCTGACGTCCTTTGGTCTATATTAGAGTTGTCGTTTTTGGACATCATCATATTGTCGAGAACATGGGCTGCGTCCGACAAAAGATATGGGCCTTCGTCGTTTTCAAAGATGTCATTTGGCCCTTGTGTTTCTGCTTGGTTCATGTTTAGGGCAATGATAAAAACATGTATTATGTCATTGGGAAGGACATCCATGGGTTCATTACCCTATTTTACGAGGCTTTCTTTGATGTATAAAATTCTTAAGTTGAACCCCATTGGGCATAGGGAGTTGGCGTGATCCTTCAACAAAGATGGAATGACAGCAATAGTGAAACCCAACATGGCAAGTTTGTTGGATATCATTTTATAAGGAACCCACCCAGGAGGGGATTATTTGTCAATAAAATTTGTCTAATAGTCAAAGTCATAATCCTCCTCTACGTAGTCGCTTGGTTGGGAATGGCCGGCAATAGCGATTATGGCTAAAGTTTCAGATGTAACAGGGTTATGTTTTTTATCCGGACATAAAACTCCCTTTGTGGAGGAAAGTTGTTTGTCCCTTCTACAACAATAAACTACTTCAGCCCGGGCCACAACAACAAGGACATCTTCATCTTCAAATGATAGAGGCAGATCGTTAACAAAGTCAGCCACTGTAGAAGAAACAACATCCCCGAGCCTAATTATGGAATTATTATAGACGTCTACACTCTCAAAGTCCACTCCCATCGATAAAGATGTGTTTCATTTTGGTTTTCCATGATACGAAAAATATTAAGACCGTCGGACAGAGATATAGACTGTTTTAGTTTTCGTAAACTATTTTCGTCACAAACATTTATTGGAGGCATCTTCACCTGAGTAAAAGCCGCGGATGGAGAAGGGTTCCAGAAACTTATTGAGAAGACGTGATTCGCCCTATTCAGGGAGAATAGAGACATAATGGAACTGAAAAATTTGGAGAAAGTAGTGTCCTTTCCAATCCCTACACATTTAGCGAAATGAACTTTCCAAACTTTAAAGTGTCAAATGCTATTATCCGAGCATTTCCACTCCCCAACAATTGCCATAATCAAAACGAAAATGATTCAAGCAACTGTCAATGGGAATTGAAAAAACAAAAATGAGATTGGGAAGAACTCCTAACTCATACAGAAAGGCAAGTAAGAGATAGCGAGGAAAAATGTATCTGTCTGAAATTAAGAACTATGGAAGGCAAGGGGAGATAAGAGACAAGAAAAACAGAGGAGAGAATGGTAGGAGGTTGCCCAATATTTTGGGCAAGGACGTTGTAATTTCCTATGACAGTGAGTAACAAAATTTCGCGAGGGAATTTAGATATAGAAATATTCAAAAAAAATTTCTTGTGTTTTGTCTTCGGATGACCATAATGACATGGTAATATCTCGAGCTTTCTAAACCTAACTTTGATACATACATGATTGATAGGGAGGGTAGGCAAACCATATTTTGACACCTTAAATTTTGAATATGTAGACGTTTGGGAAAGACATATGTGGCCTAAAATATTTGCGAACGTCATTGGTAATAGATGCTATAGGATATATAAACATGGGGAAAGAGAGCTAAAGTCCCATGTTTTTGGCAACTACTATATACTTCGTCAAAAGTATATCGGTTGGTCAGACTTAAAATTTTATCATGGCGTTATCAGTGCTGGTGGTGATGGGAAGTGGGAGTGTTCTGCTTGAGGCGGGGTTTGGACTTTTAAGACAAAAGAGGGAGAGTTTGTGTGATGTGTTGGCATGGAGAGAGTGACTTCCTTCACGGAACTAGAGGGCAGAATTCTGTAAGCATTCATGGTCAACTGTACTGCCTGTGACCATACTCTGAGCTTTGTTTATCCTTGCGATTTCGAGGAAATATCATGAGGGAAGATGCCCCCAGTTCAGATTTCAAATAACCTCGGCCTAACAAAGTTCAGAGGAGCATTTGCAGAATGGCATGGGGTAAGCCTTTTTCTTTCTTTGTCGAAGAAGGAGGGCTTGGAAAAGAGAAACGAGGATGAAACAAGAGGGTTCGAGGCCCGATCCATAGAAGGCCAAACCCTAGGCTCCGATGATTTGCTCGCTGAAATAGCGTGTGTCGAGGAGGAGGATCATATGAGAATATGGACATCGACGCTAGAGACAAGGCGAATCCTAGGATCTATTCGGATGATGATCTGTGGGGTGTTTACTCCTAATACTATGATTACGGTTCTAACCCAACATTCTCCCTGTAAGTGGAATATGTTGTGCACGTTTTTGCCTTACGTAATATTAGTAATAGGAAGTTATTTGTGATCGATTAATGTCCGTACACTGTAGTGCAAAGTTTGAGCCGGTGTTTCTGTCACCTTAACTGGAGGGCTTGTAATGTTCTTTAACTATGAGGAAAAAGAAATCTCTATCTTTGAATTGTTGTCCATGGCAGACATGATAAGTAAATATGTAGTTTGGAGGGAACAAGAAATCTCTATCTTCCACGCGTATTCAAATAAGTTGGGATTCTTTTCTCTGTCATTAGCAGACATAAACTCAAACTCGTTGTCGCGGATGAAGAAAATAATAATTTAAACTATAGATTAAGCAGCTGATGTAGGGGTCGGCGCATAAAAAGATGATCATGATGGGACATTTTGACTTTGCAAACCAGGGCTCGTGACATTGTTGGCAGGCATCATTAATGGGGATTGCCCTTTTTTTATATGTCGTCATATCATCTACAATATCTGCATCTTAGACAATGCTCAACCCAAAGACGTCCTATTAATTTGCAAAATCCAAGGACATAAATTGGTATCGAACGAACATAATACGGTACACATAATGAATCGATAGAATTACTTTGGAGGGGATTGATTTCTCAAGGGTGAAGAAAGCATAAATAATTCAGCTTGTTATTCTAGATTTTCCCACATTATATATCATTATATTCCAGACATGCTTGGAGGCGTACAATGGATTAAAAGTGCCATCTTAAATTCAAATTTTAGAAGAACATTAGGAGCTAATTATTTGCGTTTTCAATTAAGCGACCCTAGAATTTCCATACTTTTTGGCTTAAGTCTTAGAGGAAAAGGAAATTATTTTACAAACTTATTACTTGCGTTTGCACATTTTGAATTGTTTTTAAAAAGTGAAGTACATCGCTTCAAATGTGACATTTTTGACTTCTCGAGATGGATCAAGGCACATTGGAAGAAAAGAATGGAGAATGAACATTGAAGAAAGAAGTCAAGGTTGGAGTTTTAAAGTTGAATAAAAATGAAGGAAGAGAAAGTTAGCAAGGAAGGACTGCCCCAGAGCAAGGAAAGGACCGGCCCGAAGCAAAGGAAGACCGGCCGGGCATTGTTGCCTTGAAGACAGTCGCGCTGCAGCCCGGCCGGACCCAAACCAAGACCTGCTACTCGCGGCTCAGACCGGCCGAACGTGATCCAAGACCGATCCATCACCGTTGCATGTGATGATGTTTGCCTTTTAGCCCGGTCGGACCTGAATGAAGACCGACCAATCCGCGGACGCGACCGGCCGGACCTTGAGAAGATCTGCAATCCAGAACTCAGCGACCGGCCGGACCAAGATCAAGACCGATTAATCCCAAGACTGGACCAGCCTGTCCCAGGCCGCTGAAGGTTATTTCATCTCATTTAAGTCGGGTCAAACCCAGTTTTTTGGGTTTTTTAGCCACAATATAAATACTCTCAACCCTTTGTGTTTTAGAAGACAACCAAGAAATATTTCCCTCTTGAGTAGTCTTTTAAATCTTTATCCTTTGGATCTTGTTTGAAAGATTTGAGCTTTGAGGAAGAACTTCGAAGATTCTTGGATGGATTTATGAGCATCACCTTGTTTCATCAATCAAAAAGAGTTTCTTCTTAATCATTTCCTCTTTTCTCTTTTCATTATGGGTTTGTTTGTTGTTTGTGTTGAGATTTACTTAAATGTGTGTGAGTAGTCTCCTAATGGGTTAAAAGGTATGTAGATCTAGGGGTTTAATGAATGATTCTTGTTGTTAGGGTTGTTAGATCTTTAGATCTTCTACTTAAGGTATTCTTAATGCTAGGCTTAGGTTGATCAACTAGTAACCTTGATGGTGGAAAAGACATCGCCCAAGAGGTGTTCGATGAAAGTCCTGAAATAGTCTTTTTGTGGGCTTTCCTTCCCTAGCCAATAAGAGTTGATGTTAGGGTGGAAAGTGGTCTTTGTGAGCTTGTTTGCTAATGCTTGTGACTGTAGGAGAGCAAATGAGAGTTTAGCTTTACCTATTGATTATATAGGGGTCAATGCCATAAGAGTGGGTTGATCTACACTGAATGAGTCTCATGCCCTAGGATGGTTCTTGTTTGTTGAAACCCTTACCATCTTTGAGTTTTTTGTTACCTATATCGATTTCCTAACCTTTGATCCATTGCTTTTAAACATTTATTCTTGCTCTGTTTTAGCTATCTTTGCTTTCATTAAGTTGTTACAAAACCAATCTATTATCTTTTGTAGCTCAAATCGATTCCTTGGAATCTCATCGTGTTAATTCTAAGCTCCTTGTGGATTCAAACCTCAAGTACTTCAATGTCATAATTGTTCGTACTTGTTGTATTTATTTGTGTGTTTGAAAAAGTGAACATCAAATTGGCACTGTTGCCAGGGAGTTTATACAAGTAGCCTTTAAGATTTGGATAGATTTGCGACTAAAGTTTTTGTTTTTTCTTTGTTACTAACATTTTTCCTTGTCTTTCTTTTGCTTTTGATTAAGATTCATGCAACTTCAAGTCACCAAAGACAAGCGTTTGATAGTGATTTGGACTTGGATCAGCTTGAGAAAGAGTGTAGGCGAATAGCAAGGGAAAGAAGAGCTAATGAAAGAGAGGATCACTTGATTCGGCTAGGAATGGCAAATTTAGAAACTGATCCACCGAAGGTGCTTCATGGAGAAGGAGTCCATGTACATGATCAAGGCAATGGAGATGAAGGACTACATGATCTGTCTCCACCTCCTCCCCCTCAAAACCCGGTAGAGAGGCCTATAGGAGCTTTTGACGAGCCGGACTTAAGAGAGACTAGACTTGGGATTCCTACTCCTCCAATCAATACTAATAACTTTGAGGTGAAGTCTAACTTGATCAATATGGTGCCAAACCATAGGTACAATGGTTTGCCATTGGACGATGCTCTTGATCACTTGTATCAATTCGAGCGGCTTTGTAGGACTGTGAAAATCAATGGAGTTCCAGAGGATTCGATCAAGATGATACTATTCCCTTTCTCTTTGGGGAACATTGCTTCTCAATGAGGGAAGAACATACCCTCCGATCTTGTGTCTACTTGGGAGCATATTGATATACACTATATTTAGTTTCATTATCATGTATATTCTAGCACATTTCGGATCATTTAAGACTTATGTTTATTCACTTTAGTATAAGTTTTCACTCATTTTGCATTTTAGGGTCTTAAAATAGAGAGTTGCATATTTTTCCTTTCTTTGAGTATTTTCTAGGTGATTTGGAGCCAATTTGGAGGAATTGAGACTTGGAGATGAATGTGGAGCAAAACAATGAAGTCAAATGAATCAAACGAAGAATGAAAGTCGGTTCTGTTGATATGATCGATTGAAAGACTTTCACCAAATGTAATTGAGTAAAATTGGGACACAAGATAGCTACAAGAGTTAGCTTTCATTTGGATTTGGTTTGAAGGCATTTGGACAAACGGTCAGAGAGATACAATAAGTTTACTCATGATAGGTCTGTTGGGGCTTCATTCTCAAGTTCTTTAGGAAATGAAGGCCTTCCCGTGCATGTAATTAGATTATATTTTGACAAAAGATAGAAAAAAGAGTCAGCTTGCATTTGGCGTTGGGTTTAAGGCATTTGGACAAGCGGTCTGGAAGTTATCGCGATTTTACTCAGGACCGGCCGAACAAGAAATGAGCCTGGCCGGACCAGAACTGAGACCGGCCGGGCATCAAACCATTTTGACGTTCCAGAAGAAGGACCGGCCCAGACCACTGCAGGACCGGTCAATCCACATCCCAACACATATTTTTTTCCTTTTATTTCACTTGGATCCGACCTAATTTATCTTGGGTCGACCCAACTTGTTTTGGAACCTTAAAACCGTAATGTTTAAGGGTTGAAACCAATTCTTATCATCATTTGGAGAGCAGCCACTTAGGGGGAGATAGAGAATACTTGAGAGACTCAAGGAGAAGATGATCTTTGGATCATCTTCTCCAATCTATTGGAGATTTATAATTCCTTTCTCTTTTCTCTTTTATTATGTTTATGCTCAATTCTTTTTCTCTTCATCTCTAATCTTGTTTATGCTTTGTTTATGCTTTGTCTAAGCTTTTGCTTATGCTTTTTTCATGTCTTTGATGTTCTTGTTTAGTTTCATGATTTTGATGGTTGAGTAGTGAAATGATAGGTTGATGGTTAGGTAGATTCTTGGGATTTGATGGTTAGATCTTGAAGCTAGGTTGTTAGATCTTTAGATTCCTTCACTTAAGGTGTTCTTAATGCTAGGATTGAGTTGGCCATTCAAAACTAGATGCTAGGACTTTTGTCGCCCGAGAGGTGTTCAATGAAATGCTTGAATGACCTTTTTGTGAGCTTTCCTTCCCTAGCCAATGAGAGTTGATGTTAGGGTGGAAAGTGGTCTTAGTGAACTTGATTGTTAATGCTTGTTAAGTAAAGGGTTCAATGCCATGAGAGTGGGTTGTTCTAGCCATTGTTGTTCATGCCCTAGGATGGTTTCAATTATGTTCTTATGCTTCTTGATTTAATCATCTTTCCCTGAATCGTTTGCCTTTCCAAAACCTATTGTTTTGCCATTTGTTTGATCTTATCTAGTCTTCTTGTTTGTCTTTGTTTTAGTTTGTTTATTGCTTGATGTCAGTAGTTTAATTCTCTGAAAAACCAAAACATATTTGTCTCTCTAGCTCTAGTTTAAGCCTTGCAATCTTATCGTGTTAATTCTAAATTCCCTGTGGATTCGAGCCTCAAGTGCTTCAATGTCATAGTTGTTTGCATTTGTTATATTTATTTGATTGTTGGAAAAAGCGAGCATCACATATCAAGAGAGAGTTCATCAGCAAATTCTTCCCCAAGCAAAAGACGGCTAAACTCCGTAATGATATCGCAAGTTTCAAGCAAGGTGCTCAAGAGAATCTACATGAGGGCTGGGAAAGGTTGAAAGGATACACTAGAAGCTGTCCTCATCATAGAGTATCAAGAGAGAGTCTTTTGGGGACTTCTTACTATGGAGTGAATGAGACCGTGAGAAGAGCGCTAGACACTGCTAGCAATGGGTGCTTTGCTAATCTAACAGCAACTCAAGGAGAAAGATTAGTGGAAAATCTCGCCCAAAGTGATGCTTGTTATGGTGGAGACTATGACTAGAATGTGAAGGAACCAAGCATAGGTGCACAAAAGATTAAAGAGTTGAGTGATAAGATCGACAAGGTCAGCAAGATTTTCCTTCTGGCACAAAAAGTTGTTAACTTTGTTGGTGAGTGTGACATGAGTCAACGAGATAACCAAGAAGAAGGGAGGTATGATGAAAGAGAGGTTGTCCAAGAAGAAGTGAATTTTGTTGGGAACAATGGAAACTACCAAGGAGGGTATGGAAATCGAAACTATGGAAAAACCAACCTCTCATATAGGAGCAACAATGTGGAGAATCCACAAGACCAAGTATATCCTCCAAATCCACCTCAAGGGAAACACTTCCAACAAAGGAATTATAGCAACCAACAAGGCTATGTCAAGCCTCCTTACCAAGGGAACAATCAACAAGGGCAACAATTTCAGCAAAAGAAACCTCCTTAACCATATCCCGACTCGGTGGTGAAGAACATGCTTGCTCAACTTATGGATATCCATGCTAAGGGAAAGTGGATATGAATAGGCAGTTTGTGGAGGTAAATACCAAGATGGATTGTGGGTACAATGAGCTTCAAGGGCGGATCAATGGCATTACTTCACAAGTGAAATCTCTGGAAACTTAAATGGTCCAAGTTGCTTCCACAAGTCAAAGGCTATCGGGTAAGCTGCCTGGAAAACCTGAGCAAAATTCTAAAGAGTATTGCAATGTCATCTTGACTGAGGAAGATAGAGATAATGCTATCAAGGAGATTGCAAGGTTGCTTAAAGGTCTGATTGGAAACAAGAGTTATGAGCAGCAGTTTGTTGTTTCAAGAGTAAATCCACCTTTGGGAAAAGAAGTGCTAGTAGAGGATGAAGAAGAAAACATCGAGCTGGTTACTGCAGTCACTAAGGAAGAATTCGAGAAGATTGAAACAAAAAGAAAGGAACAGAAGTCGAAGAGCATTCTAAAGGAAGCTACCAAGCAAGAACTTGACATCAAGAAGGAGAAGCCTAAAGAGGGTGAAGGTAGCAAGAGGCAAGCTATCGAGCCTCCTCCTTATGTTCATCCAATTCCATTTCTGGGGAGATTCCTTACTAAAGTACGAAAGAAGGTGCTTTCTTAGTTCAAAGCTAACATGAGTGAGATAGGAGCTCCTTTGCCTAGGATGGAGAACCTATATGGAGTTCCAGAAAAAGTGAAGTTTGTGAAAAATATTCTAGAGAACCGGAGCAAAGTGAAAGAGCTTCTTCTCACTAAAGTCGATCTTAACCCAGCACCACTATAACCAAAGGTATTGACTAAGGAGAGTGATCAAGGTACCTTTGTTGTGCCTTGTACGCTTGGCGACCTGAAATTTGATGATGCCTTGTGTGACTCCGGAGCTAGTGTGAATGTCATATCTTATGAGATGGATAAGAAGCTTGGAGAAGAGAAGATGAGCAAGTATTCTACTTCGATATCGTTTGGAGATGCATCAACCAAGGTCCCAGTTGAAAAGCTAGTGGATTTCCCCTTGAAGATTGGGAGATGCACCATACCCACTGACTTCACGGTGGTTGAGATGGAGCCAAATTTTGAAATTCTACTCATTCTGGGAAGACACTTCCTTAGCACTGTTGGGGACAAGATTGATTTCCTAAAAAAGGATGTTATGCTAGAAAAAGTAAGTAGAGGGACTGCTTTTTCAATCCAAGCATTTATGGTTAGCTTGTGTTGGGTGATCGGGATTGTCGAAGGTTCAGGGTTTGAGGTCGAGAAGAAAGGAAGAAAGGATGGAGTCGACTCAACCCTCTCACGCGTGAAAGATCCAGGCACTAGAGCGTCTCTCAAGGGTCTCACGCCATGATGAACACAAAAACAAAGTCAAGCTAATGACTTTAAACAAGCGCATTTGGGAGGTAATCCCATGATTATCCTTTGTACATATTTTTCTTTAAGTTTTTGCAAGAACTTTTTAGTTTCATATCATGTTTTTCCTTTGGTGTTCTTATGAGATGTGTTTTGATTTCTAAGAAGCAGGGAAAAGCCTTAAAGAAAGGGTTCAAAGACAAAATGAAGAGTCAAGGCATGTGGAAGTGAGAAAGTCAAAGGGGAATAAGGAAGAATGAAGAGAACACCGGCCAAGCAAAAATCAGGACCGGTCCAGCATCAGGCAATGTTTTCCGACGCGGGTCGAGGACCGAATGATCCGAGGTTGAGACCGGTTAAGCACGCGTTGCAATCGGCCGGGCATCAGATAGTATTTCTGAAACAAACTTGAAGTCCGACCGGATTGAAATCGCAACCGGCCGGGCCACAAACGCTGAATTGATAGGATCCAGCGCGACCGACCGAGCCAGCTTTAGGACTGATCGGTCTGACTTTGAGCTTGACCGGTCTCCTTTACAAGGTAAGTGACGATTTTTATCTTCTCCTTCTTCACTCTTGGACCACAAACACTTTCTCTCACTTCATTCTTGTCCCCTTCCATCCAACAAGCTTCAAACTCTCTCTAACTTCTCTCTAAACTCAATTTTATATTTGCTCTTAATTAACTCTCCGAAAGCTTCTATTTTCAAGAGTCATTTCCATTTAAAGCAATCTCTACTCTACAAGTAAAGGTATGAATTTCTTAAAACTCTATTTCCATGGAAGCTCAAGAACTCAAAATCATTTCATTTTCATGGGGAGTTGTCTATTGTGATTTGCTTAGAGATCATACTTGTTTTATGCTAGAAAAAGCTTGGGTATCTTGAATTAGGTTGATAAAAGAGCAATTTGGAGAAAGTTACTGTTTGAGCATGAATAGTGACAAAAATGGGTGTGAAATTTGGGGAAAATTGAAATGTTTAATGATTCTCTTGTCTCTTGAACCTCTCATGTACTTAAACAAGCTCTAAGTTGGTAGATACTTGACATTCTTTTCATTTGTCTCATGAGTACCACTTGGCTAATGCTCGAATATGATAAAATGCCTTGAAAAATGATGTAATCTTAGAGGGGTATTGATTGTTGAGCTTTAATAGAATGATTAATTGGTTCCTCTAAATTGCATGGGTCTTAAAAGTTTGTCAAAGCCTTTGTAGATAAGATTGATACTTGGAAGTGGAATGTATTAATTGTAATATCCCTATCGAACACTTGGCTTGACTTAAACATTTGTGTAATTCTTGAAGGAACCATGGCCTCAAGACCAAGGACAAGAGTGGCAATCCGACGTGGCGGATATGAAGGCGAGTCATCACGACCACGAACAAGAGGAGCAATCCGATGCGGATGATATGGAGGTGAATCATCATGACCTCAACGAGCACTCATCACCGGAAAAGCAAGAGTTGAGCATCAAGAGTACGAAGACGCTTTCCTTAAAAGATTAGGCATCATCGATGACATGCGTCAAGTGTTTACAAACTTGAGTTTGAGTGGGTTCGTTCGTCACAAGCAGTACATGAATCCCATGAACTCTTACTACTTCTTCCGGTCGGTGCAACTATTGTGTGAAGATCCCAAAAACCCGCACCCCGATCATGGCTACATCACGTTCAGCCTCAACAATATATTGTCCAAGATCACTATCCGAGATATATGCAATCTTTTCCACTTTTCATATGGCTCGAAGGTCGACTTTCCCCAGTTCCAATACAAAGGAAGCTTTTGGGGGACCATAGCTTTGGGATGGATAATAGGTGGACCAAGAGTGGACTTAATCCGGAACCCGACTATAAGAATGGCCGCGAAATTCTTGAGCAAGACATTATACTTTCGGCATGTTGAGGAGAGATCTATATTGACTCATGGAGAGGTATGTCTATTGTTTAGATGTCTCACAACTTTCTTGATGGCGAAGAGCAGTCCTATGTATGAAGAGCGAGTTGCAAACAATGTGAACCTGGGATGTGTCTTTGCATAGACACTAGCGACAATGAGACTAGACGATCATGGAATGACTTCAGCTCATGTGACAATGGGAGCGTTCTTGGAACCACTCTACAGAGCCGGAGGACTCTTCCACAATCCTTTGATGGACTTGTCGGAGGAAAGCTACTTTGCACCCTTCTTCCCACGTGCAAACGACTACCTTTACTCGGGACCTCTTCCGCATGAGTTCACTTACATCTTCACGGATCGCGAGGGACAGTTACACCGTCTACGGCTACCTCGACCTCAGAAAACAAGCCTGAGATCTTTCTTCAACATCATCTTCAAAGGATCGGAAGACGAGACACTTGTGAGACAAATTGAGATCTTCCAACTCTTCTTTCCTCGTAGGGCCCGAGTGGCGCAGCCAGCTCCGTGACCCTCCACTCAACACCTAGGATACACCTCCGATGAAGAAGAACACACCCGCTGGGACAATGCCGATGAAGCACGCAACTACGACTCATCCCCATTTGGTGGGGACTCTCCAAACTAATCGGTACAAATTCACAACTTTTTGTACATAGTTTTCTTTCTAATTGTTTCGATTATGCATTTTTTGTTTACTCTTTTCCTTGGATTTCGTTCTCACCGGAAAGGTGTGAAGTAAGTCAAGGGAGAGGGTAGTATTTAACATTGCTTTTAGTTGTTTTGTTTTCTTTCTTTGAGTCTGGTTTGTACATTTGTATTATTTCATTTTGCATGAAAAGTTTTCAAAAACTACCTTCAAAAACAAGCATGTAGTTGCATTTACACTATAGATTTGTCTAGGAGCATATAGGAATTCATTTCACTTGCATAGGGAATGATGACGAAATTTTGTTGAGAACTTGTTTAGATTTTAGCCAATGGCCTTGTTTAGGAACACATTCGGTGTTTAGAAATCTCCTTGTTGAACTTGTACAGTTCGTGCTTTGAATTCTTAGTCTTACAACTTGCCCAATTGATGATGTTTGCTAGTCTTGATGCCATTCTCGAATTTATTTGAACTTAATTGAATCTAATTCTCTCGTTTATGGATCTTCAATGCATAACCATGTTAACCATATACATATTTAGACTATCTTCACCTTGATTTACCACACTTATTAATCCAAATAGCCATTTCCCAAAATAAATGGTTTCCCACCTTGAAACCTTACCTTTCTTTTATGTCCCCATTAAGATTTGCTTGAGTGAGGCCTCTTGTTGATAATGTTTTCATGTGCAAAATAGTGCAAGTATAAAAACGACAATTGTTGGCTTTCATTTGTTTGTTGATGTTCACTTTTTCAAACAATCAAATAAATCAACAAGCACGAACAAGGATGACATTGAAGTACTTAAGGTTCGAATCCACAGAGGGCTTAGAATTAACACGATGAGATTCCAAGGAATCGACTTGAGCTAAAGAAGATAATAGATTGGTTTTGTAACAACTTAATGAAGCAAAGAAACTAAAAACAGAACAAGATTTAAATGGTTTTAAAGCAATGGATCTAAGGATAGGCAATCGATCTAGAGGGCAATAAACAATTCAAAGAAGCTAAGGGTTTCAACAAACAAGAACCATCCTAGGGCATGAGACTCATTCAATCTAGATAAAACCACTCTCATGGCATTGACCCCTATGCAATCAATAGGTTAAGCTAAACTCTCATTTGCTCTCCTACAGTCACAAGCATTAACAAACAAGCTCACAAATACCACTTTCCACCCTAACATCAA
>WJSH01002618.1:140830-189602 GCA_009757365.2 Lepidium campestre
GCCCAATCAAGTTTAGGGATTTTCTAGGGTTTGATGTATGAATGAATGCAAGCTAGATATGGATTATTTTAGGGTTCTTCACCTCTTGTAATATTAATGCTTAAGTTGAATTGCCCATTTAGCTTTTGATCTCTAGGTTGTTAATACACCGAAAGTGATTGTTTAATAGCCTGAAAAACCAATTGGTGAGCAATTGTCCTTAGACTGCGGAAGTTGATCTAAGGCAAGTTTGTGAACATATCAAACCTAATTATAATGCTTGTCTAGGACTTTTAAGACCAACGGAAGTTAGGATTCTAGGTTGCTAAACAAAGTAGTTGATGCCACGAAAGTGGATTAGCTATACATTGTGTGCTTTGAGTGTAAGACGGTTTTTATTGTTCCCTGAATAATGCTTGAATTCATCATTCTGATTTCCGGAAGAATTTCCCTGAACTTGATGTTTTAATTTATTGAATTTAATCTCGTTTGTTTCACTTCTTGTTACTTGACAAACCAACAACCCAAATTTTCTTAGCTTGAATGTTAGTCGAATAGATTGATAGTGTGACTCTTGGTCTTTGTGGATTCGACCCCCTAGATATACTATTTGATTGATGTGCACTTGCAATAGGAATTTATAGGGTTTAAAACTCTGTGTATTAGACGTGAACGTGGGGAGGAGGTTAAAAACGAAGCCTTCAACGTCGTGAGCAAGGAGAGGAAGATGAAGGCCGTCCCAAATGGTGAACGTGAAGGCAAGCTGTATTGGCTGCAGCCATTCCGCAGACATGAACGAGACCGAGAGTATGAAGAGGTCTCCAACAACACACACATTAGGGACGAAGGTGTTCAAGTCATGGCCATGGAAAAGCAGCTTGAAGAGGATGCAGAGCTGAGCCGAGAAGAATCTGAGCAGGTTGTTGGGCCTATCGGACGGAGCTACAAGGAAGAGAAGAGAAGACCGATCTGCTAAGACCGAGGAAGTGAGCATTGGCAAGGATGATGCTGACATGAAGATGTCGACCAATGCAATTAAGAGGAACAAAGAACCCGACCCGTGCACCGCTTATGATTCGGGGTCGAATCTCTCGGGCTGGGAGGGATCTGGTGCAGCGTGGCATCAGGCTTAGACCGGAGCACGCAGGCTTATACTCTCTCTGAGCCTATTCTATTTTAGTTATCTATTTTTAAGACTATTTGAGCTTTTGTTGGGTTTGTTTGAATAAGGGCTTAGGGTCATTTGTTTTGGGCTTAAGTTGTGAAAGACCCTTTCTTTTTTAGATCTATTTCGTGGGGCTCAAGAGGAGATAAGGAAGTCTGATCAGTTTAGGTATTTTTCTATTTATCTAGGGATTTCTAGTTTTGATAGTTTTCCATTTATCTTAGGGTTCCTAGAAAGTCTTAGGCCCATTAGGTTTTAAAGTTTTCTCAGAGAATTCACTATATAATGTAACCCCTTGCTTCATTAATAAAACAGAGAGAGACTGAGAGATAACAAAACCCAAGCTTTTGCTAATGTGAGAAATCACAAACCCTAGCTGTCGTCGAGCTCTGCTCCCACGTGAGGAAGCCTGAGCAAACGTGAACCTAGAGTTCTGTTGCTTGGTAGAAGGTCCCTTGATTGATTCAGTCATCAAGGTTGAGCTTATCTATCCAGTTACCGAAGCCATCGCCGTTCATCGCCGCCACCGTTGTACGTGGCCGCCATTCCGCCGCTGTTGACTGCCGCCACTTCTAACCCTGATTTCGTCGCCGCTCTTTTCCTTTGCTTCCACCACCTCTTTTTCTTGTAGCTTCTGCCTCCGAGATCAGAAACCCTAATCTGATTTCTGCGCTGCACCAAAATGAGAGTTTAGCTTAACATATTGATTATATAGGGGTCAATGCCATGAGAGTGTGTTGATCTAGATTGAATGAGTCCCATGCCCTAAGATGGTTCTTGTTTGTTAAAACCCTTAGCATCTTTGAGTTGTTTGTTACTCTGATCGATTGCCTATCCTTAGATCCATTGCTTTTAAACCATTTATTTTGGCTCTGTTTTTAGCTATCTTTGCATTCATTAAGTTGTTACAAAACCAATCTATTATCTTCTTTAGCTCAAGTCGATTCCTTAGAATCTCATTGTGTTAATTCTAAGCTTCTTGTGGATTCGAACCTCAAGTACTTCAATATCATGATTGTTCGGACTTGTTGTATTTATTTGTGTGTTTGAAAAACCGAACATTAGGAGGCGAGCTTGTTGACATGGAGCACTAATGCTACTTTGACATGTATTCTTATGCGTTAACTCAACCCTGATAACAAAAACTTATGAAATGTGAGAAATCAAGAAGTAGAAATTTATTTGCAAATGAAATGTGGACAATTTTTTTTTTTAAACACCTTTGTGATTATTTATTTCGGGAAAAACTGTTGCGGACGTTTCCAAACAACGACGACGTCATACAAACATATTATAGTTAAAAACGTCATACAAAACTAAAACTTAACGATTAATAATAATAAAAGGTATCCAGAATGAAAGAAGAAATAAACATCTTTTGCGACACATTACTTCATTAGAAAAGAGGAAAGCAAGTTAGATCGTCCTAAGAATTTATCCTAAGGTGGTTTGCAATCTTCATATAATGGGGTAAATATATTCTTCGAAGAGGTCAATTGTGAACAGCATCCTCATGTCATCAATCGTGTCTTCTGTTATTTGATATAGATGTTTGCTCTGAGCATCGAGTTCTATCAACTTCAAAGTGAAAGGCCCACAATCCCCGGTCCTATCATTTTGGGATACATCGTCCATCCTATAAACCACAAAGTTACTTGGGGGACTGAAGTTTGGGATGTCCGTGCAGATGTCTTTAACAGCAGTAGCCAAGGCCGTGGCTACATGCTTAACCATGGCATACATTTTCTTGGTGTCGTAAAGAGAAGTAATAGGGTCAAGGACCTAGACTCGTTCTTCAGTCAGATGAAAAACCAGCTCTACCCAATGACTCTTGTTCCAATTCATAACTGTGTAGACGTAATTCAAGTCAACATACCACTTCAACTGTCCATAGCAGCTAGGGACAATGCCTTTGATGTAGTTAGTAACCAAACTAGACCACGGCTTGTTGTTTCCAGGCTTCATCTCTGTGTAGTCTTGTAGCAGCTTATGTACAAACCATGTGTCTAGCACGGACACTTTCTTCTCCAACGACATCTGACTAAGTTTCCTTGACACCAAACCAAGAAGGGTTTCCATGTGCTGCATTTCGTGATTACGGACGTCATCATACAAGTATTGGAATCTTTATACATTTACGTCGGTGATTAGAGGAAGCTTACATTGGTGCCAAGCCACTGCTGCAGAGTGTAGATCTTAGTAAAGAAAGTCTTCTTCTCCGAATGCCCATCAATTAAAAATGACCTGGCAGGATAAGACCCAAAATAAAACCCACAAATCCATAAATTGTTGTCAACGATGGTGTAAACTTTTTGTAACTTACTTGTGTTTGCCGGATGTCATAATGTCGAGGAATTTTTTAGTTACGACTGGATCAAAACCCAAGTCTTCCAAGCGGGGTGCTGAAGGGCTGTGTGCGCCATGTTTCGCAGACTTAGAAGGTCCGTCATCTATTCCATAATGAAGAGGCGCAACCCTAGACCTTTTAGGGCGACTTGGTGAAATAGGAATCTGAAATGACAAAAAACATATTCGAGATCAGAAATTTTCAACCATGTCCGCAAGGATTACATATAACATTGTACATTTTTCTTGTCATATTTTGCTTAGGGAGACCGTACAGCCCCAACACCAGTACGGACAACCTCTCCATGTTCTTCACTCTGCGAAACAACTCGAAGGAGGATTTAGTAATACAACCCAACTTGTCTTTAACTAACCTTATGTGTACAGCAGACATCAGGAACATTTACCTCATCACTAACTCTAATGGCATTCTCCTTTTGGTCCATTTTCGTCTAGACATTGACATACTAATTGAAATCGGTTTCACTCACTTTAGAAAGATATAAAGAACTTGCTCTTCTTTATTGATTAAGAAACTAACTCAAAACTTAATCACAACTCTCTCTAAAGTCTTAAAAAATAACTCTTCATAAGACATGTATTTATAGGATTAGGCTAACTCCCTATTTCATTTTCTAAAATAGGAAAAGAACAATTTTCCTTTTCCTTAATGGGAAACTTACATAAGTCTAATCTAAATCTTATAAGCATATCTTTAGTAACTAACTCTTACTCAAGATTGCTTGTTCAACAAGTAAAGGAATTATCCAACATTCACCCCCGTAATTCCGACTTGAATTCCGGGTTGAATGATCTCGATGACTCCAATCTTGTTTCTCATCTGCCAAGTCTGAGTAACATCATCATCTTGTGTGTGAAGATACTTAGGAGAGCTTATCTCCATTGGTGCTTTGTAAAGACGGTTAAGTGATCTTGTTACTTGAACTAGCAATCTTCCTTGTGGATCTCTTAATGTCAATTTTTCTCCTTTCATCTTCACTTCACACCCATTCTCAGTTGCTTGTCCGAGACTTATTATATTGTGTTTTAGGTCAGATATATAGTAGATTTCTTTCAGCTCTCTCTTCTCACTTGTTGTATCCATAAACACAATAGAACCTTTCTCGACAATACTAACATGTGAACCATCACCAAACTTCACCTTTCTTTTGATGTTCTCATCTAATTTGGAGAAGAATTCTCGATTCCATGTCATGTGATTACTTGCCCCATTATCAAGATACCAAATACTTGATCCATCTTTACTTGCATCATAGTTATTTGGAAACACTTTGTCTTCATTCAAGAATACAACCTCATGAACATAAAGAGCTTCTTCTTCACCCTCCTCCTCTTCTTCTTCGTGTTCATTAAGGTTTGCTTCTTGATTCTCTCTAGGTCTATTGGGACAAGCTGGAACAAAATGACCAGACTTGTCACATCTCCAACAAATCACTCTAGATCGATCATTCTTTTGCTTTCGATTATAGCCCTTGGTTTCTTCCTCTTCTTGGTCTCGGACATTGGATCTTCCTCGACCTCTACTTCGGTTTCCTCTACCACCTCTGCTATAACCTCCTCTGTTTTCTCCTCTACCGTATTCATTGTTGGTGAACAAAAGTTTTCCTTGATCTTCTTCATGTGACTCGTTGCTAACCCTTTCTTCATATGCCTTTATTCTCCCAACAATGTCTTCAAATTTTGTAGTCTTTAAATCAAGGACTTGTTCGAGAGATGCAACAATATGGATAAACTTTCCCCTTGGGAGTCCCGTCAAGAATTTCTTTACCATCTTTGATTCTTCTATGGATTCTCCAAGAGCGGCTGATTGTGCTGCAATACCCGAAATTTTGCCAGCAAAATCATCAACTAAATCGATGTCACTCATCTTCAACCTCTCTAGGTCTGTTGTTAAGGTCTGTAGTCTCGCCTCTTTCACCCGGTCTGCTCCCTGATGTCGAGTTTTAATGGCCTTCCAAAGACCTTTTGCTGAGCTTTGATCTCCAACTTGCAAGATGAGAGTCTCGGGAATAGATTGAAACATAAGAGCTATGGCCACATCATTTTTCTTTTGGTCATTAGATCCTGGTTCAATCGCTTCCCACACTTCGCTTACTCGAAGTGTAATCTTCATTCTCATCGCCCAAACTGTATAGTTTGTCGATGACAGCATAGGACAACGGATCAATGGCACTCCAAGGTCCTTGCTTTGTGGTGGTGGATTATTCACATCTCCCATTCTTGGCTACGTGTGGCTTCTCCTTGCTCGATAGGATCTTCGACTCAAGCTCTGATACCAACTGAAATCGGTTTCACTCACTTTAGAAAGATATAAAGAACTTGCACTTCTTTATTGATTAAGAAACTAACTCAAAACTTAACCAAAACTCTCTCTAAAGTTTTAAAAAATAATTCTTCATAAGACATGTATTTATAGGACTAGGTTAACTCTCTATTTCCTTTTCTAAAATAGGAAAATAACAATTTTCCTTTTCCTTAATGGAAAACTTACATAAGTAACTAACTCTTACTTAAGATTGCTTGTTCAACAAGTAAAGGAATTATCCAACAATACTTTCCATTACAAGGGTCGTCATCATTCAGCTGTGCGATTGCTTCTTCCTCCCCATCCTGAGAATGCTGAATGATATTAATCGCCATTCCAGAAAATATACTTGATCTCTTTTCCAATTCAAAGAACTCAAATTTCAACTTTGGAAATTACCTTTCCTCCTACGTCCTCGCCAACATGTCCGGATAATTGTTGTGTTTGACAGCCATCTTTGATGTCTCGCATCTAGACGTCTAGGTATGACGTCTGTATCCCTGTATCATCTTGTCTTTCATCTATCGGAGGGGCATCTACAAGATATGGAGTCGAGTCCTTCCCAATATCTCCCACAGCCTCCTAAATGGATAAATGCCACTAAATACAGCTTGACTAAATCGTGAGGTCAAATAATTTAAAAGCAATCATAAATACCTTCGGCGACTTGAAAACCTCATCTAAGTCCTAAAGTCATCATTACTGATTGGGATTCTCCTTTGGGAGCTTAGTCCTCTCTGAGTGAATTAGAGTCTTTGCCTCTAAAATTCCGTCCATTGTACAAGACACCTTTCAATCAAGATTAATATAAGTATTTTCGTTCCTTTTCAAGTGTATTTTTCTTGAAGAATCATTCTTTCTTTAGACTTAAGTGTGTGATTCACTTAACTCTTTAGAAGCAGCGACTTAGCTTGTTTGTGTGATTCAAACAACCTATTTCCTCCACCAATTGAGAGAGTCAATCAACCCCCACTGATTAAGAGAGTCAATCAAACCATTACCTTACCGTCAAATCAGCTTCTATTCGCTCGGACTCACCAAGGTCGAGTGTTTGGATTCATATCCGAGGATCTCTCCCCCGAAGCCCCTATCATAACCGCATCGTTGTAAAGATAAATTGCTTCATCAATACAAGCATTCACCAAATGGTCAGCACAGAACTTGATTTTGCGAGTGATGACAATCTGCTGTATTTTTTCTTCCTTGAGGAGGTTTGGACTATGTGATGCAGTGATGGTTTAGTTTAGGGTTAATAATTACATATTACAACACTTATTTGTTTATTGATATTTGTAAAATACCTTATGAAATTGTATAAAATCAAACAAAGAAAATTCTAGCATTTAGTAGTTTTATACAAAAACTACTTTTAATTTATGAAAAAATAAGTTTAAATTCCCTTGGTTTGAGTTCTCTATGTTAAGAGAGAGTAAGGTTTAGTTTTAATAAATAGGTCGACTAGTTTGTTTATTAAGTTTTACAAGATAACTTATAAAATTTATAAGACTGTATAAAATTTAATAACACAACACCTCATAAGCATGAAACATCTCATTTTCTGTCTAATTTGTTTATAAAGTTTTATAAAACCCATTATAAAACTATATAAATTTAAAAAAAAATATTAAATGAAATAAAATATTTAACATTGAGGGGTTTAGTATGAAAATCATCTTTAGCTTAAGAAAAATTAAGTTTAAATTGGTTTCCTCAGTTAAAAATGGGTAGGGTTTAAATTTAATAAAATAGATCGACTAGTTTGTTTATAAGGTTTTATAAGATACCTTATAACATTGTGTAAAACCAAACAAAAATTATTAACACTATAATGGTTTAATACGAAAATCATCTTTAGTTTTAGAAACATTAAGTTTAATTTTCCTTTGGATTCCCTCTGTTAAGAAGAGGTAGGGTTTAGTTTTAATAAATAAGTCGACTAGTTTTATTATTAAGGTTTATAAAATACCTTATAAAACTGTATAAAACCAAACAAAAATCTATATATAAAACAACATAAACAGATAGGAAAGCGTCTAGAAAATACAGAGAAATTATTTTATAAAATTTTATAAGAAACATTATAAAATTGTATAAAACCAAACAAAAACAAAAATTGATACAAATTAACGGGAGTCAAGTTCCTCTACAAGCTTTGTACGCTAATAGCTATCTCTATCTAATACATTAATATGTTACACTCTTTATAAAGAGTCAACGTTCTTATCAACTAATTACAACATGCGTCCAATTACTATACTAAATCGTATGACTAACGAGCACCTGCAATACAAATTTTCTTTAATCTGATAAACGGTCCTTTTCATTCTTCAGAGTTTATTTTACGAAATTTTTCTGACTAGTTTGTTTATAATTTTATAATATCTAAGATAACAGTAGATATTTTTTGAATTTATATGGTTTTATACGTTTGTTTATAAAACCCTACAAAATCTTATAATATCCAAATTTTTTACAAAGAATGTGTATGTTTAAAACTTATAAAGAACTCATAAGGGTTTAAAATATTTCTCATAGACAAGATTATAATGTTACTTATAAACAAGATTTTATTCTGGATTTTATATGGTTTTATAATGTTCATACAAAAACTGTGAAGTTTAAACTATATACTTGACAATTAGCTATTACAAATGCACAGCTGTTGGATGCCCAATGATAAAACACGTAGAGAAGCCATCACATGATCCAAAAGCTGTAATAACTACATATAAAGACAAACACAATCACGATGTCTATTACTTCAAAGTCTAGCATGTCTTCTTCTCTACTTCCTCCATTAGTTTCTTATACTCAATTATGCATAAGCCTTATGTACTTCATAAGCTGGTTTTGTAAGGTTGGGTACTATCCTTATAAAACTTATGAACATTAAACCATAAGCGTATATAACAGCAATGGCCATTTATGATGAGCATGAGTGATTTTAAGCAAGACCTGTGATCATCGCATAGTCACAGATAGGAAAAATCGAGGAGAACTCACCATTGGAACATCTCTCCAGCATCATACAACATTTTTCCCCCAAAGTCATGATCACAAATTTTAGCTTTGGTAATCTAATGAGCATAGAGAGAAGTGCAATTGGGGATGATGGTGAGTCAGTCCAATCCTGTTTTTGTACTGTCATATAAGTCCAACTTTTAATATTATAGACACCAACTGAGATGACACAGGTTCACAAATCATTTAAGAATCATGAGTCTTTCAACGTTTTTTGTTGCTTTCTAAAATAATTTGTATACCAATTTGCTTTTACGTGGTTCTATAATATCAACATCATAACCTATTAACCAATTGCTCCAAAGGTTTACTTAAATCTTCAGAGAATACACTCACCTGAGGGAAGTTAGTAGAGCAAATGGCATAATCAGCTAAGTCAAGGAGCTCATTTAAGCCTTCCCTTCTTTTCTCTGCATTAATTAAGATAGATATATTACTACTCTGTATTAGGTTCCAGCCATCTGATTGCTTCCCCAATGAATCAATATCATCAGGAGAAGCAAGGTAAGCACTTTCTAAATCCCTAATCAGTTCTGGGTCAACAAATGTATCCCAATCTACTTCACTGATGTGAAAATCAGGATCACGAGGAGAAACATCACAATTGAGACCATTAATTTGTGACCAAACCCATTTTTCTCATTGTGAAAAATCTATTCGCAAGCAGAATCATTCCACGTGATTACATTACCTTGATACCAGCTATTAATTCACTAGCTTCAACAAATTTTTGCCATGACATTGATCCAGTAAACTCACAGTATCTATTCTCCCATACTGGAATCTCATCTTCTTTACCGTCACTTTTGGAAAAAGGATACACAATTCAAACTATTGTAGGATACAAGTATAGCAAATTAAGAGTTGAAGATTTTAAGATTATATCAATGGAAAAAAAAGCATGAAACAAGAAAAGACCTGCTATGGTAGAATCGAGATCAATTATTTCACTTTTCAATTGAAAAATCTCAACCAACGTGATCGATAATTACATAGTAGAAAAATGAAAAGAAAATTAGGGATTCACATCAATTGATTATTGAACCAGTCAGATTAGGGGAAAGAATCTGACCTCCATACTGAATAGCTTCATCGATGAAGCTATTCACTTGCCGAAATATACAGTCAAATCGGTCTCAATTTATCAACGATCGAAGAGGAAAATCGACGAAATTGGAGAAAAAAAATTGAGAGAAATCGGAAGATGAAAACGTCATAGAATCGTAGAGTTACAGATTATGGCAATAGCAATTATGTTTTTTCCAAGTTAATGAAGGGTACTTTTTGAAAATGTACCAAGCGGCTTAGGTACTATTAAAAATGTGTAAGGTTTGGAGGTATTTTTGAAATTACCCCTAAAATTTAAGGTTTATATAGTAGATAAATATATATATATATATATATATATATATATATATGAAAATTAAATTGGAACAATAATTGGATTATTAACATTATAATTATTTTAAAAATTAATATTAAGTTCTATACTACCTATATTAAGAATAATAGTCTTATATAAAACAAATTACTAAAAGAAATGAAAATAGTATGTATGGAATATATATTAGGTAATTGAATATTCAATGAATCTATAAGAAATATAGGCCACATTCATTTTAGGGTGTACAATAATATGATGTGTTTAATGTATAGAATACAAATCAAAGGATATTTACTTCAATAACATTTCTTCAATTTACTAAAACTATTGATTTTAACTAAAATTGTAATGACATTCTTAGTAAATAAATATCAAAATTAAGGTTATAAATTCAAAATACTATCCTTTTATTGTATAATAGATTTTAATTTTTTTGTTTTTTATTAAGGTTGTGTATAATCGATTTTTGTTGGTGTTTAGGGTATTTTGGAGAGATTTTGTGACGATTGAAGGAAAATTTTATTTGGGTTTTTAAGGAATTAATGTACATTTGTTAGATTTGTTAGTTGGGTGTGAAGGTTTCTTGTAATAATCTGTTTTTAAATTCTGATTGGGATTTTATAATGATGTGAAATATAGCTTCGTTTTATCCATAGATTCCTACATATATTTATCTTGTTATGGAATATGTGAATTCTTATGAGCTATTCGACTTTATTAACAACAGTGGCTACACATTGCTAGAAAATAGACATACTGTTTTTAGAAGAGTTGTGAAGAGAATAGACGTTGTTGAGGTACGTGTCATTGAAAACCAGAAAAAGCTTTATTTCTCTTTTGCTTGCTGGTTTAGTATGTAACTTTTGTCTAACCATAAAAGCAAATGAACAAACAGGGTATTGAGAAAGTGAAGACAGACAAGAACGATAGACTGTCTTTGCTCGTCTCAAAGATACTGAACCAAAGTTGTTGATCCATTCCCCAGTTTGGTTTAAAATATATCTTTACATGTTCCCATAAGGTGAAACATTAACAACTCTGAGCTAGGAAGTTTGATCTTCAAATCTTTCCATGAGTTTGTATTTCATCAAATCTAGCCTCTTAGGCAGATTGGTAGGTTTTTGAATACTTCATTGTAGTTTGGTAGGTTTTATTTTTAAAGCTTAGTAGGTTTATTTGTTAAAGTTTGGTATTTAGTAATATTAGTTTGGTAGGTTTTTGATTTTTCCAATTGTAGTTTATAGGTTTTTTGTTTTAAACCTTCATAGGTTCATTTGTTATTGTTTAGTATTCGTAGTATACGTTTAGTATTTGTAGTTTGATAGGTTTGTATTTCTCTTTTGTAAGTTGGTAGATTTATTTGGTATAGTTTGGTAGGTTTTTATTTGTTAGAGTTTAGTAGGTTTAAATATTAGAGTCTACGGTTTATTGTTTATTTTTGTAGTTTGGTTGGTTTATTTTTCTTATGTTTGGTAGGTTTAGTATTAGTTTGGTAAGCTTATTTGTGAACTGTTTTTCTGTTTCAAATCAAGAGATATGGTGAAAAATGACTACTCCCACAAGTTATACACGGAAGGAAAGTCACCACTACTAGCTCAGAGCAGATCATATGGAGCTTTAAAAAGTTTTTGAATGTATTCACCACTACTGTTTTTTTTGCTTTTTTTTTTTTGTTAATGGGTATGCTTTTTTGTTATTTCTTCGATAAAATCAAAACAAAATTGCGATTATAATCGTATCATGTTCGTAAATATTGTATACTTTGTAGTTTGTACTTCTGTTATGAATACGTCTCTGCGAGTATGAATGCACATAAAAGTCACAAACAAGTTCAACCAGAAGCTAAGTGATATAACATGAAACATTATAAAAAAAAGTTTAACGTTAAAAACAATAAAAATGAATACAAGTCAGGCTCAGTCACACCGGATATGTTATTTACAGATAATTGACTTTTTAGCCTTTTCCTTACTTTTTATTTTTCTAGTTTAATTAATAAAAGTTTTGAATTTGTTGATAAGCTAAAAGAGAGAGGAAATTTTGAGCTGGTTTTATGCTTTTGTTTGGTGGGTTTTATGCCTTCGTTATGTAGGTTACGAAATGTAGGTTTTGTGTTTTTGTTAAGTAGTTTTTTTGACATGGTAAGTTTATGCCTTTGTTGGGTAAGTTTTACCCTTAGTAGGTTTTATGTATTTGTTTGGTAAGTTTTACACTTAAACGTGTTAACTCGATAATAAGAAGTACCAACAAATCTACCACACTTAATTAAAAATAGAAATTCCCACCAAACAGAGTTAGGTGTGCCACGTGATCATGGTCCTCAATTTTGGTGCCCATACTGCATCAAATCTCTCCACATATGAGATATTCACCCCCGAATCCACTCGATCTTTTCCTTTCAACGAGCGACTTCCTCACCCAAGTCAATGTCCTCTTCGCGCAGCATGTTCAAGGTCAAGACTTGAACTCCTTCTCCTATGCACACAACGCTGGAGGCTTCACCTTGTGCATCATGTTCCACTTGCCTCTCATGGCTCTTGGTAGCACTCATAGTTGCTGCAAATCGGTTTGGTGCAGATGAGAGGTTGATGGTGTTGTGCATGAAGCAAAACACATACGAGTTAAGATACTCATCATGCAGGATTCCAATCATATGTCAATCAGGAGGTGGCACACATCCATCGAGGCAATGTCACATAAAACAACATCTCAATACATTCCACAAACAATGAAAGTCACTAAGACTCGACGCCTTACATTGACTTTGTTGCCGGAATAGAGCCAATCTAACACATATGGCTTCAGGTGAGCATGGTCTGGAATAAAAACCTTTGCACTAGCTCGACCGAAATGACATTCTCACAGCTCCCTATGTCAATCACGAGTCCACACTCTCGATTCTGATGACGCAACTTGTTTCAAACAAGTTGTTCATTTGACACGAAAATCAAGAGGTGAAGGAATCAAGGCAGAACGACGAAGCATCAAGGACAGTCTGGTGCCATTGTTCATTAAACGCTAGTGCCATTGGTTGGGCAGCTGCAGAATGAATGGTGATACATACGATTCTTTCTTTTACCTTTCTCTCTATCCAGGGGCCAAACTCAAGTTAACTCCACTCACGAAGATAAGCTTGTGAGTTTCATTGGATATGTGACCATCCTTATAATTTATAAGGATATGCAGGAGGTGCAAACGAATTTGCATCCATATGCGGATCATCATATGGTGGCTCCATATGATTCTCGTGACCATCAGACATCGGCACAGCACCAATATGGTCTTCACCCGTGGCTTCATTGATAGAAGGTGTGGCGTTTGGTGCAAAGGTTTTGGGGCTCGGTATGGAGCCTGAGGAAGGGATTGAATGGCGTTAGCTATCAGGGACATCTGCTCTTCGAGATAGTGGAGGGCTTGGCGCATCAGCTCTCCATCAATATGTTGTGGCGGATGTGTTTCACGACGAGTACGAGCCATGGCAATGCAGACATTCGGTTGGCGGCGACAAATCGTTTGATCAGGCTGAGAAGCCGATCCTTACCTCTGATACCAAGGTAGTGCAACATACACTAGGGATAGATAAATCTACATGTATATTTACTAGCATATACATCCCTATCTACAATTGAACTCGACGTTCATGTTGGAAGGCTTCTTGCGTGTTGAAAACCTTTCTCAAGAAAACTAAGATTTTGAGGTTCTCTCTAAGTTTGAGAAAACTCTCTTTTTTATAAAACTTCAACAACTGAATACAAAGACGGAAATTACAACACTTATATAAGAATTTTAGAAAACCTTAATTTAAGCGGGCCTAAACAAATGTGCTAAATTCAAAAAAAATGAATAATTAAATAAGCCTTAAATTAATTAGGCTTCTTAATTTAAATAGGTCCATCGAAATTGGCCTAATAAATTAAAAAAATTGGTCCTAAACGTTTGAGCCAATTCATTATCCAATTTAATTATCTCACATGGGTAATTAAATATTGAATGAAACAAATGGACCATAAGACCTTATTAAATGACGTTAGTGGAAAGAAAGAGAGTTTCATTTCCCGAAAAATCACTAAAAAAAACAGTCAATTTGCGATTGAAAAGTGGAACTGAAAAATCAGTCGCAGATTTAGCCACTAATTTGAGACTGAATTGTGCCACCACATATTCAGTCACAAATCAGTCGCAAATTGGCGACTAAAATATACAGTTGCAAATCAGTCGCACTTTTGCGACTGATCATAGATCAAGACTATCTCTCGCATATCTTGCGACTATTGTGTGCCACCACATCATTAGTCGCAAATCAGTCGCAAAATCCACGACTGATTTGCGACTGCTGTTAGGTATAAGAAAGTGTGCTACTGATATGCGAGTGAAGTGAAAAACCAATTATTAGTGGCAGATCAGTAGCAATATTTGCTATCGATATGTGATTGATTGTTACATCAGTCGTAAATCACTAGCAAAATGTGCTATTGATCTGCCACTGATTATTTATAAAAATTGATAATTCACGATTTTAGAATATTGAAAAGTTCAGAAGAAAATGTAATTCATAATTTTTTAATTCATAATTTTACATAACTAAAGGATGTTTCTACATCATATTATCCATTTAAGAAAGATTATGTATGAATTTTCAAAATAATTCAAAAACACATTGAAGTATATGTAAATAAACTTCTTTACACATTTGGATTCAATTTCCTTTCACTAAATGAAATATTATGCTGTTTGTTTCTATAAATTATTTAAAGTATTAACAATAAACTTTTAAAATGAAATAGCTTTCAATCGGTTACGCTTACCCGTCAATTTCGGGAAAAATATTTAACCCAAGCATTATTTATTACACCATATATATTACTGTCTGTAACAATTTATTGAAAGAGCTTGGTAGCCCAGTGGCTACTCGGCTAAGCCAAAAACCTTACCATTCTCTATACACCACAGTTTGAGTCTCTGTGTGAGCCAAAACTTTTTTTAAAATCTTTTCAATCTGCGATTGATCTTTCCCTCCATTTATTTTGCGAAACCGCTCTAATTACGCGGGTTTTTTTTTGCGAAAATTGTTGTCGTTGATCTGCGACTGTCACTTAAAGTGTGACTGAAGTGCCACTGTTGTTGCAGTAGCAGATCGAGATAGATATTATCGATGGTTCCTCTTCCCCATGGAGACTGAAACATTTCTCTTAACAATTTCTTCGATTCCTCTCAATTCTCTCCATAGATTCTCTCAAAATTCGGTAAACAACCACCAAATCTGATGCGGTCATCAACCCAAGTACATCAACAACATACAATGGAGTGGAGTTGGTTGTTGAGTTTGTGGCTAAATACACCAAAGATAAAGGGGATACGAATTTCCTTGGGAAACATGTCAAAGATAAAGGTGAGACTATCTTCTTTGATATGTTTCATCTGCCTAAACTCAATAACATATCAAACTCTCAAGCTGCTAAGCCGGACTCAAGAGACAGACTACAACAACCATGATCAGCTAATCATAAGGATGTACGAGCACTCATTGAAGCGTTCTAGAATATTTATAGAGAACCAAGCGACGAATTAAACTTCTATGAATTCTTCACTCAACCAGTTAAAGCCTCGAAATTGAATCAGACCAAACAAAGCCCGGAGCCAAAAGTTATGGATTTTACAAGTTGAAGGATATCCATTGAGGCTGATTGCGTTATAATGTCAGATGTTGAGTGGCCTAGCCCAACTCAGATGCGGCCTTAACTCCAGAACAATTGGAGAATATTTTTGGGTCTTGTAAGGTTCCAACAAGCCCAAGAACATGCCAAACAACCTTCGGATCACAAAGATATGCTCCATTTTTGAACATGGGTTGATTTGGTTCCGTTTAAGGCAAGTCTGTGACCCGCTTACCTTAAGAGACTCCAGACTTATGAGTGGCAACCAGGGGAGTGTGTAAATAAACTAGAAGTTGTCCAAGATGTTCTTGTTGAGAATGTCCTGAAATCATTTGTACTTTATTTTACGGAGTCGTATAATCGAGTATTCGTTATCGTATAATATTAGGTAGTTATAATATTTTGCTAGAAACCAATTATAACTTATAAATTAAGAATCTGATGTGATATTGGACAGATTGGAGCACATGGAGCCAACGGAAGAGGACGTCTTGCAAGTACCTGCTGGAGCAATGATAAGATCAAGGACTAAGCTATTCAACCAAACTATTGGAGGACTCCTTAGGCGTATTGAAGGGCATGAAGAAGACTATCCAAGTCCAACCACAATGGTTTTGACTTGTATTCAACAAATGGGTGTGTAATTTCATTTGCACTCTTTTTCCCTTAGTGGGTTTTGTCCCAATGAGTTTTCTCACTAAAGGTTTTTAATGAGGCAAGTGGATTACACATTCAAGAGGCCTATTTGTTAAATAAGACAAGGCCCATTTTGTTTTTATGCCTTAGGATTTGCCCTTGTATTTTTTCTATTTAAGAATAGCTTGTAAACACTTTATCTTTAACAATCTTTTGAATCAAACAAACTCTTTTCAAATTTGTTTATCTATTTGGTGTGTCATATCCAAAGAACCCTAACGAAAGATCAAAGGTCTTCGGCAACCTTTGTGTGACCTAATGATCCATCTTCTTCGATCATCTTCTTCTCTCATGAGTAGAACTGATCAAACCTATCTTTTACTTTACTTCTGTAGTATTCGATCTTAGGAGGGTCATATCAGAATCTATTACTAATATTATATAATCCTAAAGGGTCACACACCTAAGTAGATCAAATATTTATGGGTTTAGAGATTAATTATCATATATATATTTGTATACATATGATAATGTAAGTTACAAGAAAAGTAATTGTTACTTTTCAAATGCTTCAGTTACGTTTACTAAAAGGTGGGTTATGACCCATTAATTACCAGTTCTTAATGTCATTAAGTGGAGAAAACGTTTCAGCATTTGTACCTATATAATCACAACTCAATACACTATTGAGCACACACAATAACACACAGCAACCCTAAAGACTAGAGACAAAAACGTTTTGAGAAGTGAAGAGATTTGATCTCAACGGCATTAGCATCCCGTTCCGATCCAGTTTGTGTGCGTGTGAATATCGATAGAAGCACTACGTTTGGAGTACTAAAATAATCTCGGTTCAGTCGATTCGTTGCGCTGCGAAATCTCAAGGTATATTTTATACTTATTGATCCGGTTGTAATTTAAAATTAGCTTGTTAATTGCTTGATATTGCATAATAAATTCGTTTCCACTCAGTTGTATCAGAGCATACATGTTTAATTTTGAAATTGGATCTAGTTTAATCCATATTTTGGTATAGATAAATTAATCTGGTGGTTTCATGATGCTTGAGTTTAATGAGTTAATCGTGTGTTCCTGAATCTGATTCGTTTTTGTTTACGTTCATCAAGCTGTAACCTTTATCGAATTCGCATCTTGTGATTGAATGATATTTGATATGATCATCCGATAATTGCGTTAATAATTATGTTTTGCGTGGCATGTGAAAGCATTTAAAACTTGCATAATTATTTTAAAAGGATCTCGTGTGAGAGCATTAGCCGCAATGTTTGACTTCCGATTGAATGAATTATTTGTTATGATTCTCACATTCGTTGATCTTTTATGAGCAAGAGTTTTATTTTGAATAAAATTCTAAAATCGATTTAGAGTAAATTAATAAATAATTAAATTACTTTTAATAAGATTAAAATTATTTTAATTACTAATAATCCAATAGAACACTTTTTTGTATTAGTTATATTTATTTTACATGTGATGTAAATTTAAATATAAGTTAAGATTGGGTTAAAAATTGATTCCTTTACAAATATCAAGTATTTTTGATGCTTATCCACTCTGATCAACTATTGAAAATTGTTTTGTTGTATGATTGGCTTGCTAAGTAAGGAGTCTACAATTAAATTAGTAAGATAGATAGAAACCGTTTCTATGTGAAAAGTTTGGTTTACTTGACTAATCTATCAAAACGGTTTTGGGCTTAGACGCATAAGTTGGATAAGACATAAGATGTTATCTAACAACTAAGAATTATATAAGATATAATTAACAATGTGTTGTTTACCTAAACAGCTAGTCATTTAGGCAATGAGCCAAAGCTCACTTGAATTCTAGTAAAAAATAGATCTTGGATCATTATATTCATTTTGAGGATAATATTGTTTTGAATATAATGCGAGTTTTCTTAATTGTTGAGATTTCATACTTGTGAACTTCATATTAACATTTGTTATTCTTGTATACATCAATGTCAACTCCTCACAGTTCTTTTTCATTGTGATCTGTCCTTGAGAAGGACAAATTGAATGGATCGAACTTCCTTGAATGATATCGAAACTTGAGAATTGTTCTCAAACAAGAGAAAAATGACTATGTCCTGAAAAGGTTCTCTCTGAAAAACCTAAGACCAATGCTCCTCATGCGAAGAGAAATGCTTATGAGAAGCATGTCAATGACATGGTTGATGTGTGTTGTCTCATGTTGGCTACCATGAACTTGGACTTGCAAAAGCAATATGAGAACGTGGAGTCACCAATTGACATAATCACTAGCCTGAAAGGTATGTTTCAGGAGCAAGCACGAACTGAGAGATACCAAATGGTTAAATCTTTCATTGAGTGTAAGCTACCAAAGGATAGTTCAGTTAGCCCTCATGTCATTAAGATGATGGGTTGTATTGATAACCTTGCAATGCTTGACTGCCCAATAAGCCAAGAGTTGGCCACTGATCTCATTTTGCAGTCATTGCCGTCAAGTTATGATCAATTTGTTATGAACTACAACATGAACAACTTGACAATGACTTTGACAGCTGTGTGGAATGCTCAAAACTGTTGAGCCTAATGTTAAGAAAGAAACCCCACACATTCTTTTGACACAAAAGGGTAAAAAGTTTAAGAAACAAGCCAAAAACAAAGGAAATGGCAAGATAAGCTGGGTTGTGAATCCAAGCAAGTCTGACCAAGCTCCTAAGTTTAAGCCTGGTCCTTCTAAAGTTGATAAGTGTCATTATTGTAATGGTTCTGGGCATTGGAAAAGAAACTGCAAAAAGTATTTGGAAGATCTGAAAAAGAAGAAGACTTTCGATGCATCATCTTCAGGTATTTATGTTATAGGATTAAATGTTACTACTTCTAGTTTTTCTTTTTGGGTATTGGAAACCTGTTGTGGTGCTCAATGAAAGACATGGGAGAAACCTCTTATATTCTTGGAATAAGAATCTATAAAGATAGACTAAACAAGCTTATTGGACTATGTCAAGATACTTATATAGATAAGGTCTTGCACAAGTTTAATGTGCAAGATTCTAAGAAAGGTTTTCTACCAATGTCTCATAGGCGTTAGATTTCTTAAGATGTGATCTTGTGTTAAGTGAAAGATCAAGTTATTTTATAATATGTTGTTCATGTTTAGACAGTTTATTTGTGTTTTCAAATTAATGAAATTTGTTTTAGACTTATTTAAATGTGAGTTAAAATTAATAAAAGTCCCAAAATAATTTTTGTCATTCTTATAGATCATCAAGTACGTGACTTGATCATGAAAGTCTATAAATGGTAAATAAAAAAATTATTAGAGTCTCTAGTCATGATTATTAACATGGGACATTGATAATGGTTAATGACTAGTATGTGAAGTGACTGATGACTAAGTTTCATGTAGTCATTTGATATGTTGTATCAAAGTCAATCACATAGATATGTGTTAGAGAACACAATATTGGACAGACCTGCTATGAGATCTCTACAAGATTGTTATATGAGTGTCATAAGAGATTCTCATTACGACAATAAAGTGTAATCCTTTAACCTGAGTTCATTATGGTTTCTTGCTTATGGATTGGTTCACTTTGATCTTATCAAACGTCAGCCGTAAATGGTGATTATAAAGGTATTGATTGGGTGTGCCATGAATTTTGTAAAGGAACATAGTTGGAACAAGATGGGATTTGTTCCTCCTATATAACATGAGATATATATATATATATATCTTTTGGCCTATCGATGGTTTAATATTGAAAATGCATGGCCGTGCTCAAACGATGTGAATGTCAGTCTTTTGTTTGATCAGTATATACCAGAGATCGATAAAAGAGATGATCTAGCTTGATAAGGATGACACGAATTATTGCCTTATGCTAAGATCGAGATATAGAAGCAAAAGGATTATGGGAATTGATGATTCCGGTACAAGTGAGAGATTGTTGGAAATGTCTTAAAATCATTTGTACTTTATTTTACGGAGTCGTATAATCGAATATTCGTTATCGTCTAATATTAGGTAGTTATAATGTTTTGCTAGAAACTAATTATAACTTATAGATTAAGAATCTATTACTAATATTATGTGATCCTAGGGTCACACACCTAAGCAAATTGGATCAAATATTTATGGGTTTAAAGAATAATTATCATATATATATATTTGTATAAATATGATAATATAAGTTACAAGAAAAGTAATTGTTCCTTTTCAAATTCTTCAGTTACGTTTACTAAAAGGTGGGTTATGACCCATTAATTAGCAGCTCTTAATGTCATTAAGTGGAGAAAACGTTTCAGCATTTGTATCTATATAATCACAACTCATTAAGGTATTGAGCACACACAATAACACACAGCAACCCTAAAGACTAGAGACAAAAACGTTTTGTGAAGTAAAGAGATTTGATCCAGTTTGTGTGC
The DNA here is from genome assembly GCA_009757365.2 of Lepidium campestre. Lineage (NCBI taxonomy): Eukaryota > Viridiplantae > Streptophyta > Magnoliopsida > Brassicales > Brassicaceae > Lepidium > Lepidium campestre. The sequence continues at coordinate 161,763 of WJSH01002618.1, forward strand.
GTGTGAATACCGATAAAGGCACTACGTTTGGAGTGCTAAAAGAATCTCGGTTCAGTCGATTCGTTATGCTGCGAAATCTCAAGGCATATTCTATACTTATTGATCCGGTTGTAATTCAAAATTAGCATGAGATCCTGTTTTATTTCGTTCTTATTAATTGCTTGATATTACATGATAAGTTTGTTTCCCTTCAGTTCCACCATGCACCGACACACAGAGAATTAAACAAATCCCTCTGCACATTAACACTTTCCTTTCTCGGATGTGTTCACATTGAAGGCATTCACTATCCAACGGCTAGGATATCAAGTAGCATCTCTTTTATTTAATTTTGAGTATTTCCTTTCTTATTTTAGTCTTATGACTGTTGGCTCTTCCCCCTGTACGAGCTCAATATAAGCTCATATTCTTTCTTTTGTTAAAACTAACTATTATCATTGAATCAATAAATTTTATGTTTTTCTTTACAAAGTGTATCTTTGTGTTCTTGTTCTTTTCTTTAGGATCTAAGTGTGGAATCACTTGTCTTCTATTGATTACGGATCAGATTGCTTGTGGAATCAAGTCTTCTTATTCGTGTGTGGTTGTGGAATCAATCACAAACTCATCACCTCCATCTCTACCAACACCCATTTCCGCATTCAAGCTTGAATTCTTTAGATCATCCTGTGAACAGAACTTTGGTGGATTCCGAGGTTCTCATCAAAATCCATGTATAGTTCGGGTAGATCTAGATTTGGGAGAGGAGGTGAACAACGTGGAATCAATAAACTTCACCAAACATGGATGAAAGATTTTCTTCACATCAACAAAATGAACTTCTTCAAATTACTTTAGAGGATTTGTTCCTAGATCCAGATTGAGCCAAATTACCATCATTGGATCCATGTCCAAAAGAATGAATAATTTGGTATGATTTTTTTGCTAATTTTGTTTTTGTTTGTTAAGTATATTATTAGTTAAATTAGTGATTTATATGGTACATTAGGTGGAATTATGTGTTAGATTAGGTTGATGAAATTTTTATTTGCTAGATTTGGAATATTTAGAATTTTTGTGAATTATTACTGAATTTTTAGGAAATTTTATAAATTGTAATGAGTTTTTATAAATTTTTATGAATTTTAAAAATTATAATTGAGTTTATATGAATTTTAAAATTTATAATTGGGTTTTTATGAATTTATATGAATTATGAAAAATATAATTTATTTTATATGAATTGTTTTGAATTTTTATGAATTTTAAAAATTATAATTCAGTTTTTGTGATTGTAAATGAATTTTTATGATTATTGTTACAGTTTTAATCAAGACGGAGGTAGTGATATTCCAAGACATACTTTTCTCTGCAGCCAGACCGACCGAACCATTCTCTGAGCCCTTCGATTTTACCGAACCTTTCTCTGAGCCCTTCGATTTTACCGAACCCCACTCATTTTCTTTGGTTTTTAGCTTTTTTGAACAATTTATGTTTTAAAAATTTTGCATTTTTAAATAATTTTGTTTCTAGAATATAATATTTGTAACAAAATTTAATATTTTAAAATCTAATTTTTAAAATTATAAAATATAAATATAAAACACAAAAAATTGAAAAATATATTAAATCTGCGGCGAATGCTTTTGCAACTGAACTGTAATTGATCCTTCTGCGTTATAGATAAAGTAAACATCAGAATACAACATTTATGTACGAAAAAAAAAAACTAGAACAAATAAGTGATAAGGCAAGAGATCTATGAAAACAAATCTCTAAGGTATGGCAAAGGATTAGAGTGTAGGAGTTTTTACAGACTAATATACTAACTAACCTAAAAGCCTGATTAAAATACCAATAATTAAAAAGACTATAATTGGAATGTACCAGTTGTGTTCGAAATGATTATTAAGAAAGCATCAACGGAAATTTTTAGATATATTACTCAAAAGAATCGGTATAACACCCTAGTCGTTTGGAATTGAAAAAATTATGTCTCAATTGTTATAAACATACAATTAACGGGGAAATCAAGAAATAGATCAAATTGAGTGCTTGTATGTCAATTTTTATTTTAAGAACATGAATAATGCTAATATTTATATTACTATATATTATTACATATATATAAATAAATAAAAATAAATCAATAAAAATAAATCTAATCATATATTCTTAATTCTATATAGAAACTCTATCCTATATAAAAATAGAAAATTGTGATTTGTGAAAATATAAAAATGGTACAACTTTTTGGATAATATTATAAATAAAAATTATTATAATAAATTTATTCTATCAAAATAATCTAAAATTTAAATAACTGAAACTAGATTTCAGTTGATAAAGTAAAAGACCATTAATTCAACAAGAAATAATATTATGCAAATAATTAAAATAAACAAAATTTTTGATTTTCCCATATAGTAGGTAAAATTTATTATTACTCAAATTAATTTAATTGTGTTTTCATTATATATGAAATTATTGTTTTACACATGTTGAATGAGGGTATACAAGGATATATCATCAACATTTGCATGAACAAAACATATGAGGATGAATAAAATTTGTTTAAACATATTACAATATATATAGATATATGTAATAAATTTAATTTGATAACAATTCTGTAACAATTTCTAGAAAATTAATTTTAATATTATTTAGAGAAATTTGGGTCAATAGCCACAAGTTTCTTCATAATTAGGTGATCCGACAAATTATAATTGATCGGATACTATTTTTTCTACTAAGACATGTTTGCTCCTACTTTCAATCAACTCATATCTCTCATCATATAACACGTGCATATCTTTTAAAAAACTTTTATTGCAACTCTTTTTTGTCATTTATCTTTCAAATTCTCTCTCCTCTCCACATTTCTCTCTCACTATTCTTTATATTATCCATTTTCTCTGCCTTCTCTCATGTCACCTCTATCTTTCTCTCTTTCACTCTCTCCCAACAAATAAAAAGACTTCTTTTTTACTAAATAAAACAAGTAATTATTTTCATACGATTATAACATGATCTTTTTATATGGAAGATGTATCATAATTTATTTGTATAGGAAGTCAATATATCAGAAAGAGAAGAAATCATTTTTTGGTTTGTTTTCTTTTCAAAACTGATTATTTATTGATAGATTTATGTATATGTGACACGAATATACAAAAATGGAAGCAAAATAAATGTGTTCAGGTTGGCATTATGCACATATTTTTTGAGTTGTTTGTTTATCCGGGGCACTAGATATCGATTTCCTAATAATTGAATCGCATTAGATAGGAACATTCTGCAACGCTTGTTTCACAAAACATATGGGCTCAATTTTTTCTGCATTGTTGTTTGTAGCGATTTTCACTCTCTCTTGCACATATTGTCTGTTTTTAAATCTGTTACAGATATCGATTTAGTTATCGGTGTCATTGTTTTGTTTCTCGTTAACACTAGTGTTATTTGTAATGTTGAGTGTTTTGCATGTGTTGGCAAGACTAATCCTTACAATTATAATTATTATATGTGTTAGAGCATTTTTTACATCCATTTATTGATTTATCCGATAATAGTAAGTTTTTACCTTCTTAATTTATATTCGTCCTGCCTTAAGTTTGTTGAGTGGGAAGCTTTACAACAAAGAGTATTATAGCTATTATAGTTTTAACCATTAACTATTTATTTATCCGGTAGTATAAAAATAGTTAACCGATAACTATTATTTTATACGATAATTATCTAATTATTAGTTAATTTATCTGTTAACTACTGATTTGAACCCCAAGATAATTACCATCATTATTTGAGTTTGTCATGCAGAGATTAGAGTGCGACGGGATCACAAACTCTGAGTTTTTCTATTTGTTAGAATTGTTTATCATTTAACTATTATTATATCTCATAATAAAAACTGTTTCAACCTTCAACAAAAGTATTATATGTATTACAATTTTTAACCTTTAATTATTTCCTTATTCGGTGAAATACTTAACCAATAACTATTATTTTATCCGATAAATATTCAGTTATCAATTAACTTATATGTTAACTATTGATTTAAACCCTTAAGATAGTTACCTTCATTATTTGAGTTTGTCATGCATAGATTAAGAACTCAAATAATGAACCTCACTCATACTGTCTTCACTCGGGTCATCACCGCCAAGATGCAACTAGCATTTTAAAGTATGGAGGTGCATTTCTTTCATGCAAAAAGTTTGGGACAAACGCTTCTTCATAATATCATCATTTTCTACAGTCTCAAGTGGTGTTTGAGAAGATCTGTCAACCTCCATTTCTCTTGTGGCTAGGTATCACTGTTTCGGCTCTGTCTGTTTGCAACCTCAATGATTCTTCATCCGTTTTTGCCCATGCGGTTCAACTGTTATCATATAATTCTTATATTTGCATAAAATATATTATTCTCGATCACTACAAGGAAATCTCAATAATCCAAAAGTATGGTTACATCGGCTTTCTTGTATCTAGTCTAGTATTAAAAAAAAAAATTATAACATACCTAGTTTGCCAACTTATTCCTCATATAGATATGATCAATGCACAATTTAATAAAAGAATATTTTTAAGGTGTCATATGCTGTGTAAGGTAAAAATGATTTTATATTTGGTAATAAAAAGAAATAGACATTATAATAAAAATTGTTGCACTAAATCTTTTATGTTTGGGGAAAGAAATCTATAATATAGAGAAATCATATTGTTTACTTTTATTATAATATATTAAAATCAGAATGTGGTGTAAAGGTCACGAAAAATATCTCTCTCATATCCAAACATTAAATGCTCTTATCTCACATAATCTTTCAGTCAAATTTGGTTAGAGCTATTATGGTCTATTTGTTTATTATGTGGTAGTCAGATACTTAATTTCCAAGAATTCATAGTTACTTTCTTAATTATTTTATGATTCATGAATATTCACCTAAATTTTTTTTGGTCGACTAAAGGACCAGAGCCCCCAACTTATTATAATAAATAAAGAATCAACTACACCACAATACATCGTGAGCTCGTCGGCCCGTGAAGATCCTCAAGTAAACACAAATGAATCCAATCTAAACTATCATTAATCCTATGAAAACCTAAGGGTAAAGAAAAAACATAGTTAGCTAATCGATCAACAAGATGATTAACTTCCCTTTACACGTGTGAAATCCGGACTATTCAATCCCTTGAAAGAAAGCCATAGCACATGCGTGCTAGGAATGACAAAGGATGAGCATCACTAATCTTTGTCTGAAGAAAACTCACCACCAACTCCGAATGCACCTCTAGCTCCACCTGTCTATACTGATTTTCCCACGCGAGATACAAACTATAATAGACACCCTATAATTCAAAAAGAGGGGCGGAGCACACACCTAAATTAACGGCCTCCACACCATTCACCTACAGAATTCCGTAGAACCCCACCTACCGTCACTCGACCTGGATTCCCGTGAGATGCACCATCTCTATTAAGTTTAATCCACCCATCACTTGGTAATAACCACTTAATAAGACGAGGCTCTCTTCTGATAGCACTAACATAGCGAAGCTTCTTATGTACTACTATAACCTCCAAAGCTTTATCTGTAACAAATTTCACTCTGTCCCGGCAAGTACCTCCAATATCAAAGACATTCCCACAACGCCACTTCCAACCCCACCATAAACTTGTTGTAAATAGTGTAGCCCACAGGATATCATGGTGAATAGTAACCAAACCAAGGTTCGAGAAAAAACATTCTAACAAAGTCATTAAAAAGAAAGAACTCTGTCTTTGCCGTGGAACAAGACGTCGCCAAATCCCCTCCATCGATGGGCAGTCACGAAGAATGTGTAACGTAGTCTCATTATCGCCTTTACAAACTAGACAAAGCGCAAAATCACATATATGACACATATATCTCTCGGTATTGGACATTAGCACATGTTTCACCCCTAACCACAGGAAAACACATACTCGTTCATGAGCAACAACCTTCCAAAGCCAATCAAAGAAGCATTTCATATTTTGTTGACATATAGCAGATCGCATGAGCATCGAGTAAGCCGATGTAACCGAGAACACTCCAGTCACACTTTCACTCCCACAATATATGGTCCCTAGCCCCAGTAACATTGTTTAAAACTACCGTAGCTAGCTGTAATCGAGTCATTTCTGGAAGGTATTGGCTCACTAAATCCCAGTTCCAACACGAGTCTGTAGTCCAAACTTCATGAGCTTTCATTGATAAAACAGAATCCGGCATCACCAAGACTGATTCATTAGCTAACACGAGTTCGAGAGCCACTTATCTCACCAAAAAAGGATATCACGTCCATCTCCCATGACCCAACTAATACCAGAGACAATGACCTCGCGCAAGCTCGAACATATGCTCTTCCATGTCGAAGACCAAGAACTACGAGGGACCAGCCAAGAGGTATCACGAATCAAGCCAACATTATATTTTCTGCGAAGTAATCTGGCCCATAAACTATCATTCTCATGCAGCAAGCTGCAACCAATTTTGGCGACTAAAGCCTTATTCATCGGTTGGAGTTTACGAAATTCCAATCAACCAGCAAACTTAGGTAAACAAACTATGTCCCAAGAGATAAGATGATGATGTTTCTTACTATCCAAAGAACCCCACCACTCAAAGGAGCGAGAGAGCTTCTCCAATCTGTTGAGAACTGACTTCGGTAACACAATTGTACTCATCGAATGAACTAGTATCGAAGACAACACAGCTTTGGTTAGAGTAATTCGCCCTGCCATACTAAAAAATCATCCTTTCCATCCCGAAATATGAGAAGAGACCTTCGTAATTATTTCACCATACGTGTCCTTGTTAATCATCTTGTGTAAAATCGGCATATCCAAATATTTACCTATATCACATGTGCGTTGTATACCACTTTCTTCACTAATCTGAATCGCAAGCTCACGTTGCACATTATCAGAGAACAAGATCTTTGACGTAGCTAAGCTCACTTTCTGTCCACAGGCGTTACAAAAAGTACTTAATACACGCCTAATCACTCTTACTTGGGCAATAGATGCTTCGACAAAGAGTATGAGATCATCCGCAAAACATAAGTGAGAAAGTAATGGACCACCATGAGACAAACAAATCGGTTTACATTCCTTACTAGCCACTGAAAATTCAATCGGGTGACACAATCTTTCAAGATATAAGACGAAGAGTTAGGGAGATAAGGGATCTCCCTGACGCAATCCCCGCTGAGGCTGAAAAGAAGCAGTCTTTTTCCTATTCCAAAGCACCGACATCGACGGGCTAGAAACACATGTCAATATCCAGTCACACCAAGAGTCCGGAAGTCTAGAAGCACAAAGAGTATCTTCTAAGAAATCTCACCATATCCGGTCATATGCTTTCTCCAAATCTAGTTTGAAAAGCATCCACCCTTTTCTTCCTTTTTTCTTCCTCATAGAGTGAACCGCCTCTTGTACCACAACAATGTTATCAGTGCTAAGACGTCCCGGTATAAAAACTCGACTGAGCTGGTCCAATCAGATTAGGCATTACTCTCTTAAGGCGCATAACCATCAATCACCTTAAAACACGTTACACAAGCTAATATGTTGAAATTGCAAAATAGTTTCAGGCTTAACAACCTTAGCTATAAGGACCAGAAGTACGTCATTAGCACCAGAAGGAAGAGAGTTGGTACCAAAGAAGTTCAAGACATATCGAAAAAGTGAAAGACCCACTGTCTCCCAACATTGTTGATAGAAACAAGGTTGATAACCGTCAGGACCAGGTGCTAGAAAATGGCCCATACTACGAACTGCTTTCTCCACATCATAGGTCGTAAATGACTTATTAAGATCAGTCAATTTCTCACGTGTCAAAACCGGAAAACCAATACTAGGCCAAACATTGACGACATGCGGAAGATCATCCAAAGAATATAAGGACCCATAATACGCTACAACCATATCTTCAGGAGCTTTCTTATCCGAAATACAAACACCATCATTGTCTTTCAACATCTCAATACGACTGCGCCTTCTCCGAATGATAGTTGAAGTATGAAAGAACTTTGTATTGCGATCACCAAGAGCCACCCACTTTTATCTGGATTTTTGATACGAAAGCACCTCTTCCTGCTCTAGGACTACACCTAGCTCCTTCAAGAGAGTAGCTTCTGTTTCTAGCAAATTATCACTCTGATTAATGTCCAAGATATCTTGAATAACCTTGATTTCATGCATTAACTTCTCCTTACGCTTAGTCAAGTTACCAAAGACATCACGGTTCCAGCTACGAAGTTTAGCACGAAGAATCTCAAGCGCCGTAGAGGTACATATATCCTTCTTCCAAGAATAGGATAACATCTCATGAAAATTAGGATGACTCAACCAAGCTGCTTCGAACCAAAAAGGTCGACGCCTCGGATTACCACTATCCAGCGGACACAACTCCAAATAAAGAGATGCATGGTCCGACGTAAGGAAAGATAAATGTGTCACTACCGCCTCATGCCACTGTAACCGAGCTCGGCCACAACAGAGAATCCGATCCAACCTTTTAGCAATAAAATTTCTCTCCTCTTTTCCCTGCTTCCAAGTAAAATGATTACCACGAAACCCCATGTCAATCAAGGAGAGATCATGTATCCATTCACCAAAGGTAAAAGAATCCTGTGATAACTGATCATTTCCACCACATCTTTCATCAAGACGAACAATTGTATTAAAGTCTCCCCCAATCAATAACGGCTCAGTAAGATTCTCAACAACATGTTTTAACTGACCCCATAAACCACTACGTCTCTCCACAGACGGAGCAACATATACGACTATAAGATTCAAAATCTCATTGCCATTCTCAACCAATACATGAATGAATTGATCAAAGGAGCCTTTAATCATAACAATACTAACACACAGTCGCCATATCAACCACAGACCTCCCTTATGCCCCATGGCGTCAACACGAAAGGAGTTATCAAACCCTAAACATTGACAAATGCGAGCTGCACGGTCCCCGCTCGCATGAGTTTCAAACAAAGCAAGTATATCTGTATCAAACTTCTTCAACATATATCTTATCGCTCTTCGAAACACGGGTTTATTAGCCCGATAGTTCCAGAATAAGCATCTCATCATAATATCATAAAGACAAAAGAGAACTATTGGGCTCCCCTGTCATGCAAGGGATGAAGCCTCAGTTAAAGATACCAGAGACTCTTCCTCACTGCGTATCTGATAATGAGAGTTCACCACATTGCACAACAAATCAACATCACCTGCAACAACTGCACCACCAAGGATTTGATTCTACACTTGCATCCCATCCTTTATGCCTCTGTCAACAACGACAACATCAAGTGTTTGGTTTTCGACCTACATGCAGCATCAGAAGGCACTAGAGCAGGACCACAATCACCCACTAATGGATTACACATCTCAATAACAACCCGCAGTTTCTTTCCTAAAAACTCAAGTTCCAATTCATGTCTGACTGGACCAAAAAAAGCCCCCTTGCAGGTCTGCTCTACTTAAAAAAGATTTAGGTTTTGGACTGGTAAAGTCAGACGATCTATTTCCGCCTAAATGCTTCTCCTTTAAGCTCTCTCTCAAACCACTCTTCACCTTCGAAAGAGTAACAGATTTGACCTGACCAACTGAAACCTCATTGCCCTGTTTTTGCAAAGTCTGTTGGAACACTTCATTTTCCTTATTAGTTGCACTAGAAATCTGAATATTACTCAAATCGGAAGTAATATTTTTGGTACTCAAATTGGCAAAACGATTCGAAGTGGGCACGCTCACATTGCTTGAAATTTCCTTCAAAACTCGGCTCATTTTCGCACTCTTATTAGTTTTCAGTGAAGTCAGTCCCGTAATTAGAGAAGAGTTCCTCCTAGACCCACTCGAGTCAACTGGACCATTACGAATGGTTGGACCCACACCGCTCTGTTTTGCAACAACAACAACCCCAACACGACTCTGTTTTGCAACAGCAACAGCTCCATGCCCACTCTGTTTTTCAGCAGCAGCAGTTCCCACACCACTCTATTTTGCGGCAACAATAGCTCTAACACTAGTAAATTGCTCATGAGCCTTACGTGGACAAGAATGAACAAGATGTCCATGTATGCCACACATCGAACAAATATCTGTTAAACCCTCATATTCAACAAAAAATTTATTTCCATTAATAAAAATAGTACCCTTCAACGGCTTAGAGAGATCAATCTCCACACAAATTCTCGCAAAGCAAGCTCTCTCAAAAATCAAAGTTGTAAGATCCACTTTAACTGAATTTCCCAAGCCAGTAGCTATCTTCAAAAGAATTTCATCATGGTAATGATTACACAGGATATTTAACACTCGAATGCACATTAGAGTCGTCAAAATCTCATGTCTCATTGGATCAAAGTCTGAAGACCACGCTTGAACCATAAGATAACTACCAAACATTCTTCACGGTCCACCCGCAAGGACTTCCAGATAATCTTTCTCGTCTGCATAACATACCATAAAGAATGATCGAGGTAAATCAGTCACATGAATCTCACCCTTCGGTTTCCACAATTCCATTGACCTCTTCTGCAAAGGTAAAAGAGCAATATTTTGCCTAAGCACCTTAACAATCATACAATTCTTCCATAATTTATCCATCGTCTGCAACACTTCTTAATCGATAAGTATCGACGGTTCCCCATCAACACTATTAGGGAACTCCACACGCACCTTCTCCGCCACAAACCCTCTCGAAACCACCTCCTCTAGACACAAACGACCTCCACACCCACGTCCTCTAACTTTCTCAGCCCATGACAAAACCTTCCCAGTATCTGGTGGATCTCCGAGCAGCGAACCTCTGTCAATAACCTCCACCATAGCCGTGTCACGCACACCATCACCAGAAACCCTAATATCGCACATTGCCTCTCTTTACCTTATCACGCAACTCCACTCGTTAGAAATTTTTTGTTATTTTTTAATCAACAATTGGATCCATAAGGTGTGATCCATAATCCAAACTTCTTCTTAAACTTTAAACAATATCATGCAAGGTTGTGTGACTTCCCAAAATTGAATTCTTGTGGGAAATGATGCAAAAGTGAACTTTTAACCATTTGACCAAATACAATTCTTATTTATTCTATATTTATACAAGAGATGCATTTTGTATAATAATTTTTATGAGAGTCAATTGTAATTTTTCCTAAACACAAATTACTTGTGGGATAAGTAGTCTCTTTTTCAGCTCCACAAATCAAAATTATCCTAAAATCAGTAAAATTTTGTTGTTGTGTATATTTTCAAAGCCAACCCATCAAAATTCAATTTTCATGGTTGCTGAGACGATTCGGGTTAGTCTTAGCCGAGTTTTTTGATGAGATGTAAGATTTATGTCTCTTTAGAAATCTGACACTTGAAGAGTCTTTGTCTATATGTAAAATTTGGAGCCTGAATTAGTTAATTTGATAATATATTTAGTGTTTCATTACTATAATGTTAGTCTGAATCCGTTAAAAAAGTGAACAAGAAAAGAATTCTAAGAAAATAAACAATTGCTTTCAGTTTTCTTCAAACAATTGGATTCTCAAAATATTTTATTTTTCAATTTTTGAAATTATAACATTTATTCTTTTAAGAATCTCTAATCTATAAAATGAGAGATAACTTGGATGAACAAAACCGAACCAAAATATTATTTGTCTAAATCATAAAAATCTAGCATGACTAGAAAGAAAAATAATGGAGTCATCCAATTTACCTCTGAGATCATGTCACAAAATATATATATAGTTCCACAGAATTATGTTCTTTAAAAACACACACAAAACTGTTGTAAAACTGATTACTAAAAAAGAAATAAATCTTTTCTAATACACAACCTAATAAAGCAGGCTATAAACTACTTTTGAGGAAAGGTGAATTTACCGCAACCCAAGAAGTGAGATTCCTAGTTAGATCTACTTGCGACTTACTCATTGTCTATATAAGCTATTGCATCTTTAATCAAAATGCCAATTATGTGGGATCTCAAGATAAATTCATGATAACTCAGCTTATCGTTCACCACCTTCAAGCTCTTCTTGATCTTCAAGCTGGCCTTCTTCCTTGTTGTTAGGTTCAGAATTTACAGTCTCATTATTGCCATTACTGCTCCCTCCAGTTTCCTTATGACCAAAGAACAATCCCGAAGAAGACGAGTCCTCTTCGTCAAGATCCTCTTCTTCCTCAGCATTCTTATTATCCTTTGATCTTTCAGTTACACTGCTATCCATCCATTGCGGACAACGGTGTGTCACCCCAAGATCCGCTTCAATCAGTGAGGTATTAGAAACCCGAGAAGCCCGCTTGATGCAAGAACATTCTGGTACAGGATGAGAAAGGAAACTAGAAGCTTTTGATCTTTTGGACGATTCAATTAGACCCTCTAGTATACTTTTCTTAAGTAGCTTCCGAACAGATGTTATCCAAGTGTGATTCGCCTCATACATATGATCTCGGATCTCCTCTAAAAGCATTGCGATTTGTTTCCTGCAATTATGATAAATTTCAAGATTATGACTCTGGTCTCAAAACAGATTGTTAAATAGCTTCCAAAAAGGGTGATATATTCATTACATTACCTGTCGGGTCTAAATGTCTTAGCAGAAGCAGACTGGTAAAGCCTGTGTCCCATTACCAAACTAGCAAAACTTGGATGTCCTTTCCCATCACGATCAAATCCTGAGATAAATACATCTGCTTCCACGCTAACAACATAATCAATAGCTTCCCATAATAACTTGTGAGCATTAGTTCTCAGCTCAATAACCGTGCTCTCGGGCTCATTGTCACTCTCAGCTACCCAACCCCACCAACCTTCAATGTTGTAGTACTTTGGTCTAGCTGGTGGAGGCGGAAGCGGTTGAGGCCTTTGTTTTATGCTTTTCAGCGAGTCATGTTTAGTTTCTTCCTCAATCGAAGGTGGTGTCATTGTCTTGATATCTTTATGTTTCGCCTCACGCCCATACATCTTAGCGAGCTCCCAGCTAGTACTAAGAGAAGTTCGATCAACAACATTCTCAAACATGCCATGTAAAGGAATTAGCGTTCTCTGCCCGCCAAAAACCTCTCCCCCGGCTACATATATAATTGTATCCCATGAGTATCCATAAGCTCTTAGAAGAATACCAACCTAAAAGAGAATCCAAAGCATTTAGTACAGGGTTTGTTACTCTACCAAGCTAAAATCTGTAAATATTCACTCTTGCTTACTTCTTCTGGCATCAATGGACATAAGCCCTTGAGGCGCTGCTCAGCTGAGTCCACAGAAAGCTTCCCTTTGACGATCCCACGTTTTATCATCCAAGCTCGTTTATGTTGAATAAGTTCGGTATGAACATCCTTTGAGTAGCTCCAAAATGCAATAAACACGTAAATCGTAATATACTATGAAATTGTCTATTTTTCCGCAACTGTATAGTATTACATAACTTTAAAGTACCTGGAACAGTTCAGCACAACCATGATATGCCAAAGCTTCTCTTGTCATTCCTGGATCATAGGCTATGAAAGGTTGTCCCAAAGGTCTCAGTCTGTGAAATCACACAAAAAGAAGTCAAGAAAAAGAGAAACAAAAACAAACTTCAACAAAATGCACACAAGTCCTGGAGAAACTAGCCTTTGCAATACTTTAGTGGAAAGTTCTTGAACCTCTTTCCTAAATTGTAAGGCATGGAATGCAATTCTACACCGTAACCTCTGGTATTCTTCAAGATCACTTGGTAGTATAGCCTTCATGAGAAATCAATCAGAATATACACAATACTTAATCCTATTAAAAAATGATTGTTAAGAAGATGTAAAGTTTTTCATTACTTGTAAGCATCCACCATTAGGGACAACAAGTTCAACGACCGAGTGCTTAATGAGAACAGGTAGAACATGGTGTAAGTAGTAATAAGGCGAAGATCCATAAGCGACTTTGAAGGAAGGAATCTGTTTCTTTCTCCTAGCCCATTTGAGATTCTTTGGGAGAGTTTTAACAACTCTAACATCTTTTTCAAGTGAAGCCATAAAGTGTTCTTCGTTGTACAAATATGCAAAGCTCTTGAATTGTGAACTGCTCGAAAACAACAGCAAATTAATGAAGTTTCAGAGCAAAAGAACTAAATCAACAACATCAATCATATATGTATAAATATATACAAATTTAATTCCAAACCTAATCCCTTTGCTGCTGGTTGTTGATTGTATCTCAGGAATCACCAGAGTGGCATTAAGAAGCCGAGAAACGGCTACAACATCAGGAATCTAAACAATTACCAAAGTTAAAAAGCTACGAAAAATGTCACACTAGATTGAAATATCATGATGTTCTGAATAAGACTTCTTACAGAATTTCTAATCTCGTGGAAACCACCTTGTATTCTAACAAATACAAAACCATTCGTCCTTGCCGGAGGATCTGTTACCCCAAAATTACAAACCATATAAGCACAGTGAAGATACACATAACACCAAATCCAATTCAAACTTATCAAAAGATTAAAAGATCAACAAAGCTTCAAAGATTCAGTTCAAGATATGATAATGTAAGAAGAAACATGAATAGGATTATAACCTGAATGTAATCCTCTAGGATTAGCATCTGGAAGTAATGGTTCAACATGCCTTGTTGGACCCCAAAGTCTTCTGTACAATGGCGTCTATAAAAAGTTGTAGTAAGATCAAAAGCGAAAACACTTCTGAATGAAGCTAAAACTAATTGATAAACTTTAAAACCAAGAAAGGAGAAGGTCATAATAACTGCTACAACACAAAGAACTTAAAAAGCATTAAGAACTTTTAAAAGAAAGAAGAAACGATTCTATATTTTCTTCAAATTCCAATGAAACTGAAGATGCCTAGAAGAAAAGAAGAATGGCCCACTTAAAGAAATTAAATAAAATTTTCTTGTAATATTCTATATAATTATTTGGAGATCCACTAAATACATTGAGAATCAGATGGAGAGAAAGTGAGATAGAGATTACATGTCGAGCAAATCTGGGGTTCTCGAAGACAGGTCTCCAGGAAAAGATGGTGACAGGAATAGAGTAATCGGAGACTGAGTCGTCGGTGAATCCGGCGAGAAGAAAGTGTACGAGGAGAGAGAAAGCTGATAAGACAAGACCCAGAAGACCAATCCATTTCATACGCGACTTCAAGAACACTTTACCTTCTCCCTTCATCTCTCGAGATGTGAAAGTGAAGCTCTTATTCTCAGTCGCTTATTAACCTACTACTAATGGAGAACATAACAGAGACTAAGAGTTGAAGAAAAGTTGAACCAGACTAAGAAGAGTGAGTAAAGACACGTGTGAGAACATGTCTGGAGAAGTAGATCGGTGTTGATCGGACAATGGGTTTGTTTGGTCTCCCTGAAAATCTGAAAACATTGAATTTTACTTTTTTTTATCTTTGTTCTTCTTCTATATTTCTACCACGCGCTTATCCTGCTCGTGAATCTCACTTATTACAATTTACCCGAGGTTATTGTATACTTTTAAATAATATTGTTATGAAATAATTACTCAAACGATGTTAATTGCTAGAATACATTTCTTTCAAGTTTTTTGAAGGATCACTCAAATTCACACACTCAGTTCAAAGTCTATAATTCTAATTCAAAAAAATTCAAATTGAAATTTTTTGAACTCCGAGTTAATCTTTGACCATTATCTCCAGCCAAGTAAATGACCAAAACTCTAACCTCTCAACTTGCTTAATCACCTTCACAGATCTTTTATTTCTTTCCGATGTACACAGAAAATGATCAAGAGAGAAGAGGAAAAGAAATAGAGAAGTAAATAAATAAAGAGTAGAAGATAAAGAGGCGAGGCGTTGGACGTCTCTGGTTCTTCTTCTTTTTTTAATAAAAATTCTTCTTATATTGATTCAGTCTTTTGTTAATTTTATTTTCTTCGACTGTACCTAGAAAACTAAATTTCTTCAATTGGAATCGACATCAAAATAAGAACAATCAAAATTTAAAACCCTCTCTCAATTTCTCTTATTTATCTCCTCTCTTTCTCTATGAATCTCTTTCTAAAGAAGAACTATCCTCAACTCAAAATACACAAATCATCATTTTATCTCTCTTCAACTATAACAGACTTAAACGCTCAGCTTCATCGTTCGTCTGTGGCTTATTCATACTCCTTTCCATCGCAAAAAACATAGAACAATGACTCACATAAAAAAATTTTAAACATAGGGTTCTTAGCGATTTGATAATTTTAGAATTGGGAATTTTGATTAAAATTACATTATATATTTTGATTAAAAAAAACTAATTCAAATATACTTCTTTTTAAAAAACATAGAATTTTTCTACATATACAAATATTTGAATTAAAAAAAAAAAAACAAAAGTTACTTTAAAACGAATATGTTTAAATATAGAACGCGAGAAGGGATACATTTGACAGTTAATACTAATAATGAGGCGACAGATAAGGACGAAGTTGAAGAACACATGACATGCCGAAATATTGTTTTTTCGGGTAAAATTACAAAGGCTTTAAATGAATTTGTGAATGACCACAACACAGATCCAATATTATTTTGGAGGGATATTTCCCCTATATTAAAAATGTATTACTATAAAATATAGAATTTTTATATGATTAGAAGATTATTTCATATGAATACATAGATGATGTATTGTTTAATGTGACCTACGAAGGGGCAACCTATTTGTTGGGAGGGTTTTACGTTCCAAAACAACTTGTAAGATTATAGTTGTTATTTACGCAATTAACAAAAACTTTAGTTATGTATGATCTACTCCAATGTATATAGTACTTAAAGAAGTTTCATTAACTTGTCCATGGCGGATGTATGCTACAATGGTAGATGAAACATTAAGCTTTCATATTCGACAAGCATCTCCATCTCATTGTATGTTCTACATTACAAATTTGCTACATTATATTCTATGTAACAGACGTACCTTAATATATTCTATAAAACAGACGTATTACACTAAAATCTACTTTATACAAGTACTACACTATATTTTACGAAATAATAATACTCTGAGATATTATTTACAATAATATAACATATTTTCTAAAGTTAACTTATCTGAATTTAAAAATTGATACTTTTTCCTATAATTAACAATAAAATGGATAATCATCAACAAAATAATAGAGAAGAATAACAGCGATAGGGGCTAGGGATTTGGAGAAGGGTGTAGAAGACGTTACAATGGTTGACGCTGATGGGAGGGGATGGCTGCATGATATGTCGTTGTGGTGAAGCGTGACACTAGGGGTAGACCGAAACATACAAGCTTATACTCTTTCAGAGCCTTTTCTATTTTATTTATTATTTTTAAAGACTATTTAACTTATTTGTTGGGTTTGTTGTAATAAGGCCTTAGGGTCAATTGTTTTAAGGGTAAAAATGGTTGACTTTATGGTTGACTAATTACTAACCTGTTTTAGGTTTAAGTTGTGAAAGACCCTTTTCTTTTTAAAGACCAATTTTGATGGGCCCAAGAAGAGATAAGGAAGTCTGATCAGTTTTGTTTTTTTCCTTTTATTTAGGGATTTTTAGTAAGGCCTCAGACCATTAAATTTTAGAGTTTTCCTCACGGAATTCACTATATAATGTAACCCATTGTTTCATTAATAAAACAGAGAGAGAGATTTACAGAAAACAAAATCCTAGCTTTTGCTAACGTGAGAAATCACAAACCCAGCCGTTGTCAAGCTCTGCTCCCACGTGAGGAAGCCTAACAAGAGTGAACCCCGAGTTCTTCTTGTTGGTAGGATTCAGGAGGCTTGATTCAATTCGCCTTCAGAATCATCTATCCCTATCGCTGCCGCCGCCGTCTTCTCACCGCCGCTGTTGAAACCCCAGTTCACGCTGCCGTCTCTTTGCTTTCACCGCTGCCTCTTGTCTTGTAGATGCTGCCTCTAGAGATCAGAAACCCTAAATCTGATTTCTGCGCTGCACCATCTGGTATCAGAGCCGCGTTGATCGACTTCTACTACTCGATCAAATCCTGGTCATCCATCTCAAGGTAACAAGCAAATAAGATCTCTGTTTCGAATCTACGGACCAGATCTGTCGCGGTAATGATTCGTGCTCGCTGTGAAGCGCAACCCTTGAGCATCATGCTCAAACTGCAGAGGGAGTCCGATATCTCTTCTGTTGGTGTCAAAGATGCTCCCTTGCATCTTGTCATAAATTAGCTTGCTCTGCAAGCATCTTGTGTTATAGCCGCTATTCGTGGGTTGAATGACAAGTCTCACTGTGTACCTCTGGAGTACATAAGTTCTGCATCGGTAGCTGCACCACCGTCACACGTTGCTGTCTTGATGGGTCTATGATGTCGTCACCACGCACGCCGTTCGTTGGCACTCAAGCCAATGACCTCAACCACGCCGTGGTTGATTATACTCCTCTTGAACTGTCCTTGATGCTTAGGAGACAGATCCGTGCACCACAAGTCTCTGGACTTGTTGAAGACTACACGCACGTGGTGCGAAATAAACTAAATTGTCAAGAGTCATGACTTGGTGAGGAGTCACGAGTCTTGTGTGATTTTAGTGTTGTGAATGATGCCTTCAAGATCAAGCTTGAAGAAGATAAGAGGGTGCTTAAAAGTGAAGAAGTACCCATCGAAGATGTGCCATCAGAAGCCCTAGAAGCTTCTCTGCCACCGCCTGTTACCATGGAGGAAACATTTCCCCGTGACGTGCCCGTGAAGACATGGAGACGACCCCATGTATTGCAAGCCTCCAGACTTGCTGAAGGAGATGAGCGCGTGAAGCGCAAAGATCCTTTTCCGGCCAGAGAATCTAAGGGTTCGTATGATTCTCATCCTCTTATTGTGTGTGATGTTGCTGGCATAGAACTTGAAGAGGACAAGCGGATTTACAAGAGCAAGGGATTCCTTGATGTTTTGGAAGCCGTGGAGACCGTAGACGGCATGAAAGTGAATCAAGGAGCACCGGATCCGCTTCAGTCTGCTGAGGGTGAGGCTACTCCACCCGAGAGGCCGAAGGCTGCGCCTTCCTTCGATCCTGAAGACGTGACACTTTCATGGCTGCATGATGATTATCTCAATTATTCTCTGCCCGTGCTTGCCAAGAGGATTGACTTGGTTGAGTTGCTGGACCAGCAGAGTAAGGTTGCCGTGACTTGAGATGAGCGCACAGAATCTCCAAAGCCGAAGTATGTGCACCAGCCTTCAGCGATTCCATTGTTGTTTGGAAGGTCTAATATACCTCTGTTTTTACCAGTTTTTCATGCATGTTTTGGTTCATTTTCATCACTTAGAACTCATGCATTCATACTTTAGTGTAGTTTTTGATTCGTTTTGCACTTTAGAGTCCTCGATAGATCGAGTCCCATATTTTTGGTCTATTGAGTCTTTTCAGGTGAATTTGGAGCATACTTTGGACTTGGGAAGTTTGGGAATGGAACTCACAATCAAGGAGTGGATTTGGATCAAGGAAAAGAAAGAAAAGAAGGAAAATGGCATGGAAGTCGTGGCCGTTGACCTCAAGGTCGATTGCAAATGCTCGACCGTGGCAACCCACATACACAAAAGTATCACCCACGGGTACTCAATTCTCGCCCATGGCGTATCGCCCACGAGTACTCAATTCTCGGCCATGGCGTATCGCCGTGGCAGCTTTTCTATCGTCGGAGGCAGTTTTCCTCAACCCACGGGCTATCATCTATCGACCACGGGCTATCATCTTCTATCGCTTGTGGTCACGTTTCTGTCACCCGAGGCGACTTCTTTCGCAATGACCGGGCCGTCGACCTCACGGATGATGGAACCAACCCGACGCCGCAGCCTTGACGAACATATTCGGTGTGCAGCCGGCATCGACCTCACGGCCGACTTGGGAACCTCGACGCCGCGGCCTAATTGCTTAAAAAATTGGGTTTGACCCAATTTGTCTTGGGTCAACCCGAATTTGCTTTTAATGTTTTAGAAAACCCTAATGTTTAAGGGACAACATTACATTCTAAGTTTTTATCAAGTTTTTAGCTGCCACTTAGAGAGAGTTTGGAGAAGATATTGGAGACTCCTTTGGATGATCATCTTTGGATCAATCCTTTCTTAATAAGAATCTCTTATCTCTTTCTCTTATCTTTCTCATCATGTTTATCTTTATTTGCTTTTCTATTGCTTTGTGTTCTTTAGCGATGTGTGAGTAATTTCCTTATGGGATTGGTGATTTGATAGTCTATAGGGCTTGATGGTTGATCTTTGATGCTTAGGTTGTTAGATTCCTTCATTTAGGGTGAGTTTAATGCTAGTTTCAACATAATCATTTGAAATCTAGATGCTATGAGTTTTTCTGCCCGGAAAGTGTTTGATTAAATTCCCTATAGACCCTTTTATGAGCTTTTCTTCCCTAGCCATGGAAAATGAAGTTAGGGTGATTAGTGGCCTTAGTGAGCTTGCTCTTAATGCTGTTTTGTAGCAAATAAAAGTTTAGCTAATTGATTGATTGAATTAGGAGTTAATGCCATGGAAGTGGGTTGATTCATTTGAGTGTCTCATGTCCTAGGATGAGCTTTATTGTTTTCTTAGCATCATTGGTTGATTGTCTTGCCTTGGAGTCGATTGTCTTATCATTGAGCCCATAATCTTTGAATCGTTTGCCTTAGTTGTTTGTTTGCTCTGTTTTCGTTTGCTTGCTCTGTTTTTGTTTGTCTTGCTCTGTTTTTGCTTTGTGTTTTGTTAAGTTTGATTTTGTTAGTTGTTGTTGCTTGTTTGGTTTTTGTTTCATTTTAGTTTTCAGTTTCTGTTTTAGGGTGATTTAGTTGTGGTTTGATCTTAAGAACTTATTGCCCTAGCTTGAGTTGGGATCGAATATAACTATTGTGTTAGTTCTAGGTTCCTTGTGGATTCGAACCTCAAATGCTTTCAATGACAATTGTTTGCGTTTGTTGATTATTTGATTGTTAAAAAAACGTTCACATCAAATTGGCGCCATTGCTGGGGAATCTAAGGAATTAGCCACTAGTTTTAAGATTCAGTTTAAGACTAGTTTTTATTTTACTTTGTTCAGTTACTAATATCTTGCTCTGTTTTTCTTCGGTTTTATCTTGAAGGTGCATGCAACTACGAAGCCACTGAGGAGAACTTCTTGAGTGTGTTTCAGAAGTTGAAGCATTTGAAAAGTTGAATAGAAGAGCAACTAGAGAGAGCCGTGATAAAGAGCGTGAGGATCACCTTCTTCGATTGGGGATGGAAACTCACGGTAATAAACGTGCTGGGGGTTAGAGTACAAGTACCTCAACAAGGAGGTGCTCAAGGAGTAGGAGTTGAAGCGCCTCAACTAGGAGGTGTTAATGGCATTGGAGTTCAGCCTCTACCTCCGGGTTTCGGATAGCCAGCTGCTAGACCCATTGGGGTGTTTAATGAGCCTAATCTCAGGGATATGCAGACCGGAATCCCTACTCCCGTGATTGCAGCCAATAACTTTGAGGTTAAATCGAGCCTTATCAACATGGCGCAGAACCAAAGGTACAATGGAATGCCATTGGAGGATCCTTTAGATCACCTCGATCAGTTTGAGCGTTTGTGTAGGACGGTTAAGATGAATGGAGTACCGGAGGATACAATCAAGATGATTGTGTTTCCCTTTTCTCTTGGGAACAATGCAGCTCAATGGGAGAGGAATGTTCCTTCTGTTTTGGTTTCCACTTTGGAGGATTGCAAGGAGTTCATCAACAATTTCTACTCTAAGCAAAAGACCGCCAAGATAAGGAATGATATAGTACCTTCAAGCAAAGAGGAAATGAAAGCCTCTATAAAGCATGGAAAAGGCTCAAGGAGTTGTCCTCATCATGGTGTTCCTAAGGAGAATCTTTTGGGTATTTTCCATAGAGGAATTCTTGAGTAATATCAGAGAGCTCTAGACACAGTGAGTTATGGTTGTTTTGCTAATCTCACTGCAGTTCAAGGAGAGCAACTGATTGAGAACTTGGCTCAAAGTGATGCTTGCTATAGAGGAGACTATGATCGGAACATGAGAGATTCAGATTGGGATAATCAAAGGTTTAAGGAGTTGAACGATAAGATTGACAAGCTGAGCACGATGTTTCTTGCTAGTCAAAAGGCGGTGAACTATGTAGGATAGGTTGATGGAGATCAAAAAGGGTATAATGATGCGGTTTATGATGGTAGTGAAGGAGTTCAAGAAGAGATCAAATATGTGGGGAACCATAACAACTATCAAGGAGGCTTTCAATACCGCCAATACAACCCCAACTATAGGAACAACAATCTATCCAAGCAACAACGTGGAGAATCCCCAAAACCAATTCTATCCACCAAAGCAGCCTCAAGTGAGTTCTTTTCAGCCACGACCTTATGGTAATACCCCTCTAGTCCAAAATCCTCAATGGCGAAGTCAAGGTAATCAAGGAGGATATCAATTTTAGAACCCACAGAATCTGCAATCTTCGGGACATAACATTCAGCCTTTGGGAGCACCACGGAACAACTATCAAATGGGTTAAGATGGGCCATCGAATCAAGGGGCAGCGGATCCGGATATGAAGGCTATGATGCAGCAGCTCATAGCTGGACAACAAGGGGTTACCGAGACGTTGAGTAAGATTGATCGCAAGGTTAATGGAGGGTACAATGATCTTCAGGCCAAGATCGATGACATCTACTCTCATATCAAGACACTTGATAACCAGATTGCACAAGTGGCTTCTACAAGCCAAAGACCAGTTGGTAAACTTCCCGGGAAGTCAGAAGCTAACCCGAAAGAGTTTTGTAAAGCAATCAATCTTAGGAGCAGGAAAGAACTTACATCACAGAGTGATGAGGCTTCTGAATAGGAGAAGGTAATAGATGATGATAATGTTGCAGTCTTGGATGAAGTGCAGGTTGATATGAGTGAAGAGGTGAAGGGTTCTAAAGAACCGGTTAAAGCGAAAGTTGATGAGGTTGAAACTTCAAAGAAGTATATTCCACCACCTTATGAGCCTAAGTTGCCTTTTCCGGGTCGATTCAAGAAGCAATTCTGGCTAAACAAAGAGATAAGTTCTTAGAACTCATGGATGGTGTGCAAGTTACAATGCCTAGGAACAATCCCACCTACTCTACGTTCTTCAAGGATATGGTTACTAACAAGAAGAAGATGGAAGAGGGTATGGTTATGGTCAATTATAAGTGCAGCGCCATCATCAAGAAATCCTTGCCAAAGAAGCTCGCAGATCCGAGAAGTTTTACTCTACCTTGTGCCCTTGGACAGAGGAGATTTCCTAAATGTCTATGTGACCTTGGATCTAGTGTAAATCTCATGCCACTTACCGTTGCCAACAATATAGGGATTACTAAATTTCAGAAGTGCCGCATCTCTTTGATTATCTCGGATCGTTCTGTTCGAATCCCAGTAGGCATTGTTGAGGATTTGCCTTTAAGAGTAGGCGACGTTCCTACCGACTTTGTTGTTCTGGAAATGGACGAAGAACTAGTTGATCCTATTATACATGGGAGACCATTCCTTGCTACAGATAGTGCTCTTATTGATGTTAGAAGAGGACGGATTGGGTTGCAATTGGGAGATTCGGTCTATAACTTCGATATCAAGCGAATCATGGATCATCCAGATATAGGGAGCCAATGCTTTCTCATTAAAACATTGGACTTTCTTGAAAATGGCATGGTAGAGGAGTTGAGAATTGAGGATCCCCTTTAAGTAGCTCTCACTTTAGAGAAGTCCGAATTTGGGTATTTGAGTGAGGATACCACAAGTTATGAGCAGTTGCTTGACTTTTGCGAGGTGCTTCAATAGAATGTGCAACTTGTAGAGTTAGGAACAAACTCCGAGTCAAATGAAAAGCTCGCTGGAACAAGCATGTCTCTTGGTGATAATGATCCGTGGAGCGAACTCAAGGCTCCCAAAGTTCAGCTCAAGCCATTACCGCAAGGAGTAAGGTACGTATTTCTCGGTCTTAACTCTACTTATCCAGTAATCATTAATTCTGCACTTGATGACGATGAAACCACCATGCTTCTGAAGGAATTGAGACATTTTAGAAAGGCCTTAGGTTATACGTTAGATGATATTAAGGGGATGTTTCAATCTTTTTGCATGCATAGGATCAACCTAGAGGATGAATCGATGACTTCCGTTGAACATCAAAGACGGTTAAACCCGAACTTGAAAGATGCGGTTAGGAAAGAGATTCTAAAACCTCTTGATGCGGGGATTATTTATCTAATCTCGGATAGTAAGTGGGTTTCCCCCATCCATGTGGCTCCTAAGAAGGGTGGAGTCACAGTTATTAGGAATGAGAAAAATGAACTAATACCTATTAGGATGGTAACCAGGCATAGGATGTGCTTAGACTATAGAAAATTGAACTTCGCCACTTGGAAATATCATTTCCCTTTGCCATTTATCGATCATATGTTAGAACGATTAGCGAATCACTTGTTTTACTGTTTTTTGGATGGTTACTCGGGATTCTTCCAAATCCCCATACATCCTAATGATCAGGAGAAAACTATATTTACATGTCCTTATGGTACATTCGCCTACCGGAGAATGCCATTCGGACTATGTAATTCACCGGCGACATTTCAACGATGCATGATGGCGGTTTTCTCTGACTTGATCGAAGATGTCATGGAGGTTTTCATGGATGACTTCTCGGTGTATGATGCATGCTTTCGCTCTTGCCTTTCCAATTTATGCAGGGTTTTGCAGAGATGTGAGGATACAAATCTCGTTCTGAATTGGAAAAAATGTCACTTCATGGTTAAAGATGGCATCGTCCTCGGGCATAGAATTTCAGAGGAAGGCATTAAGGTTGATAAGGCGAAGATCAAGGTTATAACGAGCCTAGCACCACCTAATTCAGTCTGGGGGATTTGCAGTTTTTTGGGTCATGCGGGTTTTTACCGAAGGTTCATAAAGGATTTCTCCAAGATTGCTAGATCTTTGACACGCCTTTTGTGCAAGGACACCGACTTTATCTTCGATGCGGAATGTCATGCAGCATTCTTGCAGATCAAAAAGGCTCTTGTGAGTGCACCAATAGTCCAAGCACCGGATTGAGATTTACCATTCGAGATCATGTGCGATGCAAGTGATTATGCGGTTGGAGCAGTTTTGGGGCAGAGAAAGAATAAGAAGCTGCATGTAATCTATTACGCAAGTCGAACAATTGATGATGTGCATGTCAAATATGCCACCACCAAGAAAGAGTTCCTAGCCATGGTTTTCGCATTTGAAAAGTTTTGATCTTACTTGGTGGGGTCTAAAGTAATCGTGCACACCGACCACACAACTTTGCGGTATTTGATCAAGAAGAAGGATGCTAAGCCGAGATTGCTAAGATGGATACTGCTTCTTCAAGAGTTTGATGTCAAGATCGTTGACAAGAAGGGTATAGAGAACGAAGTTGCAGATCACCTATCAAGACTGCAGATTGAGTATAATCTTCCTATTGATGATTCTCTACCGGAAGAGCAAGTGATGTTCATCCAAGCAATTCACGAATACTCTATGATTGTGGCTGAGACATCCGCTACAAAGAAGTTGGAGGAAAATGGTCCTTGGTATGCTGATTTTGTGAATTACCTTGCTTGCGGAAAGGAACCGATTGATCTTGACAACAATGATAGAAAGAAGTTCTTCAAAGAGGTAGTTCGGTACACTTGGGATGAGCCCTACTTGTATAGGCAAGGAAATGATCGACTATTCCGTCGCTGCGTTCCAGAAGAAGAGATTCATGGCATTCTTTTTCATTGCCATGGTTCGAGTTATGGTGGACATCTTGCTACTTTCAAGACTGTCACACGGATTCTACAAGCCGGTTTTTGGTGGCCTAATATGTTTAAGGATAATCAAGAATTCATCTCTCGGTGTGATGACTGTCAACGTCAAGGCAACATTGGTAAAAGGCAAGAGATGCCTCAGAATTTTATTTTGGAAGTTGAGGTGTTCGATGTTTGGGTAATAGACTTTATGGGACCGTTTCCATCTTCTTATGGGAACCTCTATATCTTGGTTGCTGTTGACTACGTCTCCAAATGGGTAGAGGCGATCGCAAGCCCCACTAATGATGCCAAGGTGGTGATTAAGTTGTTCAAGACCATCATCTTCCCGAGATTTGGAGTTCCGAGAGTAATGATAAGTGATGGGAGAAGCCATTTCATCAACAAGGTTTTTGGAAACCTCAAGAAGAAATATGGTGTCAAGCATAAAGTGGCTACTCCTTATCATCCACAAACTTCAGGGCAAGTTGAGGTTTCTAATAGCCAAATGAAAGAGATTTTGAGGAAGACCGCATAAAAGGCTCCAAAGGATTGGTCTAAGAAGCTTGACGACGCTTTGTGGGCTTATCGGACTGCATTCAAGACACCACTAGGAACAACACCATTCAACATGCTTTATGGGAAAGCTTGTCATCTTCCGGTCGAGATTGAATATAAAGCCATCTGGGCTACCAAGTTATTGAACTTTGATCTCAAACCAGCATCCGAGAGGCGATTGATACAATTGAAAGAACTTGATGAGATTCGTCGTGATGCGTATGTGATAATAGGATTTTTACCACTAAGCAATTCCTATCACACTATCATATCATTGCAGTACAATAGGTATCAATCTAATCAGGTGAAGATGCTAACACTTAGAACACACTAGATCAACCTAATCCAAGCCAATCAATTGATGAAATCTATCAACCTAAGTGAAAAAAACTAAATAACAACTAAAAACAATAAAACAGAACCCAATAAGCAACATAAACCAACGAAATGAAATCAACAAGACACAATAAGCGAAATCAAACAAAGCAAGCGAAATTAACAAGATTAAACAAGCAATATGAAGAAGGGTTATGAGGAATGGGGTTCATGGATCTAAGCTGAACTTGGGTTTACTAAGCTACCTAACAAAGCTCACAAGGAGATGATCTCTAGACATTGAATTCACAAATGGCTGAACCTACTTCCATAGAGAACAACCCTAGACTAGACTAAAAACAAACCTTACCATCATAAGTGACTAATAACCTAGCAAGCATTAAGCAACAACTCAATAA
The DNA here is from genome assembly GCA_009757365.2 of Lepidium campestre. Classification (NCBI taxonomy): domain Eukaryota; kingdom Viridiplantae; phylum Streptophyta; class Magnoliopsida; order Brassicales; family Brassicaceae; genus Lepidium; species Lepidium campestre. The sequence goes on from WJSH01002618.1 coordinate 188,806, forward strand.
AGCCAATTAACACTCTAAACAGTCAATACCTTGAGTTAGGAATGAAAATCTCTGAAAATGGTTCTTTCAAGCATTTCATCAAACACCTTGTGGGTGGGAAATGCCTCAGTTCGAATTCCACTTTTTCAAGCAAGAACAAGCATTAAGAGCAACCATAACAGAAGAGATCTAGAGTAATCTAACCTTAGATAACCTAATAAAACCAAGATCTACTCAAATCTAACCCATTCCTCAAAACCCTAAGCTAACTACTCAATATTCATGGAAAAACGTAAAAACCCAGAAAATGAAATGGATAGCTTCATTAGAAAGATGAGAATGCGATTAAGAAGATTCAAGAAGAAAGAAATTACATTAAACTAAGGAAAATACTCCAAAAGATAGCATGAAATTACAAAGCAAAGAGAGAGAGTTCTTGAGAAGTTCTAAAATAGGCTAAAAATAACTTAGTTGTTCATTTATAGGTTAAGGAGGGTATTTATACCTCCTTCCCAAAATAACCTAAAAGCAAAAGTCAACAAAAAGTGGTCAAAGGTCGCAGGATAAGACCACTCGACCTAGTGCAGATTGAGTGGGGTGGTCGAGTGCGAGCTTCTGGTCTTCAAGTAGCCTGCTCGACCTCTGGTGATTGAGTGTTGCACTCGAGTAGGGTGTGCTCGATCCCTTCTGGTCGAGAGGGGTGGTCGAGTATGCTTTATACTATGCAGAATTGGATGAAACTTGAGCAACAAAGAGATGAGAAGCTGGGTCGACCAGTGATCAAATATGAGCTCGATCCGACACTCGAGTGAAGCTAG
>WJSH01002618.1:201716-223496 GCA_009757365.2 Lepidium campestre
ATACCAAGCCGGTCGTGTTACAGCCTCGACCGGTCGTATATGAGTCCTCGACCGGTCTGAGGGGTTCGTGTTGGGTGCGGCAAACCACAGGCCGATCGCTATGGCCTCGGCCGGTCTCTTCTTTGGCCCGGCCGGTCGCAGGCTCTTCCTTGTTCTTCCTCCTTCTTCTTTTATTAAATCATCCATCCTTAACTAATGCCTCCTTCCCATTCTTGTGCATAGCTCCCCATCCATTAATTTCTCCTCATGCTCCACTCAATGTTAGTGTATTGCTCTCCAATCCACCTAAAAGACTCAAAAAGAAAACAATACAAGACTCTCTAGTTCTAGGATTGTAAAATGCGAAATGGATGCAAAACTACAATAAAGTGAGCAAACAAGAGACTTAGATAACACAAAATGGTCTAGAAAATGCATGATAATGAAGCTATTTACAGTATATATCAACTTTCTGGGACTTGTCCTTTGCTTGTCCTCAAGCAAACAACCGATAATCCCGGGAAAGAGGTTTGAAAGTCGGGAACTCAACATGTCAAGACCTTAGGAAGGACTAACACTTATCGACCCATAATAGTGACCACACATAGCTCAAAAACACAATTCCAAGTGAACTCTAACTTTTCAAGGCTTATCTATCTTCATCAAACAACAAGCGTTCACAAGAATCCACTAACTATTCAATCAACCATTCTTCACATTCATTATTCTCAAGTACATGCAGTCTCACAAATGGATATTCAATCAAATGCCACTTAGCTGGGTGAGAAAAGGCAAGAAGGCACTATAGTTGCGAGTGCAAAAGGCTAATCGATTTAAGGTGACTATACTCTCATAAAATAGGAATGCTAATCATTGCACAAAATTATAGTAAGACAAAAACAATTGATGCATACAATTATTAGCTTCTATTCTATCCAATGATCAAGCAAGTAGTCTACCCAAAACCGATCCTTAGTCTAACCCATTCCCGAAACCAATTCCTAAAAGATACTACCCTTTTTCAATCTTTAAAGCCCAAAGAATCAATCAAGGAAATTTTTCTTTCAATAAAAGCACAATGCACACACTTTTCTTAGAACAACTTGGGAAATATGTTTATACACAAGCTCTAACTTCTTTTCTTAGCTAACCCTCTTTTCTTTTCTTTTTTAGGCCTTATATTTTCTTTTCTTAGCCCTTTCTTTGCTTTCTACATGATCTTCTCTTATTAAATGATACAAACTTAGAGCTAACATTTTGTTTTTCCCAGGATCTTAGTGCTCAACTTCTTTTCTCTCCTTTTTATCGATTTTTCTCCTTTTTTTCATAACCATTTGGTTCACCTTTATACTCATTCCAAAACCCATTCCTTTTATCATCAACCCATAACTCTAAACCCTCTTTCTTTTATTATTCCCAAACAACAATAAGTCAACAATCCACCTAGTGCTAGTTCCATGATTTCTTAACTAGCCACCTAATGAAAGCTAACAAATGTCATTTTTATACTTGCACTATTTTGCACATGAAAGCATTATCAAAAAGAGGTCTCACTCAAATAATTCACAATGGGGCATAAAAGAAAGGCGAGGGTTCAAGGTGGGAAACCATTCATATGGGGAAATGGCTATTTGGACTAACAAGTGTGATAAATCAAGGTGAAGATAGTCCAAATATGTATATGGTTACCATGGCAATGCATTGAAAATCCATAAGCGAGAGAATTAAATTCAATTAAGTTCAAATAATATTCGAGAATGGCATCATGACTAGCAATCATCATCAATTCGGCAAGTTGTAAGACTAAGAATTCAAAGCGCGAAGTGTACAAGCTCAACAATGAGATGTCTAAAATCTATGGTGTTCCCAAACAAGGTCATTGGCTAAGTCTTAACAAGTTCTCAACAAAATGGCGTCATCATTCCCTATGCAAGTGAAATGCAATCCTAGATGCTCCTAAACAAATCTATAGTGTAAATGTAACTACATGTTTGTTTTGAAAAGATTTTTGAAATTTTTTTTATGCAAAAGGGAAATTACAAAATATACTAGCTAGACTCAAAGAAGGAAAACAAAACAACTAAAATCAATGTCAAATACTACCCTCTCCCCCGGACTTACTTCTCACCGTCCCGATGAGAACAAAATCCAAGAGAAAGAGCATACTAAAATGCAAAGTAAAATCAAAATAAAAGACTAATAAAAACTATTTACAAAGGTTGGTGGATTGGTACCTTATTCAATGTTGGAGTCTCCATTAGATGGAGGTTGGAGATTCTCGTGCACCTCTTCCTCTTCCTCGGAGGAGCTCTCTTCGGACTTGTATCCCGGTATGTTTCTCAACTTCCTCTTCAACTTCTCGAATTGGCGCTTTATCATAGAGTGGTGTTGACGGAAGGAGGTTTAATAGGCTTTATGGAAAGCCTTCTCACGTTTTGTTTGCGGAATGAAGTTTACCTTCGGTATTGCCCATTTGTCGTCCTCATTTGGTTCTTCATATGTTCTAGGAGGGATGAATTCGAGGGCAAGGTTCTCAAGTGGAGTGTCGAAATGGATGCCCTCGGTGGTTAGCTTGGTTCGTTCTGGGCATGGAAGAAGGAGTTGTTGAGGGTGCTTCTCGGAAGTGAAGTAGATGTATGTGTAAGGATCGGGGGCTCTCTTCACTAGGAAGTCGCATGATGCCAAGTACTTCTTATCAATTAACTCCATTACGTTGTCTGTGTCCTCGGCCTTTAGTTCAACTCCCACGGCTATAAGAATTGGTGTCACTAAGACGCCCATGAAACATGTGGAGTTTGGAGTCCTTATGTTCTTCCACATGCGAGTCCGGACATTGAGAAGTTCATTGTCAAACACACAGCCAAGATTGACCTTGGATCCAATGGTGTAGCTAGGCCTTGTCCCATCTCGATGACACAACTTACTTCTCACGCCTCTAAAAAGCATAGCCAACTCAACCTTCCTTGAAGCACTTGTATCATTCCTTGCACAAAATGTGTTTGCCAAGAATTTCTTCACATAACGAAGTACCAGATGTCGGATGTAGTTCATCATTAGGCTCTTCCGGTATGTGTCTCCCGCTATCAAGTTCCAAAAATTCCTCCACGTTTTCAAATTTGTTGAACTTTGCCTTAGTTTGATTCTTGAATCCAAAGATGGTGCAAAACTCATCCATGTTGAGTTGGTATTGAAGGCCATCCACTTTAAAACCTATAGTGCACTCGGCGGCAATAGGTTTCTTAGGCTTAAAGTAAGCAACCTCAAGTGTAGCAAAGAACTCCTTGGCTTGTCGAAGATAGAGTGGTTTCCTCAAGCAAGCAAATTTGATTAGTCCCAAGTTCTTTAGTATCTCACCAACATCGGCATTCAAGCCCATTTCGCTTAGGAGAGGACGGTCTAAGTACCGGGGGTTTTGAAATTTGATAGCCTCAAGGGTTGCAAGATCCTTGGTTTCTTTCTTGGTGAGAGTGGTCTTCTTCCCTTTGCACTTAAGAACCACATCCGGGTTATGGATCAAGGCGTGAGTGGGCACCGAATCTTCTTCACGTAGTGGGTGCTTGTCGGCTCTTTTCCTAGAGTATTGGAGGATGGCAACGCTTTTCTTGGTCTTCCTTGTATCAATGACATCCATTTGTACCTACACTTGAAATTTGGAAAGTTAGTCATGATACACAATATTAAAATGAAAGAATTCATGAGATGATGTAGCATTAGGAGCCACAATTCTTTCACCAAGAAGCATGTAGCCTTCCATTCATTCAACAAACCATAACTCATAGTTCCATCAAGTTTCAAGATGTTTGCTTATATTGAAGATTTTTGAATTCATCCTAAAATCATGAGAAATCTAACGGATCAAAATTTTTAACCATGGAAGTGGTGTAAGCATAGCAAAATGAGTCTTAATCAAGCAACAAATTCAAATTTCCACAAAATTAGTTTTTCAAATTCGTCACTATTCATCATCTTCAACCTAACTTCCAAAAATTTCCAAATTTCACCTTAAAGCTTGCAATTTTATACCTAAAATGGAGTACCCAAGCATAATGTAGTCTAAAGCAAGCTATTTCAACCACAAGAATGCTCTAAAACAAGCTTTTGAAAGAAATTCAAGAAAATGGAAACTTGAAACTTCCATGGAAATGGAGCTTTGAAGAAATCATACATTTGCCTTTGTGAATGAAGAGAGATGAATCTAGAGAAAATATAGCCTTGAAATCAACAAGATTAGTTTAGACAATGACAAACTCTTTGGATTTTTGGTTTCTTGAAAGAGAGAGAGTTTGCAAAAAAGTTTTAAGAAAAATGAAGTGTTGGCTAAATGGGGAACAAAATCGAGAGCCTTGGTTTAGGGAGCCAATTTTTGGATTAAAATCTGATTTTGACCGGTCAAAGGAGAGAGAAATTTAACCACTTACCTTGGCCTTCAAAGTGGATCGATCGGTCTTAAGAAGTGGACCGATCGGTCGCATGTACATGTTCGGAAAAGTGGTAATGATGACCGCCCGGTCGTACATGAGGACCGGTCGAGGATCAAAGTGGGTCGACCGATCATGTGAAGGCTCTCGGAAATGAATAATGGCGACCGCCTAATCGTATGTAACGACCGGTCGAGGGTCGAGTTGGATCGACCAGTCGCGTGCATGCTTTTGAAAACGGGCAACAATGACCACCCGATCGTGTGGGTAGACCGGGTGATCACTGCGGCAGATCGACCACTCACGTGAACTTGTCGGCGTGTGACAGCGAGCGACCGGCTAGTCGCGGTTTGCGTCTGGTCGGTCGCAGCTTGCGTCCGGTCGGTCGCGGCTTGTATCCAGCCGATCGCGACAAATTTTCTGCCCAACTTCTTCACTTGTCTAGGCCCGTCTCTTTATTGCTAAGGCCACTATCTGCATAAAAAGAAAGCAAATCTAAAGAAAAAAAACTTAGCAAAACTATTTACAAAGGATACCATGAGAATGCCTCCCAAGAGCGCTTGTTTTACGTCGCTAGCTAGACGTTGTATCTGGTTCAGGCTTGAGGAGGGTCGGTGAGCTGAACTTTATCAACATTTTCCATTGATGAGTCAGCCAAATAGGTCTTGATCCGCTGTCCATTAACCGTGAACTCTTCTCCCGTGTGGTTAGTGAGAACCACCGCTCCATAGGGGCGAATTTCCTTAACTTTGAAAGGTCCCGACCATCTTGAACGCAACTTCCCAGGGAAGAGTTTCAACCTTGAATTGAATAGAAGCACCTTGTCCCCTTCCTTGAACTCTTTCTTTGCAATCTTACGGTCATGAAATGCTTTGGCCTTCTCCTTGTAGATCTTAGAACTTTCGTAAGAATCTTGGCGAATCTCATCTAGTTCTTCAAGTTGGATCAATCGCCTATCCAATGCTGGTTTCAGGTCAAAGTTCAAAAGCTTAGTTGCCCAGATGGCCTTATATTCCATACAACATATTGAAAGCTGTAGTCCCAATAGGAGTCTTGTAAGCTGTCCGGTAAGCCCACAATGCATCGTCAAGCTTCCTAGACCAATCCTTAGGTGCCTTTTGAGCTGTCTTCCTCAAGATTTCCTTGATTTGTCGGTTTGACAATTCCACTTGTCCTGAAGTTTGAGGATGATATGGAGTAGCCACCTTGTGTTTCACACCATATTTCTTTAGGAGAGTCTCAAAAACCTTGTTGATGAAGTGGCTTCCACCATCACTAATCACTATCCTTGGAACTCCAAATCTCGGGAAAATGATTGTCTTGAAGAGTTTGATCACAACCTTGGCGTCATTCATCGAGCTGGTGATGGCCTCCACCCACTTTGAAACGTAATCCATAGCAACAAGTATATAAACATTCGCATGTGAAGACGGAAAAGGCCCCATGAAGTCAATTCCCCACACATCAAACACTTCCACCTCCAAGATGAAATTTTGGGGCATCTCTTGTCGTCTTCCAATGTTTCCTTGGCGTTGACATTCATCGCACTTCGAGATGAACTCATTTGCATCTTTAAACATGTGTGGCCACCAAAGCCCAGCTTGTGGAACTCGAGTTACTGTCTTGAAAGTGGTGAGATGTCCTCCATAATTGTGACAATGGAGTAGAATATCTTGTACTTCACTCTCAGCCACACACTGGCGGAAAAGCTTGTCTTTACCTTATTTGTATCGGTATGGTTCGTCCCAATAGAATTTCAGCACTTCTCTATGAAACTTCTTCCGGTCGTAATCCTTTAGATCATAAGGCTCCCGTCCACAAACCAAGTAGTTGATAAAATCCACATACCAAGGCCCCTTCTCATCCGCCTTTTCTATGGCACAATTCTCTTCGACTATCTCATTTCCCTCTAAGGCTGTTGTCAAGAACATCACATGCTCTTCTGAAACTGACTCGTTGATTGGTAGGCCATACTCAACTCGGAGTCTTGACAAGTGATTGGCGACTCCATTCTCAATTCCTTTCTTGTCCACTATCTCGACATCAAACTCTTAAAGAAGCAGAATCCATCTCAATAATCTTGGTTTTGCATCCTTCTTTTTTACCAAATACGGAAGAGCGGCATGATCGGTGTGTACTATCACTTTAGACCCAACAAGATAAGATCTAAACTTCTCGAATGCAAAGACCACGGCTAGAAACTCTTTCTCAGTTGTGGCATACATCACTTGAGCTTCATCCAATGTCCGGCTTGCATAGTAGATCACGTGAAGCTTCTTATTCTTTCTTTGACCGAAAACTGCTTCAACCACATAGTCACTCGCATCACACATAATCTCGAAAGGAATTTCCCAATTCGGAGGCTTGTGGGTGTATGGGGATTTGGAAGAATCCCAAATATCCATCCAATAAGCAATAATAAGAGTGGTTTGCTAACCGTTCTAGCATTTGATCAATGAAGGGTAAAGGGAAGTGATTTTTCCTAGTGGCCGAATTAAGTTTTCCATAGTTGACACACATCCTATGGCCGGTAACTACCCTAGATGGTATGAGTTCATTCTTGTCATTTCTTATAACCGTTACTCCACCCTTTTTAGGAACCACATGAATAGGAGATACCCAACTACTATCCGATATAGGGTAAATGATACCTGCATCTAGGAATTTTAAAATCTCTTTCCTAACAACGTCTTTCAAATTTGGGTTTAGCCGTCTTTGATGTTCTATGGAAGTCATCGATTCATTCTCCAAATGGATTCTATGCATACACAAAGATTGCGAGATTCCCTTAATGTCATCTAGTGAGTACCCAATCGCTTTCTTATATTTCCTCAATTCTTTCAAAAGCATGGAAACCTCATCCTTATTCAATTTATCATTCACTATAATGGGGTATAAAAAGTTTTTACCAAGGAAAGCGTACCTTAGCCCCTCCAGTAATGGTTTGAGCTCCACTTTGGGCGCTTTTAGTTCACTCCACGGGTCATCATCGTTAAAGCCATTAACACTAACCTTAGACTCCCCACTCATTTTGTCCCCCTCGATTAGTGCCAAGACCGGGAGTTCTCCCTTCATTTCTTCGGATGAGTCAAGAATGTCTTCAAAGCCAACACTATCCAAACTCAAGTATCCATGCTCCCCCTTTTCAATCGTTAGAGCTATTTCAAGAGGGTCTTCGATTCTCAACTCTTCATTCATTTCTCCCTCTAGAACATCCGAAGTTTCAATAAGGTTGCATTGAGTCTCGAAGTTTGGGTGGTCTAATATCCGCTTGATGTCGAAGTTCAAGATCGTGTCCCCAAGTTGCAAACCAATCCGTCCTCTCTTCACATCAATCAATGCTCCAGCTGTTGCTAAGAAAGGTCTACCAAGGATGATCGGATCAACGGGTTCTTCATCCATTTCAAGGACCACAAAATCAGTCGGGATGCTATAATTTCCTACGCGCAATGGGATATCTTCAATGATTCCAACCAGTATCCTTACCGAGCGATCTGCTAGGACTAACAAGATCCGACAATTCACAAACTTCTTTGCCCCTATTCTCCTTGCCACCGTGAGAGGCATAAGATTTACACTTAACCCCAAATCGCACAAGCTCTTAGGGAATTTTGCTGGTCCGATCTCACAAGGAAGAGTGAAGCTACCGGGATCTCCTAATTTCGTTGGAGTAGTCTTCATGATGATGCAGCTACATTCGTGACTAACAACCACCATCCGTTCCTCCATATTTTGTTTGTTCGTGACCATGACTTTGAAAAGTTTTGCATTGGTGGGGTTAGTGTCTATCATATCACGTAGAGACATAGAGATCTTTACCTCATCCATGATCGCTAAGAACCTCTCTTTTTGCTTCTCTAGAAGTTGTTTCTTGAAGCGTCCCGGAAATGGTAGTTTGGGTTCATAAGATATCGGAGCTTGCACTCGTGATCTCTTAGAAGCTATGTTATCAACTTTGGCCGGTTCTTGAGGCGGAGGTGTCGCTTCACTGTCTTTAGTCAACTATTCTTCATAACCCCCGACATCATTGGCCTCCTCAACCTTGTCTTCCTTTTCACCATACTCTTTCTCTTTCATGGGTGGGAGTTTCTTCCCGCTTCTCAATGTGATAGCTTCGCAATATCCCTTCTCACTTTCCGTTCCGGTAGCTTGTTGACTCATGGCTGCAACTCGGGATATTCTACCATCTACTTCTCTTACCGAAGGCTGCAAGGTGTCATTTCTCTCATATCTAGCATCACTTTGGGCTAGATTTTCGATTAACCTCTCCCCTTGTATCGCTGTCAAACCCATGAAGTTTCCATAGCTAGCTGCGTCCAAAACTCTCCGGTGATGACTCGTCACTCCGCCATAGAAAAGTCCCAAAAGGTTCTCCTTCGACACTCCATGATGGGGACACTTCCTTGTGTATCCTTTCAGCCTATCCCAAGCTTCGCTAAAACTCTCTTGGTCCCCTTGCTTGAAGGTAGAAATGTTGTTCCGAAATCTAATTGTCTTTTACTTTGGGTAGAACTTGTTCAAGAACTCCTTCTTACACTTGTCCCAAGTAATAACCGAGTCCGACGGTATGTTCTTCTCCCATTCATCGGCTCTCTCTCCCAAAGAAAAGGGAAAAAGTATCATTTTGATTGCGCTTTCGGGGACTCCATTCATCTTCACAGTTCGGCATAACCTTTCAGACCTGTCCAAATGATCAAGAGGGTCTTCACAATCCGACCCATTGTACTTCTCACTTCTCACCAAGTTTATCAAGCTTGACTTGATCTCAAAATCAATTACCCCAATAGTTGGCATAGGGATTCCATACTCCAGCTCTCTAGAAATCGGTTCATCACAAGTTCCAATCAGTTTCGGATTAGGTTGCTCACCTCTTAACCCACACATTCCTTCTTGGCTTTCCATCGCCAAGTCTTCCCTTTCTGCAAACCTCTAACACTCTTCAAATTCTGCAACTCAAAAACGCAACCAAGAAGTGCTCTTTGTTGATTCCTTTGTTGCACAATCCTTCAAAAGAAACAAGAGACAAACAAATTGAGAAGTCAGTAATAAAAGAAAATAAAAACTCCAGTCGCGATTCTATTCCAAATCCTAAAGGCTAATTGCATAAATTCCCCGGCAACGGCGTCAATTTGATGTTTTGCATTTTTCAAACAACACAATCAAATAAATACAACAAATGCAAACAATTATGACATTGAAGCACTTGAGGTTCGAATCCATAGGGAATTTAGAACTAACACGATAAGATTGCAAGGTTTAGATTCGAGCTAGAGAGACAATATGTTTTGGGTTTTTTTTCAGAGAACTAAACTATTAACATGGAAACAAAAAACGATCTGAAAACAAGAGCAAACAAGAAAACTAAGTAAGATGAAACAAATGGTAGAACAACCCACTCTCATGGCATTGAACCCTTTACTAAGCAATCAATCAAGCTAAACTCTCATTTGCCAATCAAAAGCTTAATAACCATTAACAATCAAATTTACAAAGACCACTTTCCACCCTAACATAAACTCTCATTGGCTAGGGAAGGAAAGCTCACAAAAAGGTCATTCAAGCATTTCATCGAACACCTCTCGGGCGATAAACGTCCTAGCATCTAGTCTTGATTAGCTACTTCAATCCTAGCATTAAGATCACCTTAAGTGAAGGAATCTAAATATCTAACAACCTGACTTCAAGATCTAATCATCAAAACCCCAAGAATCTACCTAACCATCAACCTATCAATTCACTACTCACACATGGTGAAACAAAGACAAAACAAACAAAGAGAATAAAAGATAAAAAAAAAAGACATAATAATAAATAGAAAAGAGGTAAGAGAAATAGAAATCTTCAATAGATAGGTGATGATGATCTAAAGACCATCCTCCAAGGTTGAGTCTTCACAATCCTCTCAAAGGTGTTCCAAAAAGGTAAAGTTAAAGACTTGTTGCTACAAAATACATAAAAGGCCCTTTTATACTTAGGGTTCTAAAAGGGAAAGAAAACAAGACAAGTCTGATGGGTTGACCCAGGAAGTCTGGTCAAACCCAAGATAAAATGACGTGACTGCGTCTTCAAGGTATCGGGACCGGTCGGTCACATTTCGTCTTCGGCTGGTGGCCATGTGTCCTCGGCCGGTCGCGGCTTTGCTTCGTCAAGGATGGCTCTGATGCCTAGCCGATCGTGGATCGTGACCAGCCGGTCTCGGGGTGAGCTGAACCAGCCGAGTAAGGTTGTTAAAGGTTTGGTAGATCTAGGTTTTGATGATTGGCTTTTGATGTTTAAGTTGTTAGATTCATTAACTTAAGTTGTTCTTAAAACTAGATTTAACTTAATCTCTTAAATCTAGATCCTATAGTTTTATTGCCCACAAGGTGTTTCATACAATTCATGAATGAAGTAAATTGGTGTTTCATGTCTTTGGTAGAGCTTAATTGTTTTCTTTTGAATCATTAGTTCATTGTTATTCCCTTAGATCAATTTCCTTACCCTTTACTCATTGAAAAATGAAGGAGATTTTGGAAATAGATTAAATGAAAGCAATAGAATTATTTTTCTTGTAATCTTATATTGTTGATTCTAGATTCCCTATGGATTTGAACCTCAACTGCGTCCAACGACAAGTTGTTTGCATTTGTTATATTATTTGTGTGTTAACCATTTTTGTATAGCTCACCTCCTTAGGGAGTGTTGCATGTCAGCCTCCTTAGAGAGAGTTGATGCAAATGATAACATCAAATTGGCGCCATTTCACACCCAAAGCCTCAAGCCTTTCTCTGTCAAGATTTGTCGACACCTAGCTCGATGAATGTCTCATTGGAATCTTCTGTCGATTTTCATCGACTCATCATTCGATGGAGAGCTCGATGAAATTCCCCTGAAGCCAACAAATTGAAGACAAGTGCTTTGTTTTATTTTGGTTAGATCCGGTTTGTTCTGGTTTAACCCAATTCGTTTTAGACCTAGTAAATCCTCATATTTAAGGGTAGAAACAACAAGTTTTAGAGGATATCCTACATCTTTCTAATCGAGCCTCCTTAGGGAGAGTTAGAGCTCAGTGAAACACCATAACTTGAAAACACATAGTTCGGATTATGTTAAGTTCGACCTTGGGTAAGTCAAACACTTAGTCAGATTACGTTCTTCTTTATACTTAGTCAAAATTCGGTTTCAATTCAATTAGTAAGCCCAAACAATGCATAAATTTATTCAGATCGGGGTTTTAGTACAATGAACGTTTGCTAAATATGCTATTACATTGAAACTAAACCCAAATTCCCCCAGATCCTATCCATCATTCCTTCATCTGCCTTGGTCGTGCCTTCTAACTTACCTACTTTCACGGTCTTTGTGTAACTCATCACCTGCATTCATACAGAATACGCAAACACAAATATGCTTAGTGAGGCCGTCATTCCGTCTCACCAGGCCTAACCGGATACGCAATCAGACAGTAAATTCAATCAAGTCAGAGACAGTTCAGAACAGACATGCACATAGTTTGTCAAGATCTGTCTCCAAGACCACCCGGATTCGCCCAAATCAGTCCAAAACAACAATCAAGTACGAATTAACAGACTTATCAATCAGAATGAACATAAAACACAATCAATCCTAACCCGCCTAGACTTTATCAGATCTATGCCCAAATACGAACCCATAAAAGACCCACGGTCATGCATGATATCTGACACCTCTTGTCGCACTTTGCTCATGCCTGATCGCGTTGAACTCACCAAATATCGATCACGGTTGAACCTTTATCAAATCAGTAGTAAAATCTCTCGATCACGGTCGTAGTCTGCTTGGAAAAACATGGAGTAATACAATCAAAAATCGTTTTTCGCCTCTGAAAACCCTTATTGCGTGCCTTAGTGAAATTTCGCTTAGGTTGAAGATGACGGTGAACACTTATACTGTATTTATAGGCGTTTTGGGCTGGAAATCCTAGTCCATCTAGGTAAACCGATCCAATTACGCCGACTCATTAAACTGGCCTGTTAAAGTGAACCAGATGCTTAACCGCATGACAATCTGTCCGTACCAACCATTGGCCAAACCTGCCCGGACATCCGACAACTTTGTTCGAACACCGACCATACTTGTCTGAACATTGAGTTTGTCTGAACATCCAACAACCTTGTTCGATCCTTTCCTTTGTAAGTGACCATCTTGAGATAGACAAAGTCACCAACTGCGAATTCAAACTATTTCCTTTGCTTATCTGCCTAACTCTTTTGTCGGTTTTGGACCTCTTTCATCTTAAGCTTCTAAAGCCTTATCTTTTCTGTCGTTTCCTGAACAAAGTCTCGGCCATAGATACTTCGTTCCCCCACATGAGTCCAACATAACGGGGTTCTACAAGGTCGTCTGTACAGTGACTCATAAGGCGATATTCCAATGCTTGCATGATAATTGTTGTTATATGCAAATTCGGCCAAAGGTAAGTGTTCCGCCCACTTACCAGTCCAGTCCAATACACTCGCTCGCAACAAGTCCTCAAGTGTTTGGATCGTCTGTTTTGACTGACCGTCTGTTTGCGGATGATAGGCCGTACTAGCATGAACCTTTGTCCCAAACTTCTTCGGTAGTGTTTTCAAAATGCTGAAACGAACTTAGCATCTCGGTCCGACTCTATACTCGCTGGTGCTTCATGCAACCAAACTATTTCCTTTACGTAAATTTCAGCCAAATTTTTGGCCTAATCCTTTTTGTATACCAGAAGGATGTGTGCAGACTTAGTGAGTTGATCAACGATCACTCAGATCGCATCTTTCTTGTCACACATGGGTAAACCCGTGACGAAATCTATTGTTATCATGTCCTATTTCCATTATGGGATCGGTGAGCACTGCAACATTCCGCTCGGAACTTAGTGTTCTACCTTAACCAGTTGGCAAGTCGGGCACTCACCCGCCCACTTAGCCACATCTCGCTTCATTCCGACCCAATGATAGTACCTTTTCACATTACGGTACATTTTAGTTGCTCTCGGATGGATTGAAAACTTAGACTGATGTGCTTCCTTTAAGATTTCCTCCCACAATCTTTGATCGTTTGGAACACACACTTGGCCATTGACTAGAATAGTTCTATTATTCGAAGTATGATACTCGGTCTTATCGTTTTTTGCGACCTTGTTCAGAATCTCGTCCTTCTCTTGAGCAATCCAAACACGACTTAACAAGTCAGCCTGATCCGCGACTCCTAAGCCCAACGGCTCCTCATCGACTGTCAAAGCCGATAGACTCAACGTCCCGATCATATTCACCAACCCTTCCATATCCTTTTCTGAACTTGCTGCTACTCTTCTCCGACTTAGAGCATCTGCCACCATGTTTGCCTGACATGGATGATAGACTATGTTAAAATCATAGTTTGCGAACAGTTCCATCCAACGTCTTTGCCTCAGATTCAGTTCCGGCTGAGTGAAGATGCACTTCAGACTTTTATGGTTCGTGAATACTTGCACCTTTCCACCATAAAGATAGGATCGCCATATCTTCAAGGTAAAAACCACTGCATCCATCTCCAGATCGTGAGTGGGGTAATTCACTTCATGTTTCCTTAGTTGTCTTGATGCATAAGCAATTACCTTTTCGTGATGCATCAAAATGCAACCCATGCCCATCTATGATGCGTCTATGTACCCCACATACAACTCATTTGGTTCTAGCAAAGCCAAAACTAGAGTGCTCGTTAGCATTTCCTTAAGCTTTCAGAAACTCTTTTCACAGTCTGTTGTCCAAGTAAATTGAACATCTTTCCCGGTAAGCTTGGTCATTGGCTGCGCCATGCTCGCAAAGCCTTTGACGAATCTTCTGTAATATCTGGCTAAACCAAGGAAGCTTCTTAACTATGATGTGTTCATGGGTCTTGACCATTTTGATATTGCCTTTATCTTCTCCGGGTCAACGAACACTCCTTTATCCGAGACCACATGACCCAAAAATCCAATTTCCCTTTGCCAAAACCTGCACTTGCTTAGCTTGGCAAACAACTTATGCTCTCTTAGCTTACTCATCGTTATCCTTAGGTGGTTCTGATGCTCTTCCGAACTCTTAAGAGTAAACCAAGATGTCATCAATAAAGATGATTACAAATTCGTCCAAGAATTCTCTGAACACGTTGTTCATCAGTTTCATGAAGGCAGCCCGTGCATTAGTCAGCCCGAAAGGAATGACCACGAACTCATAGTGTCTGTACCTTGTTCGAAAGACTATTTTCCAAACATCTGACTCATCTATTGGGATTTGATGATAACCTGAAGCCAAATCAATCTTTGAGAACCAAGTAACGCCTTTGTGTTGGTCCAACAACTCCTCTATCCGCGAAAGAGGGAACTTGTTCTTTACCGTCACTCTGTTAAGCCCACGATAATCAATGTACAATCTAAAACTGCCATCCTTCTTCTTCACAAAAAGCACCGGTGCACCCCACGGTGAACTGCTCGGTCTTATGAACCCTTTGTCCATCAATTCACTTAGCTACTTCTTCAACTCAGCCATTTCTACTGGAGCCATCCGGTAAGGTGCCTTAGAGATTGGAGCGGTTTCAAGTTCTAACTCGATCATGAACGGATCAGACCGAGCTAGTGGTAAACCCATAAATGCTGCAAACACATCCTCGAACTCATTCACCACTGGATATCCTTAAGTTTAGTGTTCGGTCCAACATATGTGGTAGTGATCGTAGCCAAGTACGCTTCACACCCTTGCTCAACCATCCATTCCACTTGGATAGCCGAGATAATCAGATAGCCAATACACCAGCATTTTCCCACCATGCTTGAACTTAACTCGGCCCCGATGATAGTCCAAATGCGCCTTATATTTACCGAGCCAGTCTGTTCCCAAGATCACGTCGTAATACTTCACTTGGCATATCACAAGATCGGCTGGCATGTTTACCCCTTCGATAAACACTGGAACATTTTGATTATTTCCAAAGACATCCATCAATTCTCCGCCAGCTGCTTGGACTAGTCCATAACGGTTCTTGAGTTCCTTCTCAAACCCGCTGGATTCAACGATCTTCGGGTGCACAAAGTATTGTGATGCCCTGGAATCAAACAACACATGGGTTGCCACACCACCCATGATCAAGATTCCAATGATCGGATGAGAAGCACTCGGGTATGATGATCCCGCATCCATCGTGTACGCTCTTGGCATCAACGCTTGCCTCTTCGGCGGTGGTGGTAGTCCTTCATTTGCCTATTTCCTTACGAGCTGCACCGGTTTTGGACAACTTGACTTGAAGTGTCTTGATTCGCCATATTTGTAGCACACCTTCGGTCTATCAGATTTGGCATCCTTCGTCCTTGAGTCCTCTTTTGGGCAATCACGGATTCTGTGGTCTGTACCACCACACCGAGAACATGCGTTGCGGGCAACAACTGGCTTGCTTGATGCATTTAGATTCCCTTTATTGTACATTTGTCAAGAATTGGATCCGGACGGAACTTGGGGTACCATATGGACTCTCTTCTTTTCTCCAAGCAACTTAGCTTCTTCTTCCAACCCACTTTCCAGTAGAGCCGCCTTTTCCACCAGTTCAACAACTATGGCATAGTTGTCAACAAGACGGCCATTACGGAGTTCAATCCGTAGTCCACGCATCAAGTGACGGATTTGACAATTCTCTTCCTCACGTTCATGGCCAGCATACTTCTTAAGGCTGTTAAAATGAGCTTCGTACTCCTTCACGGTCATGGATCCTTGGCGGAGATCCAGAAATGCCCCTTCTAGTTTGTCAAAGGCTTCCAGAGGGAAGTACTTGGTCCGAAATTCCCTGCAAAAGGTTCCCCAAGTGCAGTCACGATTTGCCATTCGGCTTGACACTTCTTGCCACCACATATGTGCATCCCCTTCCAAGTAGTGGACCGCAATGTCGTTCTTGTAATTTTTTGGACACCGAATGGAATCAAAGTTCCTTCCCAACCTACTGAACCATTCATCCGCCACAATTGGATGTGCCCCACCGGAGAACTTTGTTCCCAACTTCTGCATATGATCCATCACAATCAAATATGATGGAACACCAACAACTTGGGCTTCTGCAGCCACGTTTACAACCAGTGCTGATGCGATCATTGATCAACTGAATCGGAGGAAATCAACACGTGATTGTGTACCAAACCGAAGATACCAAGACTAGTTGATTTCTTGTTTAATATTGTCGTTATTTGTTTCAGTCAATAAGATGGGAATCGATCTTCCTATTGTTTAGGAACCAGTTCACCACTTTCTATTTGTTTCCTTGTTTGTAGAAGCTAGACTCCATCTTTGATTCAATACTTATATTTAATGAAAAAGAGGCAATGGTTAATTGCCAAAAGAATTCTTGTGTGTTCTAGTTACAGTTCTTGTTCTTGTTCTCTGTTATCAAGCGGTGGAAAAAACCATCATTATTACTTGGTATCAGAGCTTCGCTCTTGTTACTGGGAAGGTGACCGCTACGCTGAGGCCATGAGGTTGACGAAGGATAGGCTCAAGGAGCTAGAGAAAGGGTTGGGTTTGATCACTGATGATTTGCACACATTTGCAAGGAATGGAAGATGCATCAATGGAGAAATTTAGACTGATGGAAAAGTCACACAAATTGATTGAGGAAGGAATGAGAAGAATGATGGAGATGTTGTCTCATGATCGCGTAAGTAAAGGGACATTTCGAACGACGCAACACCGTGCGTTGAGCCCTGTGGCTGCAAGGAGAGAGGAACCAGCTAATCAACACCGACATATCAAACTTGATTGTTCACGGTTCGAAGGTGGTGATCCGGGTGAAAGATTGAGTAAGATCAAACAATACTTCACATTTCATGAGATACCACAGGAACAGAGGGTGAGTTTTGCGTCGTATCGCTTGACATCGGAGGCGAACGAATGGTGGCAAGCCATTTCACGAGCCTTACACATCGATCCCAACACTGCGCCATGGGAGACATTCGAGCAGGAACTTTGGGTGCGATTTAGACCATCGGATGGCGAGAACTTCCATGTGGCCTTATCCAAAAACCGGCAAACTGGGAGCTTGTTAGAGTATCAAAAAGAGTTTGAGAGGTTGATGAATAAGGTGGACAACTGGTCCGAGGAAGCGTCAGTTGGGTCATTTTTGGGCGGGTTGATGTTTGCTTTTTAAACAATCAAATAAATACAACAAATGCAAACAATTGTGACATTGTAGCACTTGAGGTTCGAATCCACAGAGAATCTAGAATCAACACATTAGGATTGCAAGAATTCAAACTTGAGATACAACAATAGAAGAGGGGATTAAGCTCAAAACTAGACTACTCAAACAATGAAACAAACTAAGTGTGACGAACGGTCCGGGGCATAAGTGTCGTAAGTCTCAGTTATTCCTCATAAAAGGGGATAATGTTGAGGATGTGGATGACGAGGTGTTTCATGAAGCTGATAACCTTGAGATTTCGTTGACAACATTGACAAGATGGGACGCTCTGCGAACGATGCGTTTCAACAGGATAGTCAATCAGAAGGACATGGTGGTGTTGATAGATAGTGGCTCAACTCACAATTTCATCAGTGAAAAGGCAGCGAATAGGATGAATATGAAGCTGGTACACATGCCACCATTTTTGGTAAAGGTCGCAGATGGACATCCACTTTAGTGTCGTTGCACGTATGAAAAGGTATCGACAGATTTGGGTGGTGTTTCATTTAAGATCGATTACTATGTTCTTCATCTCACAGGGTTAGACATCGTGTTGTGGATTCATTGGTTGGAGACTTTGGGGCACACAGTGTGTGACTAGAAGGCCTAATACATGAAATTCGTTTGGGAATGAGCAAAGAGAGTTATAAATGGATTAAGGCTCAAATCAATTTCCCTGGCCCAACATCAAGAAATAAGAAGAGATGCAAAAATGGGCCAGGCTTATTTTGCCCTAAGCTTTCATGGATCAAAAGACGATGTCTTTTCTTCTGCTGTGTCAGTGATGTTTGCTTTTAATCGCGTAATTGTAGCACTTGAGGTTCAAATCCACAGAGAAATTATAATCAACACATTAGGATTGCAAGAATTCAAATTTGAGCTATAGCAAAATAGATAAGAGGAGGTTAAACTAAAGCTAGACTACTCAAACAAAGAAACTAACTAGCAAAGTGAAATGAGACAATCAAATAGAGACAATGGGTTTAGGTAAGACAATTGATCTAGGGAAAAAACAATCAAATCAAGAAACTCAAGCACACATTAGCTACCATCCTAGGGCATGAGACTCAGTCAATCTAGATCAACCCACTCTCATGGCGTTGACCTCTATGCAATTAATAGGTTAAGCTAAACTCTCATTTGCTCTCCTGTATTCAAAAGCATTAACAAACGAGCTCACAAAGACCACTTCCACCCTAACATCAACTCTCATTGGTTAGGAAAGGAAAGCCCACAAAAAGGCTATTTCAGGACTTTCATCGAACACCTCTCAGGCGATGTCTTTCCCATCATCAAGATTACTAGTTTATCAAGCTAAAACTAGCATTAAGAACACCTTAAGTGAAGGAACAATAGATCTTGATCAAGCTAAACCTAGCATTAAGCACGCCTTAAGTGAAGGAACAGTAGATCTAACAACTTAAGCACAAGATTCAACCATAAAATCCCTAGATGTACCAAACGATCAACCAACTACTCAACCATCAAAAGCATGAAACAAAGGAAGAAGATGAACATAAAAAAAAGCATAAATATAAGGATAAAAAAAAGCATGAACTAAATCAATAGCAAAAGCATGAACAAAAGCTTAAACAAAATGAAAGAGAAAAGAAAAGAGAATTACAATCATAGTGATTCTATGAATGTAGTATAAATTAGGTTCGCCCGTATAAATTTACATTCCAAGTATTATGCATATATAGTAGACCCGTATATAGGAATTACAATCATTTTTTGGGGACAGTTGCCGAGTTTATAACAGAGTATATCATATTTGACTTGTAATGTCTGGGCATTTATATATACCGTATACATTTATAGTTTTTTTACATAACATTTTGACTCTTTTCTATATGTAGACATCGATGCTGCTATGTTTGACGTGGAATACGAGGGAGATAAGTTGTTTGTTGGGAGGGTATTCAAATTTAAAGCTGAGTGCAGAGTAAAGATTGTTATTTATGCTATCAACCAAAAATTCCATTTCCGTACAGAGCGGTCAAATCCAAGATATATGACATTGAAATGCGTTTCCATATACTGTCCATGGAGAATATATGCTGCATGTGTAGATTCAAATGGAAGCTTTCAGATTCGACAAGCAACTCTATCCCACAATTGCTCAGTTGATGATCGGAGGAATTACCTCAAACTAGCCACCACACAGTGATTGGAGAGTTAATGCAAGCTAAGTTTCTTGGCACTAAGAAGGGTCCAAATGCCGGAGAGATCCAAAAGTGCATACTTGATGATTTCCATATAAGCGTATCATATTGGAAGGCTTGGAGGTCAAGAGAGGTTGCAATGGAGAGATCATATGGTACATCATCCGGGAGTTACACACTATTTCCGGTATATCATTCACTATTGGAAAAGGCAAATCCTGGGAGTGTGTTTCTTGGATTTTGATCATCTAGAGAGAGGTGTTAGGAGATTTAAGTATAATTTCATAGCGTTTGGGTGCCTCAATTAAAGGTTATCAATACATGAGAAAAATAATTGTCGTTGATGAAACGAGTTTAAAATCTCGATTTGGAGGGTGTCTTCTGTCTGCTTGTTGCTAAGACGGCAATTTCCAAATATTCTCCCTTGCATTCGTAATTGTCAATAGTGAGAATGACGAGTTTGAGAATGGTTTTTTTGGTAAGCTTAAAGAGTTTGTTGAAGATTCATCCGATGTTACCTTCATTTCAGACCGGCACAATAGCATATACACTGCATTGGAAAAGGTAAAGTACCAAGGATTGTTTATGGATATAGTGTATATGACGTTGATATATAGTACAATTATTTCAAATAGTATGCTTATTGAATATAGTATTTCTATATTCACGTGACTTACTTGCATCGTTTCCAGGTGTACCCATCTGCTTGGCATGGGGCATGTACTGTCCATCTTTGGAGAAATGTTCGAGCAAAGTTTAAGTCTAAGCATGTTTCAAACCTGGTGTCGAGAGCTGCGAGGGCGTACACATTATCGGGGTTTAATAAAGTATTTCTTGAAATTCATAACGCTAGCCCTGAATGCGCTGCATACCTGGTCGACATTGGTAAGTAATTAAAACATTATTCCAATTACAATATCACATTTACATTTAGTTCATTTCACATATTCTGATATAGTATATCTGTGTAGATTACCAATTCTATATTTCTTGACACAACACTGTTATATAGTAATTGTAAAATACTACGACTGGTGTATAGTAGTGTTATATATTGTTGATACATAGTAATGGTATGTGAGTACATCTCATATGTATTGAATGAAATATTGAAATATTCACGTTATTGTAGGCTTGCCCCATTAGACTAGAAGCCATTTTAATGGTAAACGATTCAACATAATGGATGGTAACATTGATGAATCATAGAACATTGTGTTGAAAGAAGCTTGGGAATTTCCTGTCATATGTATGCTCGAGTACATTAGAACAACTTGGATGAGCTAGTTCGCGATGCGAAGGGCTACAACCAGCAAAGATTATGGAATCTTAACACCACGGTTCCGTGCACTTGTTACTAATAAATTCGAATTTTTGGCTTCCATGACGGTTAGACCTATTGCCTGTCACGAGTTTCAAGTGTCAACACCGTTGGGTGACTGCTACTATGTTCACTTAGGCAATGGAAAGTGTTGTTGCTCAGAATACTAGGCTTTATAAATTCCTTGTTGATAGACGTGCATTTTAGCCACATTTCATATCCGTTTTTGCATTGGTTTAGACATTTAGGAACCATATATTTTCATATTTCCGCTAACAACTTGCATATTCTTCACTTTAGAGTCGTAGGAGTGTTGTGTCACATTCTTGCATGTTTCGAGTCATTCTTAGGTGATTCAGAGCCAATTCGGAGGCTTGGAGTGTTGGACGCGGATATAAGAGGAAGACCAATCGGTCCCATATTTAGGACCGATAGATCCCGATGCGCTTAGACTTTTTCCAGAAACGATTTTATTCAGTTGGACCGAATTGTTTAAGGCCCAACTTGTTTTGAGGGATCAAAAACACTAAAAATAAAAGCCAGAGAGCAGCCACACTGCAGAGAATCTTCTTTTTCATTTTTTACACTTTACAGACACTTTTCTTTTTCATCTTCTTCAACCTTTTTGTTGGGCGATTTTTCTTCTCCTTGGATCATCTTGTAATCTACATTGGAGAAGTTTTTCTAAACCCTTTCTCTTATATCAATTCAGTTTTGTTTCATTATT
>WJSH01002618.1:231499-254662 GCA_009757365.2 Lepidium campestre
AAAAAACAAATTGCTGAGCAATTGTCCTTGGACTGTGGAAGTAGATCCAAGGCAAGTTTATGAACATATCAAACCTGATTATAATGCTTGACTAGGACCTTTAGGACCAACAAAAATTAGGATTCTAGGTTGTTAGACAAAGTAGTTGATGCCATAGAAGTGGATTAGCTATACATTGTGTGCTTTGAGTTTAAGACTGTTTTACTTGTTCCCTGAACAATGCTTGAATTTATCATTCTGATTTCCTGAAGAATTTCTCTGAACTTGATGTATTTTATTTATTGAATTTAAATCACAATTAATTATTCCTGTTACTTGATAACCACAACAAATTGAATTGTCTTAGCTTGATTGTTAGTCCAAAAGATTGATAGTGTGACTCTTGGTCTTTGTGGATTCGATCCGTAGATTACTACTTTGATTATTGTGCACTTGGAGTAGGTATTTATAGGGTTTAAAACCTCTGTGTATCACTTGTTCCCATGATATTGCATGTGCTGGTCATCTTAACTTGTCCATATGCCAACTCGCGGCGCCCGCTTATCAAATGTCCACTTGGGCTGCCGCATACTCTGAAAAAATATACCCCATTCCATCGGTCGGAGGAAAAATCGGTCTGGTTAATGAGCAAGAAGGAGATTTAGGAATCCTATCCCCAGCTGTGAAGAGACCACCCGGCCGCCCAAAAAGTTGAGGATTTTATCCCAAGGAGAGTACAAGGTATACATTATATTTTTTTACTAGTTATATAGAATATAATTCATGTGGTTTTTACTAAATAGTACTATATACGCTTTTAGCGGATGAAAGGGAAGACGAGTTGTAGAAGATGCACTCGCTGTTTTGGTGTAGGTCATAACAAGGCATCTTGCAAGAATCCTATCTAAGTATGATAACTATGCCATGTTAGGGTGGGCAAAGGCATATATAGCAGACCTTTTTGGAATGGGCAAGTAAAATTATACATGGCTGCCAGGAAGACACATGAGTATCTTTTGGGATGTTTCGTATGCCATAAGATGAATCATATCCGGAAAATGCAAAGTATATTCACAAGACGTGCGATATACTTTCGGATTTTTTTGGATTAAATAGCTTGTCTATGTATATATACCAAATGGATGTACTATATTTCTATGTAATGCCCATGTAGCCTTCTTTTGATATAGTTAAATGAAGTCCACCCTTGTTGGTAATCTGTACTCACCCTTATACTCTTATCGAGGTTCTGTGGAAATTTTCAATTTAAAATGATTGATATTTAAATTCCCGAAAACATATTTAACTTACTACGTATATAGAATTACTAAATGCATAGGTAAAACTATACATCATCAATAAAATAGATATGTTTTTTTGTTTTTCTGACTATGTTTTATATTACCCTCGTTGAATGTTATATATATTTAAGTTTCCCAAGTCTTTTATAAATAGGCATAGATTGTAAACATAACCCAAGTTTAACAACACATCGGTTTAATCCTAACTATTCAATTTGTAAACACAACACACCATACTTAATAAATATAAAACAACAACTGTTTATTTCATAATTGCTTGGGGATTGAAGGATGCAAATGTCTGGATGGCATAGTTTTTCGCAGCAACAGCCAAATCGTCGTTTCCTACTAGACGACATTGGTGAACATCTCCTATCGCATGTTGTTTTATGAGAACCAAAGCGGCTATTCCAACTAACCCTGCAAAAGAATAATGGAAATTACATATAATGTGTATACATCAAATAGAATGTATATAATACAATGTAAAAGTATTAACTATCTGATATACCATTTATGTGCAGAATGCTTTGAATATATAAAACGTTACCTTGTGGAGGCTGCGATACGCAAAGTTCTTCGAGGTTAAAGGTAAACAGAGTCAGCGGTTCATTCTTAACAACATCTACTACCCCATGCTTTTTTTATCATGTATGGCAACATGACAGAAATCGGTTTCACTGCTTTGTTCATCTTCTTCTCGGTAATCATAGTCTTGTGTGAATCAAGAATCGTTATTTCCCTCTCTCTGAGATCAATAACTAATCCTAACCAGTTTTGGTTCTCAACAAGTAGAAGACTGTATAATACGTCCACATCCGAAAACCACCTTGGTCGACTAAGAAGAGGCACCCGGATGGCTGGAGAAAAAACATAATTTTCTCGCTTCTTCTCTTGAGTAAATTTAGGAAATTGCCGTTGTAGCTCAAAGAGGAATCTAGGCACCAAGAAATCGTATCGACACTCTGGCACTGTGTCTCGGGGAACTTACAGGAACTTTACCAATGCGGTTTCTCCCTGGAATACCGACTTAGTAAACATAGTATGTTTGTACAAACATAATTACTACATTGGTTACACACTTACAGGGCATCCAATCGGTGTCGACCTTCCATAACCTCAATGAAACTTGAATTTGGGAGCTCAATCCCATCAATTAGCCAAAGCCTGTAACCCACATACAATATGTTCACGAGCAACATACAACAAATTAGAAAACGAGAAAAATCAATGCAAACCTTTCATCCTTCATCAATTTGCAAAATGCAGCGTATTATTCAAGATTCGGATCAATAAAAGGATCAAACCCTCCAACCAGTGGACGTCGAGTTGATGATCGCTTTCTTCGTAAAGCTTCGGAAACTCCCGAAGCTTTGTCATCCATTGTTGGGGTGTACTTCAATGGGCTGTGTCTTTCCATCAAGCCAACCCTACGTGCATCATCTTGGTCCTTTTGTTTTGACTTCCCCTCCTGACGTGCCTACAAATGTAACAAATTAGCATCAACTCGACTGTGCGCATTAAACACGTATAGTATTACTGTACACAGCATACAAACTATGTGTAATGTCATTTCTATATAGTTGACTCACATTTTTTTCGTCTTGTGTAAGTCCAAGCGAAAATCTGGGGGCCGAAATGTTTGTGTATCCATCTGGGTGACTGGAAGCAGCATGCGTAGATGATTCATCCGCACCCTTTACACATATCAATTAGTAATACTCCATGAAATAAGCATGTTTCCAACATGTTTATTCAAATGTGTACCAATCTCTTTATATATGTAATATGACAACATTACTATACCTTTGCAGCTGCTGTAGCGCCTCGTTCAAAAGGAACTCCCGAGCCATCTAGATCATTTTGTTTTCCCGTCATTGTTTCCTATATTAGTCATTGTAGTACTCAATTGTCATGTATGAGACAACTATTTACATTGTATATTTATAAAACATATATTATAGAAATAACTATACCTTTATGCCAACAACAGCGTCTGGGGCAGACTGCTTTTCGGGATCAATAGAATGTGTATCTGGTTATCCCTTATTCGAGATAGCACAGTTCTGATTAGCGTGTTACACTCATGCATCATTCATAGGCAATCTATATTAACATACATAATTAATGACCGCTGTGCTAACCTTTTCACCCACGACTTCTTTTCCAGAAGTATTTGTTGGCACAATATCATCAGATATATTAGTTCCCTACAACATACAATTAGAATTAGCGTATGACACTAGTTATGCTTTGTAGGCGAATTGCGTATCAACTGACATGTTCTATATGGATTGAATATTGCAATAGCTTGTATAATGAAGCAATAACTACTGTACCTTCTCAACACCAAGGTCTGAGCCGGTTCCATCTGGTCTATTGTCCATATTATCCTGACATACAAGCAATCAGATTTTTAATTCTACGTACATGGGATATATGCCTTACGAACAATAGCAAGTATAATTTCTATGCAGTATGTATAGTACTTCCATTTACTATATTCATACTATCCATCGTGTCTGTATAAGACTTACCAGTAATCCGTCCACGCTGTACACAATAATCTCCTTCCCAGCCTTGTTTGGAAGGCCGTTCTCCTATTTGAATACATAACAATTAATAATTACGTATGATATAGTGAACGTTGACTATCAATTTCCGAATATCGAGGAATATAATACCACATTGGCAGTGCCGCTGACCACACCCACCTGGTCAGCATCGCTTTTTCCAGCATCGCATTGTTCAGCATCTGACACACGAACATCCGACAATTCATAAAAAAAAAATTCAAAAATTGACATACTCTGTGTAATTTTCGAAAATAATAGACATTCTACTCTGTGTAGAGTTCTATATACCTTATCTCCCCTGACCGCACCCACCTGTTCAGCACCGTCTTTTTCAAGATCACGTTGTTCATCATCAAACACGCGAACATCATCATCGTGCACAAATACGACAATTAAAAGAAAAAAATTTCTCTATATCTAATTTACGAATGTCAAGGAATAGAATACCATATTGGTAGTGCCGCTGACCGCACCCACCTGGTCAGCATCACATTTTTCAGCATCGCGTTGGTCAACATTTGACACGCGAACATCATCATTCTGCACAAAAGCCGACAATTCATAAAAAAAAAAATTGAAATAATAGCCATACTCTGTGCAATTTCTTAAAACAATAGACATTTACTCTGTGTAGAATTCTATATACCTTATCTCCCTTTAAAAAAAAAATCTCTATATCTAATTTCTGAATGTCGAGGAATATGATATCATATTGGCAGTGCCGCTGACCGCACCCACCTGGTCAGCATTGCCTTTTTTAGCATCTGACACGCGAACATCATCATCCTGCACAAAAGCCGACAATTCATAAAAACAAATTTGGAATAATAGACATACTATGTGTAATTTCCGAAAATAATAGACATTCTACTCTGTGTAGAATTCTATACACCTTGTCTACCATGACCGTATCCACCTGGTCAGCATTGACTTTTTCAGCATCGCGTTGTTCATCATCTGACACGCGAACATCGTCATCCTGCACAAAGACGACAATTCAAAAATTAAAATTTTTGAAATAATAGACATTCTACTCTGTGTAGACTTCTATATACCTTATCTCCATCCATCTCACCCTCTTCACCCTTTTCATCACCTTCCAAAATTTGAGAACACACCTCATTGATTATCCCATGTGCATCTTGTTGATCGCCTCTCGACCTTAAACCAGCTCGACGAGCACTTTGGCTACTTCCGGATGGAGGAGATGATGCGACAACTGAAGAAACGAAAAACACAATGATTAGATAGTATTACTATGTACAAGATGTTTTCTATTTCAACTTGTATTATTATACCAGTTTTTGCTTTCTTCCTCGATCTCGCATCTAGCTCTTTGTCAGTCGGTGCTGGCCGCTTTGGCATCGCTTTCTTTGAATCAGCAGCTACACTTTGCCTTTTTGAACCTCCTTTACTTGGTTTACGGACAGGGGGTTGGGATTCCCCAAGGTGTTCTCTCTTTAGTGTAGAAAGACGGTCGGCAAAAATCGCATCCATCTGATTGGTGTGATTCACCAACATTGCCTCTATTTTTTTTCTCATGCTCAGCAAAGGCCAAATTAAGGATGTGAGTCAAATCATCGTTATCACTTACGTGAAATCGTTGTTCTCTTTTCAGTCCTGACTGATCATCTCCACTGCGAGAGTGCTCCCCCATGTATTCAACGCCATCATCGTATTCTTGTTCGCTCCTCTGTTTTTTTCCCGATAGTTTCCTCTACCTCATCAACTTTTTTCCCGCCTTCCCACCCGTTATGATCAAATGCGTGAAAATCTGATATATATTTCTCCATAGTCTTAACCTCGGTGTCATCCTCCTCATCGAAAAATAGAATATCTGCAGCCGGGGCCGCGTACCAATTGCCTATAAAAATAGAAATGATATTTTGTGTTAACATACTATTTTGAATATACAACCTATATATGCGTCTAACAAACACATACAAGGATAAGACAGTAGAATTACTATTAGTCATTATCAGACTATATTGAGTATACATACTATAACTTACTCATCTCGCCTTTCTTGTCGATTTTCCTCGCTGTATTAACATTGACATTCAGAGTGCATTCCAAAACGCTGTTAACAACTTCATATGCCGGAATTTCATCCTCGGGGGTTTCCTTGGTTCCCAATTTCAACCCGATAATAGATGGACAACAACAAACAATAACCAGAATAAGAGTGTGTGAGAATCCTTGTATAGTAGTTGTTTCTTGCACTAATTGTTCTAGAGACCGAGACTTGCCACTCCTTGCAGTCATCTAAAATGATTCATGGCCCCATAGGAATGCCAAGAATGCGTCAATATCACCTAACATCGCAACCCGGTCTCTTGTAATGTAGTTCTTCCAGATGTTGGACACAAAATTCCATCAACCAAAAATAGAAGGGCCAACCTCAACCTTGTTAAACAATCCTTGTATTTTTTCCCAAGTAAGAGCATATCGTTAACAGTGTCTGTAGTTACTTTTGCATTTTTACCAAAAAGAGATTTCCATATCTCATCACCACTCGAGGACACTTTACCTTTGCCTTTTGACTTTGATGTGGTTTGCTGTTGGATACGGCGTTGATATGGACTAGTCTTGTCACACGTTAACCCCGTAACTAAGGCAAAGTCCTGAATAGCAAACAGAATAGGCTTGCCGGCATACAACCACCACATCTCATACTTCTTCTGCGTAATCAGCTGTCGGGATGACAAGTAGTGTAGAAACATAACAGAAAAAGTATGATTGCCCATACGTAGGATTTTCCCAAATTGAGATTGCATCAGTAATTCTAAGTCTGCATCATCCAATGCAGACTTAACCGTCTCAATACATGATATACCTCATTATTTACTAGTTTTCCATGCATATTTTAAGGCTCAACCATCGATGGTTTCAGGTTACTATTTGCGAGTTATGCACCATTTTCCACTTTCCATATGGCTCAGAGGTCCACTTTTCCGAGTTCCAATGTAAAGGAAGCTTTTGAAGAACAATAGCTTCTGGAAGGGTGAATGATGGACCATATGTGGACTCAATCCGGAACCTAACAATAAGATTGGCGGCAAAGTACTTGAGTGAGACATTATACTTTAGGCCGGTTGAGGAGATCTCTATACTAATTCATGGGGAGGTATGCTTACTATTCGGTGGTCTCTCGACATTCATGGTGGCAGAGAGCGGACCTATGTTCTATGAGCGAGTTGGGGATCATGTAAACTTGGGTTGTGTCTTTGCAAAGACACTAGCGGCTATGCGATTAAACGATAGTGGAATGACTCCAACTCATTTGACGATGGGTGCGTTCTTGGAACCGCTTTATCAAGTCGGAAGGCTCCTCTACAGTCTGTTGATGAACTTTCCGGAGGAGAGCTACATTGCGCCCTTGTTTCCACGCGCCAATCACTATCTCCACTTGGGACCACTCCTGCATGAGTACACATATATCTTCAATGACCGAGAGGGACGACTTCAACACTTAAAGCTGCCTCGACCTCACAAAACGACCCTAAGATCTTTTCTCAACATAACCTTTGAGGGACCCGAGGATGAGACGATTGTGAGACAATTGGAGGTCTTTCGACACTTCTTCCCACCCAAGCCTGAGTAGCTCAGTCAACTCCGGGACCCTCCATTTCCTATGTCGGATACATCTCCGATGAAGAAAGCCAAACTCGCCGAGACAATGCCGACGAGGAACGCGGCTCCTACTCTCCCCCTTGGGGAAGAGACTCTCCAAACTAATGGTACCAATCCACTATCTTTTGTACGTAGTTCCGTTTTTAATTGTTTTTATTATGCATTTTTGTTTACTTTTTTCCATGGATTATGTTCTCACCGGGACGGTGAGAAGTCCGGGAGAGAGGGTAGTACTTGACGTTGCTTTTATTAGTTTTGTTTTCTTTAGTTAACTAAGCAAAGAAGCTAGAGCTTGTGTATAAAAAAATCTCCTATATGTTCTAAGAAAGTGTTTGCAATGTGCTTTGATTCAAAAATCTCCTTGATTGATTCCTTTGGTTTGAAGTTCAAGAAGGGTAGTATCTTGTAGGAGTTGGTTTTGGGAATGAGTAAAGCTAAGGATTTGTTTTTTGGGTATACTACTTGCGTGATCATTGGGTAGAATGGGAGCTAATAATTGTATGCATCAATTGTTTTTGTCTTAGTATAATTTTGTGTGATGATTAGCATTCCTATTTCATGAGAGTATAGTCACCTAAAATTGATTAGCCTTCTTGCACTCACATCATTAGTGCTTTCTTGCATTTTCTCACTTAGCCAAGTGGTATTTGATTGACTATCCATTTGTGAGACTGCATATACTTGAGAATAATGAATGTGAAGAATGGCTGATTGAATAGCTTGTGGACTCTTGTGAACGCTTATTGTTTGATAGAGATAGATAAGCATTGAGAAGTTAGAGTTCATTTGGAATCTTGTTTATGAGCTATGTGTGGTCATTATCATTGGTCGTTAAATGCTAATCTTTGCTAAGGTCTTGACATGTTGAGTTCCGACTTTCAAAACTCTCTTCCAGGATTGTCGGTTGTTTGCTTGAGGACAAGCAAAGGGCAAGTCTAGAGGAGTTGATATACACTGTAAATAGCTTCATTATCATGCATTTTCTAGATCATTTTGCATTAGCTAAGTCTCTTGTTTACTCATTTTAGTGTAGTTTTGCATCCAGATCATCACTTAGAGTCCTAGAACTAGAGAGCCATATATTTTATGTTTTTGAATCTTATTTAGATGGATTGCAGATCAATAGTGATGGAGATGAGCAAATGCACCTTGAAGAGGACAAGAGTGGAGGATGGAATTAAGGAAATGAGTGGAAGATGGAGTTGTGAAGTTGAAAAAAGGAAGAAGAAACAAGAGAAATACCAAACCAAGAAGACTAGAGAAGAAGCCGCGACCCGCGACCGGCATGACTCACGCCGAGACCGGCCACTCATGGCTTGACCAACCGAGGATAGCTCAAGACCGGCCGAACCCGAGTGGTGTAGCGCACTAAAGAGATTAAAGTTTTAGATCTCTAAAGGCAGCAACACAAGATAAAGAAGGCGGCAGCGAAAGCAAAGAAAGAGCGGCGGCGGTATTAGGATTGTGAAGGCAGCGGCTTCAAGGTAAAGAGTGGCGGCGGCAGCGATGATCAAAGGTGGTGGTGGCGATATCTTCTGTAACCGGATAGATAAGTTCAACCTTGATGAATTGAATCAATCAAGGAACCTTCTACCAAGCAATAGACCTCGAGGTTCACACTTGCTCAGGCTTCCTCACGCAGGAGCTATGCTCAACGGCGGCTAGGGTTTGTGATCCTCTCACACGAGCAACAATGCTAGGGTTTTGTTTTCACTAAATATTTCTCTCTGTTTATTAATGAAGCAAGGGGTTACATATTTATAGTGAATTTCCTGAGAAAAACCCTAAAAACCTAATGGGTCGAGGCCTTACTAGGAAACCCTAGAAATAAAAAACTAACAAAAACTGAAAATCCCTAGAAAAATGGAAAAGTTTCTAAACTGATCATACTTCCTTATCTCCTTAATGTACCCATGAAATTGGACATTAAAAAGCAAGGGGTCTTTCATAACTTAAGCCCAAAACACATGACCCTAAGGCCTTATTCAAATAACCAAACAAAAGCTCAAATAACTTAAATAAAATAAAAAAAGGCTCGGAGAGAATATAAGCATGCGTGCTTCTTGGTCAACCCTGGTGCCACACAGCACCAGAACCCTCCCAGTCAGAGAGTTTCAACCCCGAATTTGTAGCGGTGCACGGGTCGGGTTCCTTCTTCGTCTTACACACATTGGCTAGCATCTTCAAGTCGACTCCACTCCGGCCAATGCTCACGTCTTCGATCTCAGCAGACCGATCTCCTTCTCCTTCAATGCTCATGACGCTGGAGGCTTCATCTTTAACCTCCTCTCCACGTTCACGTACTAGAGCTTCTCGCGACCGAGATATCTTGTCTTCTCTTGGTGGCCGCTTCCTCTTCCTCACTTCAGCTACACGATTTGCAGCTTCATTCGATAGGTCCATCAACCCATTCAGATCTTCTTCTTCTCCATGCATCGTACAACTGATGCAATCCTCACTCATGTTGCTTATAGCAAACAACACAAGAGCACTCCCTCTAACCTTCACTTTGCCGTCTGAGTGAAGCCAAGTCAAAGCAGTTGGCTTACGGCATAATTGATCCGTCACGAACAAGGGTCAATCAAACTCAGCTGAGACTACATCCTTATAGTCTCCTAGATCAATGAGGAGGTTGCACTCCCATGGCATCCTCAAGGCTTTATTAGAACCCTCTTCCCTATGTGGTGACTCAAGACAGATCTCCACACGAACAACAGCACAACACACATTGATATTTCCAGCAAAGACAAATACCAATGCCTTAGGAGTTACCTTGTTCTGACTCCTTCGGTTCAACCACATGTAAGTGTGCGGCTTGTCTTGAAGCTCACGTGACACTCCAAGTTTAGCCAAAATGTTATTGGCTTCACAAATAAGGATCAGCTTCACGTACTTGACTGGAAGCGGTGGTGGTGGCGATATCTTCTATAACCGGATAGATAAGCTCAGCCTTGATGAATTGAATAAATCAAGGGACCTTCTACCAAGCAATAGAACTCAAGGTTCACACTTGCTCAGGCTTCCTCACGTAGGAGCTATGCTCAACGGCGGCTAGGGTTTGTGATCCTCTCACACGAGCAACAATGCTAGGATTTTGTTTTCACTAAATATATCTCCCTCTTTATTAATGAAGCAATGGGTTACATATTTATAGTGAATTCCCTGAGGAAAACCCTAAAAACCTAATGGGCCGAGACCTTACTAAGAAACCCTAAAAAAAAAGAAAACTAACAAAAACTGAAAATCCCTAGAAAAATGAAAAAGTTCCTAAACTGATCAGACTTCCTTATCTCCTTAATGACCCATGAAATTAGACATTAAAAAGCAAGGGGCCTTTAACAACTTAAACCCAAAACACATGACCCTCAAATAACTTAAATAAAAGCCCAAAAACCATATGGATTTTAGAGAGAACCAACATACATTTCCCTTTTGAGTAGTTTTTCAAATCTTTATCCTTTGGATCTTGCTTGAGAGACTTGAGATTTTAGGAAGAACAAGGAAGATACTTGGATGGATTTATGAGCACTTTCATGTTCTTAATGCTAGGTTTAGCTTGATCAACTAGTAACCTTGATGGCGGGAAAGACATCGCCTGAGAGGTGTTCGATGAAAGTCCCGAATGAGTTTTTTTGTGTGTTTTCCTTCCCTAGCCAATGAGAGTTGATGTTAGGATGGAAAATGGTCTTTGTGAGCTTGTGTGTTAATGTTTGAGACTGTAGGAGAACAAATGAGAGTTTAGCTTAACCTATTGATTGCATAGGGGTCAACGCGATGAGAGTGGGTTGATCTAGATTGAATGAGCCTCATGCCCTAGGATGGTTCTTGTTAGTTTAAACCTTAGCATCTTGAGTTGTTTGTTATCCCTCTAGATTGATTGCATATCCCTAGATCCATTGCTTTTAAATCATTTATAACTTGTTATGTTTTCAGTTTGCTTGATTTCATTAAGTTGTTACCAAAACTAAACCATTATCTTCTTTAGCTCAAGTCGATTCCTTGGAATCTCATTGTGTTAGTTCTAAGCTCTCTGTGAATTTGAACCTCAAGTGCTACAATGTCACAATTGTTTGCATTTGTTGTATTTATTTGATAGTTTAAAAAGTAAATATCAAATGGAAGAAGAGCCCCGTTGATCCAATCATTCTTGGTGGGCCATTCTTGGCAACAGCTGGAGCATTGATGTAAGGAGACAAAGAATTAGTTTGCAACTTGGAGATACGATCTTAAACTTCAACATCAAGCGGATATTAGACCATCCAAATTTTGAAACTCAGTGCTTCCTAATTGAAACTACGGACCTTCTTGAAGGTGAAATGAATGAAGAGTTGAGAATTGAGGACCCTCTTGAAGTAGCTCTCACAATTGAAAAAGGTGAACATGGATATTTGAGCTTGGATAGTGTTGGGTTTGAGAACATGCTCGATTCTTGTGAGGAGATGAAAAGGGAACTCCAAGTTTTGGCATTGAGTGAAGCTGAAGACATGAGTCGAAAGCTTCAAGGAAATGGCGAAGTCTTCAATGATGATTAACCCTAGAGCAAGCTCAAAGCACCTAAGGTGGAGCTCAAACCACTACCGGAAGGGCTAATGTATGCGTTTCTTGGTAAAAACTCTACATATCCGGTCAGAGTAAATGATAAGTTGAGTAGAGATGAAATTTCTATGCTCTTGAAGGAATTAAGGAAATTTAGGAAAGCAATTGGATACTTCCTAGATGATACTAAAGGAATATCTTAATCTTTATGCATGCATAAAATTCACTTAGAGAATGAATCAGTGACTTTCGTAGAACATCAAAGACGGTTAAACCCAAATTTGAAAGACGTTGTTAGGAAAGAAATTCTCAAACTCCTTGATGCGGGAATCATTTATTCTATATCGGATAGTAGTTGGGTATCTCCTATTCATGTGGTTCCTAAAAAGGTGGAGTAACGATCATAAAAATGACAAGAATGAACTCATACCCTTTAGGGTAGTCACCGGTCATCGGATGTGTGTTGACTATAGGAAGCTTAACTCGGCCACTAGGAAAGATCATTTCCCTTTGCCTTACATTGATCAAATGTTAGAACAATTAGCGAATCACTCTTATTATTGTTTCTTGGATGGATATTCGGGATTCTTCTAAATCCCCATACACCCACAAGACCAAGAGAAGACAACATTCATGTGTCTTTATGGTACATTTGCTTATCGAAAGATGCCATTTGAATTATGTAATACACCGACCACTTTCCAAAGGTGTATGTTGTCTATCTTTGCGGACTTAGTGGAAGATGTGATGGAGGTATTCATGGATGATTTCTCGGTCTATGGTGCTTCGTGTGCCTCTTGTCTTTCTAATTTGTGCAGGGTATTACAACGATGGGAAGGAACAAATCTAGTGCAAATTGGGAAAAATGTCACTTCATGGTGAATGATGGGATTGTTCTTGGGCATCGAATTTCAAAAGATGGCATCGAAGTTGACAAAGCCAACATTGAGGTCATCAAAGCCTTGTTCCACCAACGAATGTGAAAGGAATTCGTAGCTTCTTGGTTCATGCCAGGTTCTATACGCGATTTATCAAGCATTTTTCAAAAATGGCAAGACCTTTGACGCGGCTGTTGTGTAAAGAGGTCGAATTCAAGTTTGATGCGGAGTGCCATGAGTCCTTTATTCGTATCAAAGAAGCTTTGGTTAGTGCACTTATCATTCAACCTCCGGATTGGGAACTTCCTTTCGAGATTATGTGTGATGCTAGTGATTACGCAGTCGGAGCAGTTATGGGACAAAGAAAAGACAAGAAACTTTATGTGATCTACTATGCTAGCCGGACGTTAGATGAGGCTCAAGTGAAGTATGCTACCACCAACAAAGAATTTCTCGCCGTAGTCTTCGCATTCGAGAAATTCAGGTCCTATCTTGTTGGATCTAAAGTAATAGTGCACATCGATCATGCCGCTCTTTGATACTTGGTAAAAAAAAAGATGCCAAACCAAGATTGTTGAGATGGATTCTGCTCCTCCAAGAGTTTGATGTCGAAATTTTTGACAAGAAGGAGATTGAAAATGGGGTCGCCGATCATTTATCTAGACATCGGGTTGAATGCAGCCTACCGATTAACGAGTCACTTCCGGAAGAGCATCTGATGTTCCTAACAGCAACATTAAAGGGGAATGAGATAGTTGAAGAGAACTATGCGATAGAGAAGTCGGATGAGAAAGGGCCTTTGTACGCAGATTTCGTCAATTACTTGGTTTGTGGACGAGAGCCATATGACCTAAAGGGTTATGATATGAAGAAATTTCATAGAGAAATGATGGAAATATTATTGGGATGAGCCATACATCTACAAACAAGGTAAAGACAAGTTTTTCCGCCGGTGTGTGGCTGAAGACGAAGTACAAGGCATTCTACTCCATTATCATAACTATGGGGGACATCTCGCCACTTTCAAGACGGTGACTCGAGTTCTTCAAGCGAGATTTTAGTGGCCACGTATGTTTAAAGATGCTAATGAGTTCATTTCTAAGTGCAATGAATGTCAACGACAATGTAACATTGGAAGATGACAAGAGATGCCCCCAAAATTTCATCTTGCAGGTGGAAGTGTTTGATGTGTGGGGAATTGACTTCATGGGACATTTTCCTTCTTCTCATGAAAATGCTTATATATTTGTCGATGTTGACTATGTATCAAAATGGGTATAAGCCATGGCCAGTCCAACGAATGATGCTAAGATTATGATTAAACTCTTCAAGACGATCATTTTCCCGAGATTTGGGGTTCCAAGAATAGTGATTAGTGATAGAGGAAGCCATTTCACCAACAAGGTCTTCGAGAATCTCCTAAAGAAATATGGTGTGAAACACAAGGTTGCTACTCTATATCATCCTCAAACTTCGGGACAAGTGGAGGTTTTAAACCGACAAATCAAGGAGATCTTAAGAAAGACGGCTCAAAAGGCACCTAATGATTGGTCTAGGAAGCTCGACGATGCATTATGGGCTTACCGGACAGCTTACAAGACTCTCATCGAGACTACGTCTTTCAACATGTTGTATGGTAAGGCATGTCACCTCCCCGTGGAGCTGGAATATAAGGCGATTTGGGCAACTAAGCTTTTAAACTTTGATCTCAAACCAGCCTTGGAAAGGCGATTGATCCAACTTGAGGAACTCGATGAGGTTTGCCAAGATGCCTATGAAAGCTCTAAGATTTATAAGGAAAAGGCAAAAGCATTCCATGACCGAAAAATTGCGAAAAGAGAGTTCAAAGAAAGGGACAAAGTGCTTCTATTCAACTCAAGGTTGAAACTCTTCCCCGGGAAGTTGCGTTCACAATGGTTGGGACCTTTTGAAGTTAAGGAAATTCGCCCTTACGGGGCAGTAATTATCACTAACCACAATGGGGAAAAGTTCACAGTTAACGGACAGCGGATCAAGACCTATTTGGTTGACTCCTCCATGGAGAAAGCCGATAAGGTTAGCTTACCGATCCTCCTCAAGCTTGAGCCGGACATTACGTCAAGCTAATGATGTAATACAAGCACTCTTGGGAGGCATTCCCATGGTATCCTTTGTAAATATTTTCAATTTAATATTTTAGATTACGTTTTTGATAGTGTATGAAATTGCCTAGGGAATAAGGAGCGTGCGAGCCAAGACAAAGAGAAAAAGGGTGGCGATGCACAAAAAGGAATACCGGCCGGGCTTCGTTGCGACAAGCCGACGAGATTCATTAGACCGGTCGATCTAGACAGATCCTTGACCGGTCCTGAAATACAACCGGCCGGGCATCGTTGTTGATTTCCGAAAAAAATTACCGGACGGGCGGTCTGCACAAGTCCTCAGTCGGTCCCAAGCAAAGCCAAGGTAAGTCTTTGTTTTCTCTTTCCTTTGACCGGTCAAAATCAGATTTTTAAATTGAACCACATTGGTTTTCAAAAAAAAAAATTTGTCCCCTAAACCAACAACAATCTCGATTTTTGCCTCCTTAAGACAACCAGCTTGTTAGTTTTTCTTAAGACAACACTTCACTCTCATTATTCTCTTCCAAGAACATTTGCAAACTCTCTCTCTTCCAAGATCCATCACAAGTGTTTGTCTTTGTTCTTAACTAACCTTGTCATTTTTAAAGCTCTACTTCTTTTAGCTTTATCTCTCATCATTCATCAAGACAAAGGTATGATTTATTCCAAGCTCCATTTCCATGGAAGTTTCAAGTTTCCATTTTTATTGAATTTCTCTAGTGCTTGTTTTTGAGCATTTTTGTGGTTTAAATAGTTTACTTTAGACTACATTATGCTTGAGTACTTTATTAGAACTAGAAATTTGCAAGCTTTATGGAGGATTCTGAAAAATTTTAGAAGTTAGGTTGACTATGATGAATAGTGACGAATTTAAAAAAAAACATTTTGGAGAAATTTGTGTTTCTTGCTTGATTAGGACACCTTTTGATGTGCTTAAACCATTTCCAAACTTGATAATTTCGATCCATTAGTTCCTCTTCAATTTTTGGAAAGAATTAAAAACCTTCCAATGAACAATGTTTTGGTGCTTGATGGAAGTAGGAGGTGTAGTTTGTTGGTTGAATGAAAGTTATCTTGCTTCTTGGTGATAAAATTGTTGCTCCTAATGAATAAATCACTCTACAATTCTTTCCTTTTGAAATTTTGGACCATAAATAACTTTCCAAATTTCAAGTGAATGTACAAATCGCAACAATAGATACAAGGAAAACCAAGAAGGAGATTTCCATCCTCCAATACTCTCAAAAAAGAGCCAACAAACGTCAACTCATCGAAGACGGGTCGGCATCTACACACTCTTTGATTCAAAACGCGGATATCATCCTAAAGTGCAAGGAGAAGAAAACTACTCTTACAGAAGAAGAGATGGATGATCTTGCTATTCTTGAAACGATGAAGTTTCAACCTCCACGGTATTTGGACCGCACTCTCCTTGTTGATTTTGGTTTGAATGCAAGTGTCAATGACGTACTAAAGAACTTGGGACTAGTCAAATTTGCTGGCTTGAGGAAACCACTCTATATCCGACAAGCCAAGGAGTTTTTCGCTACAATTGAGGTTACTTATTCTAATCCTAAGAAACCAATTGCCGCCGAGTGCACTCTAAGTTTCAAGGTGGATAACCTTCACTACCAACTCAACATGTAGGAACTTTGCAAAATTTTTGGATTCAAGAATCAAACTAAGGCGAAGTTCAACGATTTTGAAAACATGGAGGAATTTTGGCACTTTATAGCGGGAGATACATACCGGAAGAACCTAAATATGAGCCACATTTGACACTCAGTGCTTCGTTATGTGATGAAATTCTTAGCCAATGCATTTTGTGCAAGGAAGGATACAAGTGCTTCAAGAAAGGTTTAGTTAGCTTTGCTTTTTAGGGGTGTGCGAAGTGTGTTATATCATCGGAATGGGATACGGCCTAGGTACACCATCGGATCCGATGTTAACTTAGGATGTGTGTTTGTCAATGAACTCCTCAACATCCAGGCTCGTGTGGGGAAGAACACAAGAACTCCCAACTCTACTTGCTTCATGGGCGGTTTAGTGACCCCAATCCTTATAGCCGTGGGGGTCAAACTAAACGATAAGGACATGGACAACGTTATTGAGTTCCTTGATAAGAGGTACATGGCATCGTGGGATTTTCTAGTGAAGAAAGTTCCAAACCCTTGCACATACCTCTACTTCATCTCGGATAAGCACTCTCAGCAACTCATCCTCCCATGCCCGGAACGGACTAAGCTCACCACCGAAAACATACGTTTCCATACTCCTAGAGAGCATCTTACCATCGAAGCACCTCCTCTCAATGAAGAAGACGAATGGGCGTTACCGGAGGTGGATTTCATCCCACAAACAAAAGTGAAAATGCTTTCCACAAAGCCTATCAAACCTCCTTCTGTAAGCATCACTCAATGATCAAGAGGCAATTTAACAAGTTGAAGAGGAAGTTGTGGAACATTCCGGAATACAAGTCCGAAGAAAGCTCCTCCAAGGGAGACGAAAGAGTCCATGAGAACCCACAACCTCCATTTATTGGAGACTCCAACATTGACTAAGGTACCAATCCACAACTCTTTGTACATAGTTTTATTTCTTTTTGTCTTGTTTTTCATTTTTATTTGCTCTCTTTCTTGGATTATATTCTCATCGGGACGGTGAGAAGTTCAGGGGAGAGGGTGGTATTCAGGTAGCGTGTGACCGATATACCAAACTTGGCTACACCCGGGGGCCAAGGGAAGTCAGGTGAATGCCCTTGAAATGCCTTGTATAGTGTAACTTTGTTTCTATGGAAAATCAAACTCGGGTAGCGTATCACTGTTGTCCCTTGTCCTTGTAGCAATACCACTAGACCACAACCATGTTGGCATGTTAATGTTATTTTCTCTTGTTTATGGTTAAATTTTAGGGTTTGATAATTGCAGTTGTGAGTGAACTTCTTGAGGTTGAACATCAAATGTGTGCGAGACATATTTTGGAAAACTGGAAAAAATCAACCAAGGATATAGAGTTTGAACGTTTGTTTTGGAGGATAGCACGTAGTTACACATCCACATAATTCTTTGATCTTTTAGAAGCATTGAGGATATAAAACCAAGGTGTGTATGATTCTTTACAACACACAAGACCAACTACTTGGTCTCGTGCATTCTTTAAGCTTGAATCATGTTGCAATGATAACTTGAAACAATTATAGTAAATACATCACACATTTAGTAAGTATGCTACAGATTTATAAAGCGTGTTACATTCTTAAGCAATTATGGTACATTCTTAAACAATTATGTGGTCATTAACAAGCAAATGTGGTACATATTTACAGTCATATATTACCTAAATTGTACCAAACTATGTTACATAGTTAGTATACCTATGTACTAATTACCACAGAAAGTATGTCACGTTCCTACTGGGCTTAATTATGTAGTTACAGCCATAATAACACCGTAACATAATTAAAAAGTGCGTAACATAGTTACAAATCATGTAACATACTTTGAGGATATGTCACATATCTAGTAACTACGTTACACATTCATACTTATGTACCTATATCATCGCTATTTGTTGACCTCTCAAACCATGGTCAACGCGGTGGCATATCCGTAAAAAACAATTTTCACCACTGCCATTTAAGTGTATTTACGCCTTAAAAACACAACAAATTCTCAATAAACTACGGGTGTTAGTCTAGTAATTAATCGTAAAATTCGTGCTAGTCTAGTAAAGTTCCCTTATTTTTTAAATATCCTCTTTCCTTGATGGCTTTGATTAGGGTTGATGAATCAGACTGGATTTCCAGAGAAGCGGCATGGATCATTGCCTCTCTAAGTGCAAGTGCTTCAACCATCAATCGAGACTTGATGAAGGTGATCCCCGTTGATGAATTACAGACAAGTTGATCCTTTTGGATGAAGCACCAGCCTAGACCTGCTAAATGTGTTGATTTATTCCACGTTGCATCTGATTTACACATGAAAGAAGGGGCTGGAGAAGGATAGCTGCGAATCATAGTATCTCTCATGCTTCTTTGTTTGAACGGTATTGTAAGCTCCCATTTCTTGGCTCTTTGAATTGACCTGATTGATATCTCAGAACTTGACAAAGCTTTCTCCTTAAAAAATAGCTTAATTTCGTGATTTCCACAGAAACCAGAAAATTCAAGCCGTTAAGGGAGTTTCTCGGATTCCTAGTGGATGTAAACAT
Organism: Lepidium campestre; assembly: GCA_009757365.2. Taxonomy (NCBI): domain Eukaryota; kingdom Viridiplantae; phylum Streptophyta; class Magnoliopsida; order Brassicales; family Brassicaceae; genus Lepidium; species Lepidium campestre. Next base: position 250,714 of record WJSH01002618.1, read on the forward strand.
CTTAATCTGTTCATACCTTCCCACATTTTTTGGCATTTACTTGATGGTTGGATGATCGGTTGAGTAGAGAACAAAGTCATGTTTCACAATGAAATAAAATATGTTCTATAGAATCTTCATCTCCACATCGTTTACATGTTGATTGCAGACTAAAACCTCTGATCCTTAAATTTTTCTCCGAATGTAGGATGTTAGATAATAGCTTACCTTTAAATGTCAAATTGACTCTATTTGGGTTTTAGTTTATAAGGTCATGATTTATTGTAAATTGGATTTCTGAATCAATTAGGATGATTGCAGTGCTCGAATATAATGAATTTTAAAAGGATTTGTTGTTTTTGAGAAGTTTGTTCCAATATTGAAGATAATGTATTACTGAAGCAAAAATATATTGTGGTAACACTAATATTACTAAAGCAAAACTAGTAATAATATTACTGAAGCAAAAGTAATAATAATATTACTGAGACTAACAGTTTTTTATAAAGTCTATAATCATGTATTAGTGAAACTGATAATTTTTCTTAAATTATCATAATCATGTAATACTAACACTCATGATTGTATTTTTTTTAATAACATTACAATGAAATAAATAAAATATAGCTTATAAGAGAAGTTAAATGTTATCAAATTTATGAAAAAATAAAATTTTATTAAATTCAATCATTAAACACTAACAAACCCCTAAAACATTATATATTTTTGATAACACTACGTTATTGTTCCACAATTATGATGTGATTTGTACAGAAAATATATTTGGCGACTTATTATTGCATAAGAATGTTAGAAATTTAATCATATAAAGTTAAAATAATAGTACAACCAACAAAACATTGTTTAAAATAGAGTAAAACTAAATTTTAGACAAATTTGAATTTGTACAACTGTTCAAAGGTATGTAATATTGTACTACTTGTATTAATTGACAGTACCGTGTGGCACAGTATTGGTAATGACGGAGTCACATATCACAATTTTGGTACATGATGGCGTCACATTTCACAATTTTGGTAAATGACAACACCATGTGTCACAATCTTTGTAAATGTTAATGTTGTACCACTGGCATACTCTTGTATTATTGAGACTAACAACTTTGGTTTAATTTTCATACTCTTATATTACTGAAACTGATATTTTGTGTTAACTGTCATATTTCTGTATTATTGTGATAAAAAAAATCTTTACTTTTATAGCTATGTATAATAGAATGTAGAATAAGACAGTAATTTGTAGAAGCCATTTTGCCGATGTCAAAGAAGAATGTGGATGTTCACCAATCAACAATGCATAGCGTTATTCACAGGAAAATAAGAAACACACTTTTTTGTTTCTAAGCAAAATAAGAAAAACGCTTTTCCAGAAACAATGAGAAATACATTGAGCTATTTTCTGAAATTGAGTTTTTCAAAATAAAATAAATTTTTATAAAATTATTCATTTTTGCCAATTTAATTGTTTACTTGATGGGGGTATCTTTGAAAGAAAATTTAGCTCAAGAAGCATTTTTGAAATTCTCCCTTGATTTAATGATATATATACACTATATATATGATTAAAAATATTTTAAATATATTTTGGATTTTTGATATATTTGGTATTAGGAATATTTACAATGTGTATAAATAAATTATTTAACACTAGTCTTAGTTTTTATAAACTATATATAATACATCATATTATATATATTTACTTTAAAATAATTAATAAATAAATAACATAATAATAAGAAAATTATTATTCTAATATATTTATAAAATTATTCAACAAAACCCGCACCACTTTTGTCATTTTCACAAATCACATATTTTTTTATCATTTGTTTTTGTCAAAACCACACTTAATCTGTATTTTATAAAAATTACACTTGTACCGCACCACACAAATGTTTCTTATTCAATTATGAAATGTTCCAAATTCGTAATAAGTTGAAACAAAAAATTAAAAACGATAAAGCTTATCAACGCTTCTTTGCATTCTGCTTATTTTCTTTGGGATTTACCCTAAAAATCCTGCAATTAAACCAAATATTATAAACATCACAATCAATTATTACAAGTATAATAACGAAGTATTACAAGTATCACAAATATAACAACCAAGTATCACAAGTATAACAGCGAGGTACAACAAGTATCACAACCAAATATTACAAATGTTTGCTTTTTAAACAATCAAATAAATACAACAAATGCAAACAACTATGACATTGAAGCACTTGAAGTTCGAATTCACATGGAATTTAGAACTAATGCGATAAGATTGCAAGGCTTAGACTCGAGCTAGAGAGACAAATATGTTTTGGGTTTTCAGAAAATTAAACTACTAAAATTAAACAAGAAGCAAGCTGAAACAAAGACAAACTAGAAGACTAGATAAGATCAAACAAATGGCAAAGAAATAAGTTTAGAAAAGGCAAACGATTCAGGAGAAGATGATTAAATCAATAAGCATAAGAACATAATTGAAACCATCCTAGGGCATGAACAACAATGACTAGAAAAACCCATTCTCATGGCATTGAACCATTTGCTAAGCAATTAATCAAGCTAAACTCTCATTTGCCAATCAAAAGCTTAACAAGCATTAACAATCAAGTTCACAAAGACCACTTTCCACCCTAGCATCAACTCTCATTGGCTAGGGAAGGAAAGCTCACAAAAAGATCATTCAAGCATTTCATCGAACACCTCTCAAGTTTTTGTTGTGGCTATTATAAAACTTCGGAGTATGAACCGAAATCAAACAATAACTTAATGTAAAACAAACAAAAAGAACTGAAAACAAACTATAAAGATCAAACAAGAATTAACTACTATTGATGATCATGATCACATATACTCTAAAATGTGTGACTCCCAAAAAATCATATATTATAAAAAAAAAATGACGTTGATTAGAAACACCTTGGCAAATAGCAAAGACAGAGCATTATAGTATCAGATACTAAAGTACTATCACTCAAGATCAAACAACAACAAAGCATCATAATATCTAACAAATAAACAATGTTGATTATACCAAAACAAAACAAACAAACAATAAAAATATAAGTACAAATCATTCCAAATTTGAGATGTGCAGAGCATTTTAGTATCTAAGTAACTTCAAGCTTACTAGAGATCAAACTGATCCGAGACTACCAAAATGTTGTTAATCGAGTAAATGAAAATACCTTGAAAGCTACATAACCTGTGTGGCTAGCTGAATCTAAAATAATATTGAATGTCTTATTAATTCTTTTGCATATCACATAAGCTATACATGTGAAGCAATAAACAAAACACAACAAAATAGTCAAACTCTCAAAAACAAATCTAGAAAAAAGTCTCAATAAATGAACCAGAAAAAATATACAAACATACTATGATTTTAACCCATTTAGGGGCGATTCTTAGTACAATGAACTATAAAATTCAAACAACAAGAAAAATTTAAAGAATAAAGGAAACTCGAATTACCTTATGTTAATCGGAAATGATTGTAATGTCTTCACCCTCTCGAAGTAACAATTCTTTTTTCATAAGTTGTACAAACCACAACCAATTATCTTTATCTTCAATCTCAACCATTGCCCAAGCAATTGGAAAGATGCGATTATGTTCATCTCTACCAACTGCAGCTAGAAATTGCCCTTTGATGTCATATTTTAAAAAAGCTTCACCTAACCTAATGATTGGTCAACAAGTCTGTCTCCAAGCACTTTTCAAAGATTCAAAACACACATATAACTGGAAAATATTTGTTTGCTTCCAGGCATTGTTCATGGGGTCTTCTCAATCTTCATAGTTGAAGCTGCATTTGATCTAAGTATATGCTTGGTAATCCCATATCCTAGCGAAATGAGTTTCATGTGTGGTCTTTTGTTTTTTTTTTTTTTGCAAGCAGCTTTTTTGATCTCCTACATTGATGGACACTAACAATCATATTATATTCTCTCTTG
>WJSH01002618.1:254671-308197 GCA_009757365.2 Lepidium campestre
ATCGACCATCTCTTGTGATTTGATCTTAAGATTTAGTTTAAGCCTTTCTTCGAATAGTTGTGCAATAGTTCCACTCTTCAATAGTTTAGTGTAGCAAGATCGAACACATGAATGGTCATTTATAAACACCTTTACCATCATATTGTTTCTATATTTATCAAACGAACAATAAACTCTCCATCGACAATTCTCATATGTGCATATTGCACCAACCCGATCCGAGGAAGATTTGTACACCTTTATATCATATTGTAATTTCAAAAAATATCTAAGAAGTACATTTTTGAAATCAACGGCATTGACAAATGTCTTCCCTAAAGCTAAAAGTTCATCTGCATCAATCCCATATCCATAACTAGATGGCATATCATCATCATTCTCTTCATCATCTGAAAAAGGTCTCTAGGATCTCATTTTCATTCCAAATATCAAATCCAACATCTTCATCATTATCAATGTCACATTCCTTATCAGGGTGAACATCTCCAAAATGTTCTTCTAGATTTTCACATACTTGTACATCAACAAATTCTCTATTAGCTTAACTCATTCTCATCACAATCATCTCCATCAACAAACTCTCCTAGACTATCATCAGATTCATATTCATATTCATCTATAATTTCTCCTCTTTTACTACAATGATACACAATTTATGATAAGATACCAAATAGTAAATAGAAGGGAGAAATCGATTTGCCAAAGGCTTTGAATTACCTTTGTATTTTCCTAATCACCCTCAGAGCTTTTGTTGGATTCGCAAAAATGAAAGATGACCCACTAGTGACTCCTCGTCGAATGTTTAATTTTTGTCTCCATGCCAAAATCTGCTTATGCTGGATTGGAGATGTTGGTAACGAAGAAAAAATGGTTGTGGAAGAAGTAACTTATGAAATTAGAATAGGGAAAACAGTCATTATAATACTGAACTTGTCTGTTTTTGCCGAATTAAATACAAATTTTTTATCTCTAAAAAAAAACACGAACTTTTCGTTGACTTCGTCAATTTAAAACCATTGTTAGTCAAAGTTAATAGATCTTTAACATCCATTAAACGATTTTTTTATTTAATTTGACAAAAACGGACATGTTCAATATTATAATAACCATTTTCCCAATTAAAATATTATGATTTATGAAATTTAACTTAGCGATTACTGTTAAATATTTAACATTTATTTTTTTCAAACCCTTTTTTGCTCACTCAACTAAAAGTTTAAGATTTTATTTGATTTTTAAAAGTTTAAGATTAAAACTGTCTATCCCCAATAATAAGAGATTTTATGATATTTTTCTATTATATAAGGGTAATATTGAAATTACACATTTTCATTAAAAGGAAGAGAGTACGTAGACAACCATGAGTATGTAAGATTAATTTTTAACAAGTGAAAGACAATAAGATTTTGACCGAGTTTTGAGATATAGAATAATAAGTCATTTTTTTATCAACAATTGGATCGACCAAACCCGATCTATGGTCAAAACTCATCCTTAAAACTCCTATTAACTATTACATGTAGTGGAGCGGAGTCGAACTTCATATATATTAGCAATTAGCTGGTACATTTAACCACCAGACTGAGAAGAGGTTGACAAATAAAATGATAAGTCATTAAAACCAATATTTGGTTTTTATTTACAAAATTCTCATTGACACTATTTTATTATTTCTTCTTTTCTTACATTTATTTACTCTCTTTTTTTCATTTTTTCTCTCTCACGTTAGTCTCTCTTCCCTCTCCATTCATTAGAAGCCTAATATAGTAATATTCCATCATAATATTCCATTAGGTGGCTAACATTCCATCATAATCTCCGTTCATTCAAATGACTTTTCAGCCCGAAGTTGCTCGTCCAAACTGTCAGAATTTTTTGTTGTCGTTGGAATCTGAGTTTGTTTAATTTCCAATTTCTGGGTATTTCAAAGGGAAAAAAGTCAATCAAACCATGAGTTTGCCAAAAGGGTCAAAATAAATATTCAATTATCATGTCTTTAAATTAAACTATTTATTTTATGTTGATTTTGATTTAAACCCTCCACTTTGTATTGACTAAGCCAATTAACCCATCGTTAAGTTATTAAACGAAAATTAGTAATTGTATTTAAGTCCGTTAATGATTCTCTGTTTTAAACACTGCAATGTTTTGATTAACATGTGTTTTAAATGCAGTGTTTTAGTAAGCTCATGGTTTGATTGACATTTTTGATATACTCAAGGGAATAAGACCTTGATGGAGAGAAAAAAGTAAAAAAGTAAGAAATGTAAGTTTTTTTGTTTCTTTTTAAAATTATTTAAACATGTTAATTACCTAGAATATCACAGATATTAGATTTAGTTCTTGAGAATAGTCCATGCTCGGCCATAATGACTAGAATAACACATAATTTGTGAGAAAAGTCAATTATCCCTAAAATCTTTAAATAATTATGAAAAATATCATTTCTATTAACAAAAAAAAACGTCTAATACTTTTTATCTTCTTTCCCGTACTAGCTTCAATTTCTTTCCACTTTCTCCACTATATCCTCTATATCCTCCATTTCTCTCTCGATTTAGGTTTTCTGATTCTATCTTCATTCTCTCTTTGTTCACTTGTCGTCAGACTTCATATCGTCTGTATTCACGTTCTATTTGGCCATAAAACAGAGGTCTATTTCGTTATCTCAAACTCTTATCCGTCGATTTATTTAACTTTCTCTATATCTTTGTTATTTCGATGTTGTCTTGGTGTCTCTCTCTAAAAATCAAAAGTAGAACGATGTCCTCGTCCCCAAAAAATAGAAGGTTAGTTTGTTTTCCGTTCAACAGATTTGTGGCTAAAGATATTTTCAGGGATACAGACGTAGGTAAGGGTTTAGGGGTTTGTGATAATATGAAGTTACCCACTTATTTCGAAAGTGGGTAAAGAGTGTAGAAAGAGGTCGATACAGGTTTTTAAGAAAATATATGTACGAATGCTACATAATTATATGAAAAAGAAGCCCACAGTAATGTAAGAAGTGGCGATAGAGTTATTTAGGAAATGACTACAGAATTATTTAGAAAATGGGTACAAATTTCTTAACTTTGTATATACTACATGGCCTATTTGTTGAATCCAGGTCAACGCGGTAGCAAAATCATAATTACTTTATTTCGAACAAATCTCATTAAGTTTATTATAGTATTACATCACCAATATTTTTGAAAAGCAAAAATGATATATCTAAGTAATTATACGTAAAGTCAGCGCTAAATTAACTATTGTCCCTTATTTAAACAGTAATGGGTGAATAGTACGTTGACTATTTCCAACCCCAAATTTGCAAAGAACATAAAATTCAGTACTATCTATGCAAAGGTAAAAGTTGATGTTTTATTTTGCAACATTACAAAATTTATGATTTTTTTTTTTGCCCTTTATGGCTTTCTTTCCTGAATTTTTTCAGAGATTTTCTTCTCTTTTTGTAATAAATAAATATAGATATGCATTTATTATTCTAGATTTTTTTTAACAATTCTATTTAAGATGAAGATTCTCTTTTTGTCAGACCAACCAATTACCATTAAGACAACTCGCCTTTTTTAGTGAATAAAGTTTTGAATCTGCAAATGAGAGACAAAAATCTATAGTAGTGAACCTATGGTTCCATGTGTGAGCCAAAAAAGGAGAGAAGAAATTTTGAAAGGTATAAAGAGAGAGTTCTTCACTAAGATAATCAGGCAACCCAAAACACTAAAACAAACATATCCAAAATGGTAGGGGTTTATGAGTTATGGATTGCGATTGTTTCACTCATTGTGGTGAAGGTTTGTCATTGGTTTTATCAATGGAACAATCCAAAATGTAATGGAAAGCTTCCTCCAGGCTCAATGGGTTTTCCGTTCATTGGAGAAACTATTGAGTTCATGAAGCCTCATGATACTCTTCAGTTTCCAACTTTTGTCAAAGAGAGAATCCTCAGGTTTTCTATTTATTTATTTATCTAGTGTATATATATTTTTCTGTATTTAAATATTTCATCTTTTAGCATTTTTCAAAAATATATGATGTTTTATATTTTCAACATAAAAAGTTTCATTATTTTTTTATTCAACCTTGGTATATATATATTTCGTATTATTTATAGTTTTAATTCTAATATATATGGGTATGTTAAGAAGTATTTTTATTCGTATGATGGTGATAAAGTGATGAGCGTAAAATATTTAGGACAGTAGTAGTACACTACCGAGTTTTGAACCTACTTCGTAACAAAATCACAACCATATGTGGTATTTTAAGGGTTTTCACCTGATTCTCTAATTATTGGGTGTAGTTGGTTTGGGAGAGAGATAATATTTTGCAAATTGTTTTAGTTAGTGTGTATTGAACCAAAACATCACTTATTTTAACCCAAAATAGTATTAATTTGTTAGAACTTTTTTATTGATATCTTTGTTTTTTCCATTGCGTTTGGAAAAAATAATAGGCATGGACCACTTTTCCGGACAAGCTTATTTGGAGGCAAAATGATAGTTTCAATGGACAATGAATTGAATATGGAGATAGCAAAGACAAATCGTATAGTTGGTGTCACAAAGAGCTTAGTACGACTATTTGGAGATGACAACTTGTTTATGCAGAGCACTGAGTCCCATAAACATGTCCGAAACTTGACATTCCAGTTGTTGAGTTTACAAGGTTTAAAACTAAGGATGATAGACGACATAGATATTTTGGCTCGCAAATACATCGAGGAAGGAGCTAAGAACGGTTGTCTTGACGTCAAGGAAACATCAAGCAAGGTAATAAAGAAGTCATTCCATTTCATGTTGTCTTTATATCTTAACAATATTACAATCAACTCAAAAGTATTTGTATTAGAATATACCACATTAGATAAATAGTTATTATTAACGTAATATAAAAGGTTCATGAGCCACTTTACTCATTATCAATTGGTTATGAGTTCGAGGTTCATGATTCCTAGTAAAATATAAGAGCCCAATGATAATGCGATAGATGATTTCTCACAAAAATGGGTTCTTTCACTTATCAGAAAATGGTTTTTTGACATATTTTTGATCAAATTGGTCAATAAATCAACAATAATCTAAAATTTGTATAAAAAAACGTCGGTCACAATTTGCAATGTTTTCTTGTAATGACTCTTATACGTGACCCGTCTAGTTATAGTTAGTATTTACAAAGTGATAGATTTGGACTGTGTCTCACCCACGTCTCGAGAGAGACAATTAAAATATCTCACATTAAAAAGATAGATGTTTCTCAAGGAATATAAAAAGTCCATACAGTAATTACCATGAAAATCATGATTCTTAATAATTTGTATTCATAAACGTTACAGATCTTAATTGAATGTCTTTCAAAGAAAGTTATGGGAGATATGGAACCAGAGGCAGCAAAAGAACTTGCACTCTGTTGGAGATTTTTTCCGAGTGGCTGGTTTCGGTTCCATTTCAACTTTCCTTGGATTGGTGTCTACAATTTGATGAAGGTAAGTATTTGAGTAATCTTTACAATATGATGAAGGTATGCATAAACTTTGCTAGAAAACGATGGCTATGTTTCGTGGTAGGCAAAAAAGAGGATGATGAATTTACTAGAAGAGGCTGTGATGAAGAAGAGAGCATCAGGAGAGGAACTTGGGGAGTTCTTTAAGATCATATATGGAGAAAATGATGAAGGAAATGAAACAATGAGCTTAAAGAGCGCAATCGAGTACATTTATACTTTCTTTTTGATTGCTAACGAAACAACACCAAGAATTCTTGTGGCTACTATAAAGCTCATAAGCGAAAACCCTAAAGTCATCGAAGAGCTGCAGAGAGAGCATATAAAAATTTATGGAGATAAGGCAAAGGACTATGGCCTAACATGGGAAGATTATAAATCCATGCCTTTCACTCATATGGTCAGTATCATACTCCCTCTATTTAAAATATTCAACGTTCAAACATTTTACTCACACACCACACACACAGAGATATATGTTAATAAATTTATAATACCTATTATTATTTTTAAATTTTCATCATTTATCATCATACTTAATTATTAAAGTTTGATCACTTTAAATGGTGAGACTAAAATCTTGCAAAAGTGTTAATTTCTCATAAATTTATGCAAACATCTATTAGTTTAATACCAAAATATTTTTTCGCTTAACATCACTGTGGCCAGTGGTAGAACGAAACAATTCAGGACAGTGGTACATAGTACACTATTCGAGTTCGAACTTCCTTCAAATTAAATCACACGGTGTAAAGCATTTCAGGGGTTTCACCTGGTTCTCCCTGTGATTTCTGAGTGGTGGGCTTCAGATAGAGATAATAATATACCTCAACTCGAATCACCCAGTTTTGAAAAAAAAAATCAAAAATCTATTTTTAAAACATTAAATGTTTTGATACCTTTGGAGTAATACAAAAACCATTTATATGTGATATAGAACCTTGTAGCTCACACACAAATACGATATTTTGTTTCAGGTTATCAATGAGACACTTAGGATCACATCAACTGCGCCTTTAGTGCTTAGAAGACTTGATCAAGACATTAACGTCGGTGATTATACAATTCCAGCTGGTTGGACCTTCATGGGCTATGGTGCTGTCCATTTTGATCCCGAGAAGTACAAGGATCCTTTTGTATTTAATCCATGGCGTTGGAAGGTCAATTAAAATTTATTCTTAATCCTTTAATTATTTCTCCCATGTTATTCTTTGAGTTAATTTCAGTATATTTTGATATTAAACTATATTAATAGGGAAAAGACTTGGACGCAATAATCTCCAAGAATTACGTTCCCTTTGGAGCTGGTCCTAGACTTTGCGTTGGGGCTTACTTTGCTAAATTTGTGATGGCAATTTTTATCCACCATTTGTTTAGATACAGGTTTATTCTTATCACCTAATAACTCATGATTCAATTCATTATTTTACTAAAACTGAAATTTAATAGTTATATACTGTTTGTAGGTGGTCAATGAAGGCAGAGACCAAAGTAACTCGAAGATATGTTCTTACGTTTCCTCGTGGATGTGATGTTGAGATCACAAAAGACACCAATGCACATAACTCGACTGGGTGTCAGAGTGGTTGTCTTCCATTTGAGGTCGTTGGTTCGAATCCCATAGTAAAATAGTATAATGGTCCTTATTGCTGCGATGTATACAAAACATCTTATAAGATGCAGTGCTAGTCAAGATGTATTTTTCTATTTAATAAATAAAGTAAGTTATGATATATAAGTGGCAAATTTTGGAAAATAATCAAAAGTAATTTCTCGCGGGCACCATTTTCTAAGTAGTTTGTAACCAGCGGTTTCTTAGAAAGTTTTTCAAAAGATAGCACGTTTACTTTATCACCAACCCGGTTTTAAAGTCAAAAATGGCAATTTGTTAAACCACCACAGTGTTTGGAGATCTCAGGGGTTTTCCACCCGGTTTTAAAGTAAAAAATGGCAATTTGTTAAAATGGAGTTTTCCACCGGCAAAACGTCAAGGCCTGTCGAAGGAATGCAGCTCCGGAACATCTCAGGGGTTTCTCACAAACTCTGAAGAAATCTGTTGAACTTTCTCTTCTCACTTCTCTAAAGTGAAGAATCTTGAATCGTTTTGCTTTTAATGGTGATGATGGTACAACAACCAGAATCTTACCTTTGTCGCTTCATATTTATCTATGCAGGGGACTAAGTAATCTTGTGTTTCTCTCTGTTGTGGTTGAAAGCAACAAAATCATCTTTACAAAGTAAAGAAAGAACCTTTATAAATCATTTAACTATTTTACATAGCTTAGAACGTGTGTTTGACTTCCAACACCTGCAGATCTAAACCTTTCCTCAAGTATGTTTGACTTCCAACATCTGCAAATCTAAACCTTTCCTCAAGTAAGATGGCAGATCGTATCCCGTGGGAAGCAAGAGGAAAAGAAATCGAGAAAAGTGAACCACCAGTTCAAGCTGCCAGAGCCAAAGTTCCCAATTTTGACAACTCAGATCTGATAAAGAAACATAAATTAACTGATGGTAATAGAAAGTGTTACTAACCAACAATACCAAAAAATCTGGTCTCTAATACCGTTCTTATCGGAACATTGGCGTACTTAAACCAAAGCTACTGGAGCTGACATTGGGAATGACAAGTTTCAGTTCCAATTCACCAAGGAAGAGGACCTGCAGCAGGTACTTAGGAACCAACTTTACCACTTCGCCAAATGGATGATAATTCTACAGAAATGGGAGCCAACTGTAGACCCAAACTTCCCATTTTTAATACCATTCTTGATTCAGGTCCAAGGTATTCATGTCCACTTATGGTATAGGTAATGGCATAGGTACCTATCAAGCATCAGATATATCTGCTACTTCAGCAAGAGTAAGACTATTAATCAATGGCTTGAAACCTCTAATTACTACATCTATTGTCAAGTTTGCAAGTGGAGAAGAATGTACATCTACCTTAATCTATGAGAAGCTGGGCCGCCATTTTAACTTTTGTATGAGCTTAAGTCATGAAGTTAAAGATTGTCCAATCTCCATTAAGGTGGCTGCAGGAGATCCTCCTGAAGCTGAAATGATAACACTTCCCCCAGAAACCTCCCATGCTCTGAAGCGTAAGAAAATAGCTGGTTCACATAGAACTCCAAGTTTAAACTACTCGAGGAGATATCATTCATTAAGTAGATCCAGAGCTCCCTCGGAAAGCCATTCTAGAACCCATTCAGCAGCTTCCCAACCCTACAAAAGGCCAAAATGTCTATCCCGTCTGCCACATTCAATGTTTGACTATTGTAAAAGAAATAGATCAACTAACATTCCATCTTGGATAGAGAAAAAAGGAAATCCACATAACCTATCTTTGGCCCCTTAGGCGCTATAATGGCTTGAAATCAATTAATCTCGTGGAACTGTGAGTATTGAGAAACAACATACCCCTGTGTCATCGGGCAAAGATCACTCAAGAAGACCTAGTATTGAGAAAGAACTATCTCACCCAATTGATGGAAGCCCAGTTCCACCTGAAACTTTGGACACTGCAATAAATGAGCTACGTATGAAGCGAAGGATTTGGCAATTCTCTTCCTCAAGTTCAATGCCAGCATATTTCTTGAGGTTGTTAAACTGAGCTTCATACTCCCTCACGATCATGGATCCTTGGCAAAAATCCGAAAACACCCCTTCTAACCTGACAAAGGCTTCCAGAGGAAAGTAGTTGGTACGAAATTCCTGCAAAAGGTTTTCCAAGTGCAGTCACGATCTGCGATTCAGCTTGACACTCCTTGCCACCACATATGCGCATCCCCTTCCAAGTAATGGACCGCAATGTCTCTCTTGTAATTTTTCGGACACCGAATGGAATCAAAGTTCCTTCCCAGCCTACTGAATCATTCATCCGCCACGATCGGCTGTGCACCACCAGAGAAGAACTTTGTTCCCAACTTCTGCGTATGATCCGTCATAGTCAAGTATAATGGGACACCGACAACTTGGGCTTTTGCACCCACGTTCACAACCGGCGCTACATTCACCGGAGGTGGATTCACATTAACTGGCTTGTGGCTGGCAGTCTGGCCAAGACTTGTGCTAGCATCCCCAACACATCTTCCAGTCCAACAACAGCTGCAGTACAAGCACCTGTAGCAGCTCTATCTTGTGCTGAACTTCTCACATTCTCGCCACTTCCCACACTGGGTTGATCATTCCCGGTCCGGACATCATCATGCTCGCCATTCCTTTCCGCGGCAGCACAAGAAGTCTTCTCATTCTCTGCAATCTGCTTTCTCCCTTTAGGAGTACTCCTAACCATCTACAATGATCAGGTTCACTAAGTTAGTCCCATCACGAACTTAGTTTCACACCCACAGAACAATTCAGACTTACCGCGAGACCTTGGCGATGGAAAGATGGATTTTCTACCCGTTTATGCATACATAGTCAATCCTAGAATCGACCATGCTCTGATACCAAAGTGAAACGTCCTAGCTCGAAAACACTTAGTACAGATTAGGTTCAGTTCGACCTTGGGTAAGTCAAACACTTAGTCAGATTACGTTCCTATTAATACTTAGACAAAAATCGGTTTCAATTCAGATAGTAAGCCCAAACAATGCATTTATTAATTCAGATCGGGGTTTTAGTACAATGAATGTTTGCTAATAAGCTATTACATCGAATCTATACCCAAATTCTCCCAGATCCTATCCATCCTTCCTTCACCGCTTTGATATCGCCTTCTAACTTAGCCACTTTCACGGTCATCTTTTAGTAAATCATCACCTGCATTCATACATAATGCGTAAGCACAAATATGCTTAATGAGGCGGTCATCCCGTCTTACCAGGCCTAAATGGATACGCAATCAGACAGTCAATCAATCAAGTCACAGACAGTTCATAATAGATATACACAAAGTTTGTCAAGATCTATCACCAAGACTACCCGAATTCACCCGAATCAGTCCAAGGCAACAATCAAGTACGAATTAACAAAATTATCCATCAAAACGAACAAACAACACAATCAATCCTAACCCGCCAAGACTTAATCAGATCTATACCCAAAAACGAACCTAAAAAGGACCCACAGTCACGCACTCACCTTTGCCTTATCGGAATATGATATCTGACACCTCTTGTCGCACTTTGCTCAATCATGATCGCGCCAAACTCGCCAAATATCAATCTAGGTTGAACCTTCCTCATATCAAAACTGAAATCTCTCGATCACGGTCGCAGTCTGCTCAGAAAAACACAGAGTAATCCGATCACAAATCGCTTTTCGCCTCTGAAAACACTTCTTTTGATATTTCGAGAATTTTTGCTTAGGTTGAAGATGACGACGGATACTTATGTTGTATTTATAGACGTTTTCGGTTGGAAACCCTAGCCCATCAAGGTAAGCCGATCCAATTACGGTGACTCATCAAACCAACCACTTAAACTGAACCGGATGCTCGACTGCGGTATAATCCGTTTGTACCAACCATCGGCCAAACCTGCCCGGACATCCAACAAACCTGTCCGAACACTGACCATACTTGTCTGAACGTCGAGTTTGTCTGAACGTCGACTGACCTGATCCTAACTTTTTCGGGACCTTTTCTGGACCACGACCAAACCAGTCGAACTGTCGGACTGTCTGAATCCGAAAACTTAACTGAAAATGACAGTTTTGTCCAAAAATGATGGACTTGTCCAAAATTCACGGACTTGACTGATCTAGCTTGGCCCAGCTTCCAAACTGTCCAGATTCTTGGACCGCTTCACGAAATAACCCCTTGGCCTTTAGTATATTTTATCTTAATTTCCCACTTACATGAACCAATCCGGAATCACCCAGAAGGTCCACAGAACGCGGGTGTTACAAGAATACCATTACCAAAAATGAAGGGCTTGTTCGAAAATCCAGAACAAGTAAGGTTCATCAAAGCGGTTATTGATAATCGAAAGAAAGTTGAAGAGCTTATGGGTTATAATAAGGTGAGCGATATTGCACTTCTTGAGCCCACATTGCTGCCTAAATTAAGAGATCAAGGTCAGTTTACTATCTAGTGCACTTTTGGTGAGGTGAGCTTTGATGATACTCTTTGTGATTCGGGTGCTTCTGTGAACGTCATGTCCTTTGAATTGGTGAAGAAACTGGAAATTAAGGATATGAAGAGTCATTCGACTTCCATTTCGTTTGAAAATGCTTCTACAAAGTATCCAATTGGGAGGCTTATTGACTACTCACTCAAGGTTGGAAGCTGTTTAGTTCCAACAGATTTCACGGTTCTAAAAATGAATCAAGACTGTAAGGAACCACAAATTTTAAGAAGACCATTCTTCAACACTGTTGGAGCAAATATTAACTTCTTCAATAAGAGAGTGGTCATTGGGAATGTCAACAAGAAGATTTTATATCCTCTCAAAGTATCCAAGAGTAGGTTTTGTGGTGTAATTGGTTGTAAAGAGGTTGGAACAAAGACTCCACGGATTAAGACTGAGAATCATGACAAGAGGATACTTCCTAGGAACTTTGTTGGTAATGATCAAAGTATTGTTATCTAACTCATGTTTGAAACTTTTTATAGGGTAGTTCAGATTTTGGTGGTCCGGTCCATTTACTATCAAGGAAGTGAGACTATTTGGAGTTGTAGCATTGCTAAATGCTGCAAGAAGTAAGTTTGTGGTTAATGGCCAACGCTTATAGCCATACTTTGTGGATGCTGTTATCACTGAGGGTGAAACCATTTCCCTTTGTGATCAGCCAATTGCTTAAAGCAGTGAAGAATGCCGAGCTTGAGACGTTGAACAAGCGCGCTTGGGAGGCAATCCCAATGTTTATCCTTGTAAATATCTTTGATTTTTCTTGTTATTTAATTATTTTCTAGTGTTTTAGTTTATGTTGGTTTCACGGAATTTTCAACTGAATGAGGTTGGAGCAAGCAAGGAAGAGTTTGGGTGGAGGATTTGTGAAAATCGTTAAAAATATCTGGTGGTTTTGTGATTTTTCATCTACCCCCAAGTAGATAAAATCACTAGACGAAATTGGCTACGATGAGAAGGAGGTTCTGTGATTTTTTATCTACCCCCAAGTAGATGAAATCACTAGATGGAATTGGCTATGATGAGATGAGGGCTTTGTGATTTTTCATCGACCCAAGGTCGATCTTTGGTCGAAAAAATTGAGATTGGTGCATAATGAAGTTCTGTGCATTTTTATCGATCCTAAGTCGATATTTTAAGCGATAAAATTCAACTGAATCGAAGCATTACTCTGTGATATTTCATCGATTTCAGCTCAATAAGATGGTCGATAAACTCATTCTGGGCAAATGATCTTTTCTGGTTGTTTTCATCGATTAATATATCGATTATAAATAGATTGATATCTATTTTGGTGAGTCGATTTTCCTCTGATGAAAAGTATTGATCATTGTATCGATTTTTGATCGACATTCCTCCAAAACCAGGTAAGTTCTCTTGACCTTTTCATTTTTGGTTCAATTTAATTAGAAAATCCCGGTTAATTCTGGTTTAATGAACCACTAATTGCTCAATATATCGATGCCCACTAGTTTTTGATTCTCTCGGTCTCTTGTCTCCAGTCCATCGATTTTGCTATCTAGTTTATAATTTCTCTCTGATTTTGAGCTAACCCCTGTCATATCTACTCCTTGTTTAAGCTTTCTCATCACCATCTTAAATGTAAGTTCCTCTTTTCTCACATTTTAATGGATTTCTCAAAATTTAGAAATCTGCATAGAACTTGAGTTTAGAGCTTTAGATGTGTGAAAATTGATTGTTTGTGATAGATTATGATTAGGTTAGTAGATTCAGCCACGAAATTGCAAGTATAAGAGAGAATTTTGAAAATTTCATGAGTTTTGGAGAAGAAGATGAATAGTGATGAATTCTTTTTGAAAACTTTGAAAATTTTCGAAAACCTTTTGTGTAGATGGATTGCTTGTGCCTTGATCATGCTTAATGATTGTTGAGAAGTTGGATTTTGAGTTTGCTTGAGATTATCATATTGAACTTGTATTGTGAAACTCAATTTTCTTGAATCTTAACTTTGTTATTGAGAAACTCGTAGGTACAATTGCTTCCACGAACACGAAACTTGCAGCTTAATGTCAACAAAGAGAAAGAGATTGCTGAAGTGAATGGCTCTAAGAGAGCAGAGACGATGAGATATCTGATCACGACACCTCCAATCCATAACGGTAACAAATTACCCCTTTTGTATATATGCATGCATTGCTTCTTTTCTATTGTTTTTGCGGTTTCTCTTCTTCGGATTTTCTCTCACCGGGTTGGTGAGAACTAAGTCTGGGGGAGAGGAAAAATATTCAACATGATTTTTAGTTGTTTTGTTTTTCATTTTTCTTGAGTCTTTGCATTTGCATCATTAGTTATAGTTGAGTCTAGTATCATTTAGGATTGCATTGCTTTTGGGAACAGTGATGAGTTTGCCTTTATAGCTTGATGATCCACTTGTTAAGTTTTGTGCCCAAGTTACTAGTGGTCTGATGCATATTTAGCTTGTTTGAAACTTAAGATTGATCCATGCTTTGAAGTCTTAATTTGACATTCTTGCCTTGGTTGAAGCATGTTGAGATTTGATGTCATTCTTTGCTTATTAGAACCTAATTTTGACTCATAATTACCAAGGTTTATCAACTGAATTTGAAGTCATGGATATAATATACATACTTGGATTTTCTTTTCCCTTTGTGTCACTCTTGCTAATCCAAGTAGTTTCCATACCTTTAGCTTAGCCTTCTTTCAAGCCATGTTTAATATTTGTGTGTGTGTGAGGCCTTATTTCAGGATGAGCTTGGTAGAAAGTGTTAGGTTTGAGCCGATAAGAATGGTTTCTCATGTAGTTTTAGTTCACGCTTTTTGAATGATGTAGCGCACAAAAGAGATTAGGCTTTTAATCTCAAGAGGCAGCAACACAAGACAAAAGACGGCGACGAAAGCAAAGAAAACAAAGGCGGCGGCGGCGGTATTCAGCGGTGGCGGCGGTGTTCAGCGGTGGCGGCGGCGATGGATAGGTAAGCTCAACCTTGATGAACTGAATCAATCAAGGGACCTTCTACCAACAAGAAGAACTCGAAGTTCAACTCTTGTCAGGCTTTCTCACGCAAGAGCAGAGCTCGATAACAGCTAAGGTTTTGTGATACTCTCACAAAATTGAGAAAGAATTTTCTCGTTTTATAAATGCAAAAACAACTCTAAAGAAAAAGTCTCAAGGGATTACAATATTTATAGGAGATCTCATGAGAGACCCTAAACCCTAATGAGCTAACCCTAATGGGCCTAAACATTAACCCTAATTAAAAATAAAAGTTGTTCCTACCAAATGGGCCCAACTTAAAAAGACTCAAAGTGGGCTCTAGGTTAATAGGCCTCACGAAAATACAAAAAAAAGAAAGACCCTAAGAAACAGACCTTTAAACATAAAAGACTCAATGGACTGGATAGAATTCAGACCCAATAAGCCTAAGCTTAAGAACCTGAGACACAATGCCCCTTCACTGGCGCCCACGCTGCACCAGATCCCTCCCCGTTTGAGAGATTCAAACTCGAATACGCGCGGTCTTGTCCCTCTCACGTACAATTGCTTCATCCAGTCCATGTCATCTTCGCTTCGGGCATCTAGAGTCAAGACTTGAACACCTTCTTGTCCAATGTGCACGACGTTGGCATCTTCCTCTTCCTCCTCTTGATCACGTCCCTGGAATGGCTGCGGCCAATACGGCTCGCTTTCACGTTCACCACCCGAAACCATCTCCACGTCCCTTTCCTTGCTCATGATGCTCACTTGTCTCTCCTGACTCTTGGCAACACACATAGCGGCCCTGAATTGGTTGGGTGCGGGAGAAAGCATGATGGTGTTGCGCATAAAGCAAAACTCATACGAGTTGTGATACTCGTCATGCAGCACATGTCCGTCATATGCCCATGGTCTCTCCAGCAGGAGATGGCACGCATCCAGTGAGGCGATGTCGCACCAAGCAACATCCCGATACATTCTACAAAGAACGAAAGTGATTAAGGCTTGATGTGTTACCATAACCTCGTTGCCGGATTAAAGCCATGCCACCGCATAGGGCTTTGGATGCACCTAACTCGGTAGGGAAAGAAATTTCAGCAGTATGGGGATAGGCCGGTCTAGTATTAGGATCGGCCGGACTTCTTCAGGGACCAACCAGGCTCGGGCTCAAGCGTCGTTAATCGCAATGGTGCTTGGTGATATACCTCTGTTTTTACCGGTTTTTCATGCATATTTTGGTTCATTTTCATCACTTAGGACTCATGCATTCATAGTTTAGTATAGTTTTCGATTCGTTTAGCATTTTAGAGTCCTAGATAGATCGAGTTCCATATTTTTGTTCTTTTGAGTCATTTCAAGTGAATTTGGACCCACTTTGGATGCTTAGAGGTTTGAGAATGGAACGTACACTCAAGGGATGGATTTGGACCAAAGAAGGGAAGAAAAAGTTGAAAAAGTGGACTTAAAGCCGCCGCCGTCGACCCTAAGGTCGACTCGGGAAGCTCGACCATGGCCACCTACGGTAGCAAAATATCGCCTGCGGGACACTCAGCGTACCGCCCATGGGCACAATTTCTCGCCCACGGGCAAGTTCTTCTCCACATACGAACGTACCATTTATCGCCCACGGCATGTGACCGTGGCATCAAATCCTTACCCATGCGGCAACAGTTCTCGACCCATGGGCAACTTTTCCAGCGACCCACGGGCACATTTTTCCCTTGACCATGGGTGTGTTATCTCTTGACCACGGGCGAGTTTATTCTCGACCACGGGCCATCATTTCTCGCATGCGGTTACAATTTTCTCGCCCGATCTCATTTTCCCTCGACCATGACCAGGCCATCGATCTCATGGTCGACCAAACCAATCCGATGCCGCGGCTTTCAGACAGTTTGGCATGCAGTCAACGTCGACATCCACCTCGACTAGGGGACCTCAACGCCGCGGCCTAAACGCTTTAAAAATTGGGTTTGACCCAATTTGTCTTTGGTCAACCTGAATTTAGCTCTTAATGTTTAGAAAACCCTAAAACTAGATGCTAGGAGTTTCTCTGCTCGGAAGGTGTTTGATGAAATTTCCTATAGACCCTTTTATGAGCTTTTCTTCTCTAGCCATTGGAAAATGAAGTTATGGTGATTAGTGGCCTTAGTGAGCTTGCTCTTAATGCTGTTTGGTTTCTGAATTAGCAAATATAAGTTTAGCTAATTGATTGATTGAATTAGGAGTCAATTCCATGGAAGTGGGTTGATTTATTTGAGTGTCTCATGTCCTAGGTTGAGCTTTATTATTTTCTCTGCATTATTGGTTGATTGTCTTGCCTTGGAGTCAATTGCCTTATCATCTAGCCCATAATTCCTGAATCGTTTGCCTTAGTTGTTTACTTGCTCTGTTTTTGTTAGTCTTGCTCTGTTTTGCTTTATGTTTTGTTGAGTTTGGTTAGCTAAGTAGTTGTTTTTTTGGTTCTTGTTTCATTTTAGTTTTCGGTTTCTGTTTTAGGTTGCTTAGTTGTGGTTTAATTTTAAAATCTGATTGCTCTAGCTTAAGTTAGGATTGAATATAACTATTGTGTTAGTTCTAGGTTCCCTGAGGATTCGAACCTCAAGTACTTCAATGTCATAATTGTTTGTGCTTGTTGATTTATTTGATTGTTGGAAAAAGCGAACATCAAATTGGCGCCGTTGCGGGGGAATCTAAGCAATTAGCCATTAGTTTTAAGAGACTGCTTAAGACTAGTTGTATTTTACTTTGTTCGGTTACTAAGATCTCGTTCTGTTTTTCTTTTGTTTTGCTTTGAAGGTGTATGCAGCTAAGAAGCCACCGAGGAGAACTTCTTCATGGTTATTCAGAGGTTGACGCATTTGAAAAGTTGAATAGAAGAGCGACTAGAGAGAGACGTGATAAAGAGCGTGAGGATCACCTTCGTCGTTTAGGGATGGAAACTCACGGTAATGAACCTGTTGGGGTTAGAGTACAAGTACCTCAACAAGGAGGTGCTCAAGGAGTAGGAGTTGGAGGTGAAGCACCTCAGCAAGGAGGTGTTCATGGCATCGGAGTTCAGCCTCCACCTCCGGGTTTTGGACAGCCAGCTGCTAGGCCTATTAGAGCATTTGATGAGCCTAATCTCAGGGCTACGCAGACCGAAATCCCTACTCCCGTGACTGCAGCCAACAACTTTAAGGTTAAATCAAGCCTCATCAATATGGCGCAGAACCAAAGGTACAATGGATTGCCTTTGGAGGATCCTTTAGATCACCTTGATCAGTTTGAGAGGTTGTGTAGAACGGTTAAAATGAATGGAGTACTGGAGGATGCAATCCAGATGATTTTGTTTCCTTTTTCTCTTGGGAACAAGGCAGCTCAATGGGAGAGGAATGTCCTTTATGTTTCGGTATCCACTTGGGAGGATTGCAAGAAGGAATTCATCAACAAGTTCTACTCCAAGCAAAAGACCGCCAAGATAAGGAATGGCATTACTACCTTTAAGCAAAGAGGAAATGAAAGCCTCTATGAAGCATGGGAAAGGCTTAAGGAGTATATTCGGAGCTGTCCTCATCATGGTGTTCTTAAGGAGAATCTTTTGGGGATTTTTCATAGGGGAATTCTTGAGCAATATCGGAGAGCTCTAGACACGGCGAGTTATGGTTGCTTTGCTAATCTAACTGCAGTTCAAGGAGAGCAACTGATTGAGAACTTGGCTCAAAGTGATGCTTGTTATGGAGGAGACTATGACCGGAACATAAGATATTCAGATTGGGATAGTAATCGGTTTAAGGAGATAAATGATAAGATTGACAAGTTGAGCACTATGTTTCTTGCTAGTCAAAAAGCCGTGAACTATGTAGGAGAGGTTGATGGGGTTCAACAAGGGTATAATGATGTGGTTTATGATGGTAGTGAAGGGGCTCAAGAAGAGATCAATTATGTGGGAAACCAAAACAACTATCAAGGAGGCTACCAACACGGTCAATACAACCCCAACTATAGGGCCAACAATCCCCAAGACCAATTTTACCCGCCTAGGCAACCTCAAGCAAGTTCTTTTCAGCCAAGACCTTATGGCAATCCCCCTCCAGTCCAAAATCCTCAAGGACAAGCTTAGGGAAACCAAGGAGGGTTTCAGTTTTTGAGCCCATTGAATCTCTACTCTACGATTCCATCGATCCCGAGAATAGGACAACCAAGAGGCAACAACTACCAAGGGAATCAAGCTGGATCATCTACTCAATTTCCAGGGGATCCGAACATGAAGGCTATGATGCAGCAGCTTATAGCGGGATAGCAAGGGGTTAACGAGAAGTTGAGTAAGATTGAGCGCCAAGTGGATGGAGGGTACAATGATCTTCAGGCCAATATCGATGACATCTATTCTCATATCAAGACACTTGATAATCAGATTGCACAAGTGGCTTCTACAAGCCAAAGACCAGTTGGTAAACTTCCCGGAAAGCCGGAAGCCAACCTGAAAGAGTTTTGTAAAGCAATCACTCTTAGGAGCGGGAAAAAGCTCCCATCACAAAGGTGATGAGGCTTCCAAAGAGAAGGAGGTAACCGATGATGATGTTGTGGTCTTAGATGAAGTGCAGGTTGATGTGAGTGAAGCGGTGCAAGGTTCTAAAGAACCGGTTAAAGCGAAAGTTGATGAGGCTGAAACTTCAAAGAAGTACATACCACCGCCCTATGAGCCTAAGCTACCTTTTCTGGGTCGATTCAAGAAACAGTTATTGGCTAAAGAGAGAGAGAATTTCTTAGAACTTATAGATGGAGTGCAAGTTACAATGCCTTTGATGGATGTGCTTAGGAACAATCCCACCTACTCTAGGTTCTTCAAGGATATGGTTACTAACAAGAAGAAGATGGAAGAGGGTATAGTTATGGTCAATTATGAGTGCAGTGCCATCATCAAGCAATCCTTGCCAAAGAAGCTCGTAGATCCGGGAAGCTTCACTCTACCTTGTGCTCTTGGAAAGAGGCGATTTTCTAAGTGTCTATGTGACCTTGGATCTAGTGTGAATCTCATGCCACTTACCGTTGCCAACAATATAGGGATTACTAAGTTTCAGAAGTGCCGCATCTCTTTGATTCTTGTGGATTGTTCTGTTCGAATCCCGGTAGGCGTTGTTGAGGATTTGCCCTTGAGAGTAGGTGATTTTGATGTTCTTACCGACTTCGTTGTTCTGGAAATGGACGAAGAACCAGCTGATCCTATTATACTTGGGAGACAATTCCTTGCTACAGCTGGTGCTCTTATTGATGTTAGACGAGGACAAATTAGACTACAATTGGGAGATTCGGTCCTTAACTGCGATATCAAGCGGATCATGGATCATCCAGACATAGGGAGCCAATGATTTCTCATTGAAACATTGGTCTTCAAGTTGAGAATTGAGGATCCCCTTCAAGTCGCTCTCACTATAGAGAAGACCGAGTTTAAGTATTTGAGTGAGGATAGCACAAGTTATGAGCAGCTGCTTGACTCTTGCGAGGTGCTTCAACGAAATATGCAACTTGTGGAGTTGGGAACAAATTCTGAGGCAAAAGGAAAGCACGCTGGAACCAACACACTTCTTAGTGAAGATGATCCGTGGAGCGAACTCAAGGCTCTCAAGGTTGAGCTCAAGCCATTACCACAAGGGTTAAGGTACGCATTCCTCGGTCCTAATTCTACTTATCCGGTAATCATTAATTCTGCACTTGGTGACGATGAAACCACCATGCTTTTGAAGGAATTAAGACATTTTAGAAAGGCCTTAGGTTATTCGCTAGAAGATATTAAGGGGCTGTCTCAATCCTTTTGCATGCATAGGATCCACCTAGAGGATGAATCGATGACTTCTATTGAACATCAAAGACGGTTAAACCCGAATTTGAAAGATGTTGTTAGGAAAAAGATTCTGAAACTTTTGGATGTGGAGATCATTTATCCAATCTCAGATAGTAAGTGGGTTTCCCCCATCTATGTGGTTCCTAAGAAAGGTGGAGTCACGGTTATTCGGAATGAAAAAGACGAATTGATACCCACTAGGATGGTAACATGGCATAGGATGTGCGTAGACTATAGAAAATTGAACTCCGCCACTAGGAAAGATCATTTCTCTTTGCCATTTATCAATCAAATGTTAGAACGGTTAGCGAATCACTCGTTTTACTGCTTTTTGGATGGTTATTCGGGATTCTTCCAAATCCCCATACATCCTAATGATCAGGAGAAAACCACATGTACATGTCCTTATGGTACATTCGCCTACCAGAGAATGCCATTCGGACTATGTAATGCACCGGCGACGTTTTAACGATGCATGATGGCGGTTTTCACCGACTTGATCGAAGATGTTATGGAGGTTTTCATGGATGATTTCTCGTTGTATGGTGCATGCTTTCGCTCTTGCCTTTCCATTTTATGAAGGGTTTTGCAGAGATGTGAGGATACAAATCTCGTTCTGAATTGGAAAAAATGCCACTTCATGGTTAAAGCTGGTATCGTCCTCGGGCATCGAATTTCAGAGGAAGGCATTAAGGTTGATAAAGCGAAGATTGAGGTTATGACGAGCTTAGCACCACCTAATTCAGTCCAGGGGATTCACAGTTTTTTGGGTCATGCGGGGTTTTACCGAAGGTTTATCAAGGATTTCTCAAAGATTGCTAGACCTTTGACACGTCTCTTGTGCAAGGACACCGATTTTATCTTCGATGCGGATTGTCATGCTGCTTTCTTGCAGATCAAAAAGGCTCTAGTTAGTGCACCAATAGTCCAAGCTCTGGATTGGGATCTTCCTTTTGAGATTATGTGTGATGCACGTGATTATGCGGTTGGAGCAGTTTTAGGGCAGAGAAAGGATAAGAACCTGCATGTGATCTATTATGCAAGTCGAACACTTAATGATGCTCAGGTCAAATACGCCACCACCAAGAAAGACTTCCTAGCCGTGGTCTTCGCATTTAAGAAGTTTTGATCTTACTTGGTGGGTTCTAAAGTGATCGTGCACACCGACCACACAACTTTGTGGTATTTGATCAAGAAGAAGGATGCTAAACCGATATTGCTAAGATGGTTACTGCTTCTTCAAGAGTTTGATGTTGAGATCATTGACAAGAAGGGTATAGAGAATGGAGTTGCAAATCACCTATCAAGATTTTGGATTGAGTATGATCTTCCTATTGATGACTCTTTACCGGAAGAGCAAGTGATGTTCATCCAAGCAATTCACGAATGCTCTATGATAGTGGCTGAGACATCCGCTACAGTGAAGTTGGAGAAAAATGGTCATTGGTATGCTGACTTTGTGAACTACCTTGCTTGCGGAAAGGAACCACTTGACATGAATGGTAATAACAGGAAGAAGTTCTTCAAGGAGATAGTTTGGTACACTTGGGATGAGCCCTACTTGTATAGGCAAGGAAAGGATTGACTATTCTGTCACTGCATTCCAAAAGAAGAGATTCAGGGCATTCTTTTCCATTGCCACGGTTCAAGTTATGGTGGACATCTTGCTACTTTCAAGACTGTCACACAGATTCTACAAGCCGGTTTTGGTGGCCTAATAAGGATGCTCAGGAGTTCATCTCTCGGTGTGATGATTGTCAACGCCAAGGCAATATTGGTAGAAGGCAAGAAATGCCTCAGAATTTCATCTTGGAGGTTGAGGTGTTCGATGTTTGGGAGATAGACTTCATGGGACCATTTCCATCTTCTTATGGGAACCTCTATATCTTGGTTGCAGTTGACTATGTCTCTAAATGGGTATAAGCGATTGCATGCCCCACTAATGATGCCAAGGTGGTGATTAAGTTGTTCAAGACCATTATCTTCCCAAGGTTTGGAGTTCCGAGAGTGGTAATAAGCGATGGGTGAAGCCATTTCATCAACAAGGTTTTTGAGAACCTCATGAAGAAATATGATGTCAAGCATAAAGTGGCTACTCCTTATCATCCACAAACTTCAGGGCAAGTTGAGGTTTCTAATCGCCAAATCAAAGAGATTTTAAGGAAGACCGCACAAAAAGCTCCAAAGGATTGGTCTAAGAAGCTTGATGACGCTTTGTGGGCTTACCGAACTGCATTCAAGACACCACTAGGGACAACACCGTTCAACACGCTTTATAGGAAAGCTTGTCATCTTCCGGTTGAGATTGAGTACAAAGGCATCTGGGCTACCAAGTTATTGAACTTTGATCTCAAACCAGCATCCGAGAAGCAATTGATACAATTGGAAGAACTTGATGAGATTTGTCGGGATGCGTATGAGAGCTCCAAGATCTACAAAGAGAAAGCCAAGGCTTTACATGATAAGAAGATAGTGAGGAGAGAGTTCAAAGAGGGTGATAAGGTGTTAATGTTCAATTCTCGGTTGAAGCTCTTCTCGGGAAAGCTGAAATCAAGATGGCGGGTCCTTTGAGGTGAAAGAGGTTTGACCTTATGGAGCTGTTGTACATCTAGGTCCCTCGGGGAATGAGTTCATAGTGAATGGTTAAAAGATAAAGGCTTACTTAGCTGAAACTCGAGACGCGTTTGCGATGAAGATTCCGCTTATCGATCCTCAAACCGTATGAAAAAGCGATAGATAACGTCGAGTTTGAGACATAAAACAAGCACACTTGGGAGGCAATCCCATGGTATCGTTGTACGTAGCTTACTTTTGCTTTCTTTATTTTGACTTTGTTCAATAGGCTTTGGTATGTTTGATGTTGGTTCAAGTTTAGGTCTTGGAAAGGGAAGGAATGGCTATGGAATTGAGAAGATATCCTCTGGCAACAACTGAGGTCTACCTCAAGATCGACATCGACATAATTCGGTTGACATTTGATTCACAAGGCCGCGGTCGAGCTCTTGGTCGACTAAACTGCTCGACGGGAGGGACACAAGACTTAGTTCTGAAGTGGTACTCACAATCGACTTCTCGATCGACCCAAACTTGGCCGATCGACGTTACACAAAATCGGGTCAATTTTGCTCGCATCCGAAGTCAACCCCGTGGTCGACCGATATAGCCCAACGTCCATGCCAAGATATTCTCCGGATGCGCCCTAGGTCAACCACAACACCTCGACGCCGTGACCCTGAGCTAAGTATTCCCTTCTTTATCTCATTTAAGCCACGATTCCACCTACTTTCTTCCCCATTCCTCTCAAACACATTCTTATTTTCACCTCTAACAAAACTCCAAAGTTCTTCTTTCCATTTTACTTGAACTTTTGTGCAATCTCTACAAGTTTTACTCATCACATCTCAACCTCTATAACTCAAAGGTATGATTTCTACTTCTCAGTCTCCATTGAAGCTCAAGCTTGGTAAAATTTTCAAATTCTTGATTTCTTGATAATTAGAGTTTCATGTTTGGTTGAAAGGCTTTGAATGAGTTAGATATTGGTTGGATTATATGATTAGAGATTGTTTGCACAAGATTTTTGAGCTTAATTTGAATTTTGAAGTTCTAGGGTTCTTGAGGTGATTTAATGGGAAAATTTCAAATAAATTTTGGGGGTTTTGATTGATTTGTGCCTATAGCTCTTCCTTTTGATAATCTTAGGCAGGATTTGTTGTACTTCATGGCTAGATTTCAATGATTTTCACCAATTTTGTAAATTGATTCTTAGTGAAAATTGTTGACTTCTTGTTGATTGTTAGCTGACTTTAGGTTGACTACTTTTGTTGACTTTTATTGACTTTTTCCTGTCTTGAGAACTGCTTGAAATTGATAGTGGATTGGTTCTTGTGGTGTGTGCTTAATGGTTTGAGATTGTTTTAGATGTTGTCTCGAATTCATATTGTTCCTAATGCTTTATTGATTTGGCAATATCTTCCAATCTCTAACACATTATCCTTGGGGCTTACATCTATCTTTGATGCTTTATCGGAACAATGCCACCAAAGGCCCGTAACCATCCACAAAAGGCTACTAAGGCCGCAAAAGGAAAGAGCAAAACCAAGGCTGAGACATCAAAAATGAAGAACTCGAATGATGTGCCATCCACAATGCAAGCTACACCATCTCAACCATCCCAACCTCCCAAAGAAGCCACAACAACCCCTTTGGAAATGACACTCATGGACATCAATTACTACTTCGGATGTGAGTCAGATGAGGAAGCAATCATCTTTCGAGATTATAGGGAAGAACATCATTGTTATGATCACGCTCCAGATCTTGGAGACTCCGATCATTAACCACGGTACCAGTTTCACCAACTTTTGTATATATTTTGTTTTGCTTCTTTTATTTTGATTTGTGTTGTTTGTTCCTCTTCTTTGGATTAACTTTCTCACCGAGACGGTGAGAAGTAAGTCCGGGGGAGGGGAAGGTTATTTGACTTTGATTTTAGTTGTTTTGAATTTCCTTTTTCTTGAGTCTTGCACTACACTTAGTATTTTCAGTTTTCAAGTTGTTTTTAACCCTTCATGTAGTTGCATTCACGTTTAAAGTTGGTCTAGAATACATTTAGGATCTTTGCATTATCATTTGCATTTATGTTTTTGGGAATTATCTTGCTTGAGGCGAATAATCTTGTTAGGTTGATAGCTAGGGACCATTGTGAGCTCTTTAAATCGAAGTCTTTCCCTCTAGAAAGCTGAATAGTGGATCATTCACTCGGAATTCCTATGCTTGTGATTGTGTCTTGAAAGAACTTGAATTGATTCCTTTTAATTGAACTTAAACCGCTGATTTAAGGGCTTGAAATGCATTGAATATTTTCCTTTCTTAGACTCAACATGATCAATTAAGTGGTAAATCCCTCTCTTGAGTAAGTCTGGATTTTTGAGCGAATGGGATGCCTCAAAACGAACCAGGAGTGTGCGTAAACCTGTACAATTTTGCGTCTCATGGCGGATGAAGTAACTGGGAGGGTGCGTAAACTTGTACCCTTTCACATTTGTGGAAATCACCTATTTTTCTCTCCAAAATGAAAATAGACCAGGGATGTGCGTAAACCCGTATATCTTTACGTCTAACAATATGGTGAAGCGGCTGGGAGTGTGCGTAAACCTGTAGGCTCGCACGCTTGTGGTTACCAACCCAAAAATATCTTACAATAAAGGGCAAACAAAAGTTTAAATAAATAAGTTAGGGAGCCACAATAAAAGGTGAAACAAAAGTCTTGTTAAGTTTGAGAAAGTCGAATCACATAATCTTTGATTGACAGCCCCTTTAGAAGCATTCACCATTAGAAATAAGGAGTTAATTCGGGAACTTAGAAATCAGCTTGAGTGTGTGGCATTTTGGGATTGGATGCTAAGCTTGGATGCAAGTATATTGTGGCATTTCTAAGAGGATAGGGGTTCACATGTGGCTTACAGTTTTTGGCTTGATAAGTTGTTTGTTTTAGGTGAGATTTTCCCGTTGTTTTCAAACCTCTCTTTCGGGATTGTCGGTTGTTTGCTGAAGGACAAACAAAGGACAAGTCCGAGAGAGTTGATATACCTCTGTTTTTACCGGCTTTTCATGCATGTTTTGGTTCATTTTCATCACTTAGGACTTATGCATTCATAGTTTAGTATAGTTTTCGATTTGTTTTGCACTTTAGAGTCCTAGATAGATCGAGTATCATATTTTTGGTCTTTTGAGTCTTTTCAGGTGAATTTGGACCCACTTTGGATGCTTAGAGGTTTGGGAATGGAACACACACTCAAGGGATGGATTTGGACCAAAGAAGGGAAGAAAAAGTTGAAAAAGTGGACTTGAAGCCGTCGCCATTGACCCTAAGGTCGACCCGGGAAGCTCGACCGCGGCCGCCTATGGTACCAAAATATCGCCCGCGGGACACTCGGCGTACCGCCCACGGGCACAATTTCTCGCCCATGGGCAAGTTCTTCTCCACATACGGACGTACCATTTATCGCCCACAGCATGTGACCACGACAACAAATCCTTACCCACGCGGCAACAGTTTTTGACCCATGGGCGACTTTCCTAGCGACCCACATGCACGTTTTTTCCTCGACCACGGGCGTGTTATCTCTCGACCACGGGCCATCATTTCTCGCATGCGGTTATGATTTTCTCGCTTGATCTCATTTTCCCTCGACCATGACCAGGTTGTCGATCTCATGGTCGACCGAACCAACCCGACGCCGCGGCCTTTAGACACTTTGGCATGCAGTCAACATCGACCTCCACCTCGACTAGGGGACCTCGACGCCGCGGCCTAAACGCTTTAAAAATTGGGTTTGACCCAATTTGTCTTGTGTCAACCCGAATTTAGCTTTTAATGCTTAGAAAACCCTAATGTTTAAGGACACATTATCATATCTTATCTTTTATCAAGTTTAGCAGCCACTTAGAGAGAGTTTGGAGAAGATATTGGAGACTCCTTTGGATGATCATCTTTTGATAAATCCTTTCTTAATAAGAATCTCTTATCTCTTTCTCTTATCTTTCTCATCATGGTTTCCTTTATTTGTCTTTGTTTTGTTTTGTGTTCTTTAGCCATGTGTGAGTAGTATCCTTATGGGTTTGGTGATTTGGTAGACTCTAGGGCTTGATGATTGATCTTTGGTGCTTAGGTTGTTAGAGTCCTTCATTTAGGGTGAGTTTAATGCTAGTTTCAACCTGATCATTTGAAACTAGATGCTAGGAGTTTCTCTGTTCGGAAGGTGTTTGACGAAATTCCCTATAGACCCTTTTATGAGCTTTTCTTCCCTAGCCATTGGAAAATGAAGTTAGGGTGATTAGTGGTCTTAGTGAGCTTGCTCTTAATGTTGTTTGGTTTCTGAATTAGCAAATGGAAGTTAAGCTAATTGATTGATTGAATTAGGAGTCAATTCTATGGAAGTGGGTTGATTCATTTGAGTGTCTCATGTCCTAGGTTGAGTTTTTTTGTTTTCTCTGCATCATTGGTTGATTGTCTTGCCTTGGAGTCGATTCCCTTATCATCTAGCCCATAATTCCTGAATCGTTTGCCTTAGTTGTTTACTTGCTCTGTTTTTGTTAGTCTTGCTCTGTTTTGCTTTATGTTTTGCTGAGTTTGGTTAGCTAAGTAGTTGTTTGTTTGGTTCTTGTTTTATTTTAGTTTTCGGTTTCTGTTTTAGGTTGCTTAGTTATGGTTTGATTTTAAAATCTGATTGCTCTAGCTTAAGTTAGGATTGAATATAACTATTGTGTTAGTTCTAGGTTCCCTGGGGATTCGAACCTCAAGTACTTCAATGTCATAATTGTTCGTGCTTGTTGATTTATTTAATTATTGGAAAAAGCGAACATCACTTGGCTGGTCGCGGTCCAGAGTCGGCCAGTCTCTACATCGCCTCGGCCGGTCGCTTGTCTTGGTCGAGAAATCACGTCTGATGCTTGGCCGGTCTTATCCTCTTCCCGACCGTACCACTGAGCCTTACGATGAATCTTGCTTGATGCTCGGCCGGGCTGGCGGTTGACTCGGCCAGTCTGGCGGTTGGCTCGGCCGGTCTCGTGCCTTTTCACCCTTTCTCCTCAATTCTTCTTTTTCGTTCCTTCTTCTCCAATCCTTATGCTTTCCTCTTCACTCTTGTGTCCAATTCCCGATCTTTTCCTTTTTTTCTCCAGTACATCCGCCTCCATCTTTATGTCATTGGTCTCCAATCCACCTAAAAAGACGAAAAACATGCAACTCTATATTCTAAGACTCTAAAATGCAAAGTGAGTGAAAACCTATACTAAAGTGAATGAATGCACTTCTTATATGATGAAAAATGGATCAAAAGATGTATGAAAAACTAGTAAATGATGATGCATATTAACTCCCTCAGACTTTTCCTTTGCTTTCCCTTAAGCAAACAAACTACAAGACTGAAAAAGAGGTTTGAAAGTGGGAACTCAAATCCAAAGCAAGATGACAGAAAAAATTAAGCTCAATGTCCAAGTTGATAAGTCTACTTAAAAATCTTAGCCATACTCTTCACAACTCAACTCTAATTCAGCCTCAATCTTAGATAAGTATTCAAATCAACTATTTCTTTTAACATTCATTAAACAAGAACCATGAATCAAGTTAATGCACATTCAACGAACTCATTTGGTCAAGGGTAATGTTTAAGAGATAAAAATGATCTCTTTCTACACATTACTAAGGTTGTTCAATACAATGATCACTCAAAGAATATAATGAGCTTTTGAAGAATGCTAAAGGTAAAAGCCAATAGATGCATACAAGAATAGAGTCTCATATACCCAAGTACCTAATATCGAACTTCTAACCCAAGCTATATCTACTCCCAAAAGATGATCCTATTTTCTACCCTTTCTCTTGAGGCTTATTTCCTTTGCCTTACATTCTTTGGATCAACTTCATAGCTTCAACACTTCATTCTTATTCTAAGGAGAGGGGCTTCGAGTCTTGATGGCATCTAGCGAGCTTGGTCATTCTTGGCACTATGGTTCTACTTTCTTTTCATTTTATTTTTCTATCTTTTTATTCATTAATTGCTTTGAACCATTCAAACTTTTCATACATCCAAAAACTCTTGACTAGATCATCATAATTTTCTTTTAACGCACCCTTATCTCTCCTAATAATTCCTTTGAACATTCCTTATCTTTTTCAATCTTTTCCCAACCATTTTCCAAAGTAAACCCATACCCAAAATCGATTTCCCACCTAGTCCTATTTGATTCAAAAAGCGTGAACCAAAACTACATGAGAAACCATTCTTGTCGGCTATTACCTAACACGTTCTACCAAGCTCAATCCAAAATGGGGCCTCACATACAGACAAATATCAAACAAGGCTTGAAAGAAGGTTATGCTAAGGGTATGAAAACTACTTGGATTAGCAAGAGTGATACAATGGGAAAAGAAAATCCAAGTATGTGTATTCTATCCATGTATTAAGCTTGATAATTATAAGTCAAAATTAAGTTCTAATAAGCATGGAATAGCATCAAATCTCAACAAGCTTCAACCAAGGCAAGAATGTCAAATTAAGAATTAAAAGCATGGATCGATCTTACGTTTCAAACAAGCTCGAATGCAACAAACAACTAGCAACTTGGGCATTGAACTTAACCAAATGGATCAACAAGCTACAAAAGGCAGTTTCACCAGTGTTCCCAATGCAATGCAATCCTAAATGCTCATAGACAAATCTATAGTGTAAAAATCCAACTACATGCTTATTTTTCTTCAAAAATTTTTTTATGCAAAATGTAAATGCTAAATATGTATATGCAAGACTCAAATAAACAAAACAAAACAACTAAAAATAATTTTTAATGCTACCCTCTCCCCCAGACTTACTTCTCACCGTCTCGGTGAGAACAAAAGCCTAGAGAGAAAGTAAACAAAAATGCAAAAGCAAAGCAATATGGAAGAAAAACTAGTTACAAAAGCTTGTGGATTGGTACCTTAATTAATATTGGAGTCTCCATTAGATGGAGGTGGTGGATTTCCTTGGGCACGCGACGGACAACGAAGCTCGGCCGGTTCGAGTGTTGGCTCGGCCGAGCGAACTTCTGGACCGGCCGGGCTTTTCCTTTTTGCTTGCCACCATTTCTCCTTTCTCTTGGCTTGAACTGCTCTTTCCTCATTAAACGATTCCCTACACTAACAAAAACATAATCTAAAAAAATCAATTGATAATATTTACAAAGAATATCATGGGAATGCCTCCCAAGAGTGCTTGTTTCACGTCTCTAGCTTGACGTTGTCTCCGGTTCAAACTTGAGGAGGATCTGTGAGCTGAACCTTATCGACCTTCTCCATGGAAGAGTCAGCCAAATAGGTCTTGATTCGCTGTCCATTAACCAAGAATTCTTCTCCCGTATGATTAGTGAGAACCACTTCCCCGTAAGGACGAATTTCCTTAACTTCAAAAGGTCCCAACCATCGTGAACGCAACTTTCCGGGGAAAAGTTTTAACTTCGAGTTGTATAATAGCACTTTGTCCCCTTATTTGAACTCTCTTCTCGCAATCTTTCGGTCATTGAATACTTTGGTCTTTTCCTTATAGATCTTGGAGCTTTCATAGGCATCTTGGCGAATCTCATCGAGTTCCTCAAGTTGAATCAATCGTCTCTCTAAGGCTGGTTTGAGATCGAAGTTCAGAAGTTTTGTCGCCCAAATTGCCTTGTACTCCAGCTCTACGGGGAGGTGACAAACCTTGCCATACAACATATTAAAAGGTGTATTCCTGATGGGTGTCTTGTAAGCTGTACGGTAAACCCATAACGCATCGTCGAGCTTCTTAGACCAATCCTTATGTGCCTTTTGAGATGTCTTTTGTAAAATAATGAATTTTGTAAAATAAGTTTAAAGAGTTGAATATCGACACTCACTACAACACAATTATGAATTCATCAAAACCAATTGCAAAAACAGATTTCTAAAGTGGATATCAATATATTTCAAAATGTGTGATTGAAAAGATGTAATGAAAAATTACAACCATAAAATATATAAAAATAGGAGTTATAGACACAAATTGTTAAAATGGATATAAATAGGTTATAAAATGTTTGTGTTAAAAATATGTAATGGATCGTCACAATATAAATTGTATTTCTTTATAAATAGATAAAAGTTATAATTACATATAAAACGTATATACTCATAAATAAAAAGTTACAAATGAAGGGACGCAACTGTTAATTGTATTTGTTAATTGTATTTATTAAGATTTATAAATTTCTTTCAAATAATAAGCATCAAGGTTTCATATATAATTGATAAATCAAAACAATCACTATACACATTTTTATTTCTCAAGAAAGAAAATAACTGGAATTTTCATTAGTCTTTTATATATTTTTTTTAATTTCCGCATCCATAGTCACTCCAAAAGTCTTTATTTAATTCAATAATTATGAGAAATTCCTTTATTTTTAAATGATGAATTTTATTAAATAAATTAATAAGGATTGAACTATTGTGAATTCATCCAAACCAATTCCAAAAAACAAATTTTTAAAGTAGATGTAAATGATTTCAAAAGATATTTTTAAAAACGTAATGAAAACTTATTACCGTAAATTGCATTTCACCATAATTAAATAGTTACAACAAAGTACATAACAGAAGGAAATATAAACCAAACTTGAGAAGAAATTTGAAAAGAAATAAAATTAGGAATGATAATTATGATATTTCATTTATTTTAAAAAGATATAATTTTGTGAATATCAACGATCAGTATAAAACACAATTGTTTAGAAAACTAATTGCCAAAATAGATTTCTAAAATGGATATAATAAATTTTAAATGGTTTTATTGAAAAGATGTAATGAAAAGTCACAACCGTAGATTGAAGAAACACAATCGTAGAATAAATATACACAACTGTGGATCACATTTATTCAATAAAATACACTTATCTTAAATGAATAGTTACAAACGAAGGAACACAATCATTAATCGCCTTTATTAAGATTGTTATTATTTTTAAGGAAAATTAGAAAAAGGATAAAACAACGTATTGTTCTTAAAACTAAACCTTTACTAGCACTTATTTTTAAAACTAAATATTTTTAAAACAGTTTACTAAATTCTAAAGTTTTCATAATATTACATTTTCCACATAATCTAAGATATGTCTAATATGGATCTCCAATCAGTTATCAGAACCGACTCGAACCCAACAAATACCAAATCGATATCGAACCAAAATATTAAAATTACCCACATGGTACTTTGACCCTGGTACAAAAATAGTCGAAATCCGAAATACCCGAAACGAATATCCATATATCCAAGCCTAACTTGAGTTATAGATCGATTCTTATCGTTTTAATTGTCGATAAAAATATGTCTTCTATGTAATCTAGAATACGTTTTCTACGCAATCTAGAATACATTTTCTACGTAATCTAGAATACGTCTTCTACGTAATCTAGAACACGTCTTCTACGTAATCCAGAACATGCCTTCTACCTATTCTAGAACACGTCTTCTACCTAATATAGAACACGTCTTCTACCTAATCTAGAACACGTCTTCAACCTAATCTAGAACACGTCGTCTACCTAATCTAGAACACATCTTCTACCTTATTAAGAATACATCTTCTAGTAATCTACAATACGTCTTCTACTAATCTACAATACGTTTTCTATGTAATCTACAATACGTCTTCTACGTAATCTACAATACTTCTTTTACGTAATATACAATACGTATTCTACGTAATTTAGGATATGTCGTCTACCTAATCTAAAACACTTCTTCTACCTAATCTAGAACACGTCTTCTACCTAATCTAGAACATGTTTTCTACCTAATATAAAACACGTCTTCTACCTAATTTAGAACACATCATCTACCTAATCTAGAACACGACTTCTACGTAATTTAGAATACTTCTTCTACGTAATCTACAATACGTCTTCTACGTAATCTACAATACGTCTCCTACGTAATCTACAATGCGTCTTCTACATAATCTTGAATACGTTTTCTATGTAATCTAAAACACGTCTTCTATGTAATTTAGAACATGCTAGAACACGTCTTCTACCTAATTTTATACACATCTTATACCTAATCCAAATCCATGTTTTAGAATAATTTCATAGTAATTAGAAATAATTATTACCATTAACAATAAATTAACAATGATTCTTTTTCTTAGTTATTAACACTGTTTTGTAACAACAACAAAAAAAGTTTTTAAGAATTAGACGAAATTTTTGGTAGTTTATAGAATCTTAATAAAAATGGATTGAGGGATACATGAATTCCAACTTTAAGAATAATTGAGAAACTACAAAATTTAACAAAGATTGAAACTTATATCATATAAAACAAAACTTTAAGTTATAAATTAAAATGAGAAACTTACATTATAGTAGTTCTTTACAAAAATGATAATTGATTGATAAAATAAAATAAAATGAGAAGTTGAGAACAGAACTGATGAGAAATTTGATTCGAAAGAAAATGATTATGACATTGTTAATATGATTAAAAAAAAATTAATTGAGTTCCTTTTTCTGTCTATTCAATTTGTGTTATGTGGTTCTCAAATTTACATTTCTTTTTTAAAATTAGTTTTTTGTCATTAACCTACAAGGTGTAGTTTTAGAAATAATGAAAAGGTTTCGTTTTAAAAATAAATAGGTTGTTTTGTCCCTTTCTCTAATTTATTTTTATTAAATAAATTAATAAGGATTGAAAACCGACAGTCACCAGAAAACTATTGTGAATTCATCAAAATCAATTCCAAAATACAAATTTTTAAAGTAGATTTCAAAAGATATTTTTAAAAAATACAATGAAAACTTATTACCGTAAATTGCATTTCGCCATAATTAAATATTTACAACAAAATACATAACATAAAGGAATAGAAAACAAACTTGTGAAGAAATTTGAAAAGGAAAAAAAATTAGGAATGATAATTATGATATTTCATTTATTTTAAAAATATAAAATTTTGTGAATATCAACAATCAATATAAAACACAATTGTGATTTAAAAAACCAATTGCCAAAATAGATTTCTAAAATGGATATAATAGGTTTCAAATGGTTTGATTGAAAAAATGTAATGAAAAGTCACAACCGTAAATTAAAGAGACACAACCGTATGATAAACGGACACAACCATAGATTGCATTTATTCAATAAAATACATTAATCTTAAATAAAAAGTAACGAACGAAAGAATACTTTTAAAAAATGAAATGAAAACTTTTTACTGTAAATTGCATTTCGCCGTAATTTACATAATTACAACAAAAGACATAACATAAGGAAATATAAATCAAACTTGAGAAGAAATTTGAAAAGAAAAAAATTAGAAATGATAATTATGATATTTCACTTAATTTAAAAAGATAAAATTTTGTGAAATAATAATCAATGATTGAATATCAACAATCAGTCCAAAACACAATTGTGATTTAGAAAACTAATTGCCAAAATATATTTCTAAAATGGATATAAATAGGTTTCAAATGGTGCAATTGAAAAGATGTAATGAAAAGTCACAACCGTATATTAAAGAGACACAACCATAGAATAAAGAGACATAACCGTAGATCGTATTTATTCAATAAAATACATTTATCTTAAACGAAAAGTTACAGACAAAAATAAAATTTTGTGAAATAAGAATCAATGATTGTGAATATCAACAATGAGTACAAAACCCAACTGTGATTTAGAAAACCAATTGCCAAAACAGACTTCTAAAATGGATATAAATAGCTTTCAAATTGTGTGATTGAAAAGATGTAATGAAAAGTCACAACCGTAGATTGAAGAGAATCAACCGTAGGATAAAGATACAAAATCGTGGATCGCATTTATTCAATAAAATACATTTCTCTTAAATATAAAGTTACGAACGAATAGACACAATCATTCATCGTCTTTATTGAGATTGTTATTATTTTTATTAAATAAATTAATAAGGATTGAAAACTGACACTCATTGGAAACCTATTGTGAATTTATCCAAACCAATTCCAAATAATAAATTTTTAAAGTAGATATAAATGATTTCAAAAGTTATTTTTAAAAAATGTAATAAAAATTTATTACCATAAATTGTATTTCACCATAATTAAATAATTACAACAAAATACATAAGAGAAGGAAATAGAAACCAAACTTGAGAAGAAATTTCAAAAGGAAAAGAATTAGGAATGATAATTATGATATTTCATTTATTTTAAAAAGATAAAATTTTATGAATATCAACAATCAGTATAAAACACAATTGTGGTTTCGAAAACCAATTGCCAAAATAGATTTCTAAAATGGATATAATAGGTTTCAAATGGTTTGATTGAAAGATGTAATGAAAAGTCACAACCGTAGATTAAAGAGATACAACCGTAGAATAAAGGGACACAACCGTAGATTGTATTTATTCAGTAAAATACATTAATCTTAAATGAAAAGTTACGAACGAAAGGATACTTTTAAAAAATGAAATGAAAACTTATTACCGTAAATTGCATTTCGCTGTAATTAAATAATTACAACAAAAGACAAAACAAAAAAAATAGAAATCAAACTAGAGAATAAATTTGAAAAGAAAAAAAATTAGGAATGATAATTATGATATTTCATTTATTTTAAAAAGATAAAATTTTGTGAAATAAGAATCAATGATTGAATATCAACAATCAGTACAAAACTCAATTGTGATTTAGAAAACCAATTGCCAAAACAGATTTCTAAAATGGATATAAATAGGTTTCAAATGGTGTGATTGAAAAGATGTAATGAAAAGTCACAACCGTAAATTGAAGAGACACAACCGTAGAATAAATATACAAAACCGTGAATTGAATTTATCAAATAAAATATATTTATGTTAAATGAAAAGTTACGAACGAAGGGACACAATCATTAATCGCCTTTATTGAGATTGTTATTATTTTTAGGGTGATTTACTAGAATAATTTTCTCAAACTATAAAGCATACTAGAATAGTCTAAAATTATTAAATTACTCAAATAATCCAAACAAATCTTTAAATACCGTTTTGCCCTTTTACAGGTGTAAGAAAAAGGTATTTACGAAAATACTATCAATGAAAAATGTCAAAAACTTACTATGCTGAAAAGATCAAGTGTGGTAGGTTTTAGGAAAACGCGTAGGTTTGTTTTACTTCATGGTAGATTTATTTCGCATGTATACTAAGTTTTTAGATTGGTTGAAGTTGCACGTTTCTTAGGTTTGTTTCGCATGTATAGTAAGTTATTGGATCGTGCACTGTAGGTTATTAGGTGTAATATAGTAGGTTTTCGGAAATAGAAATTCATGTTCGGATTTCCTGTTTGGTAGGTTTGTTTTGCATGTAAGTATGTTATTGGATCGTCCATAGTAAGTTTTTAGGTGTAACATAGTAGGTTTTTAGAAATAGAAATTCATGTTCGAATTTCTTGTTTGGTAGGTTTGTTTCGCATGTATAGTAGGATATTAGATCGTTCAAAGTAGGGTTTTAGGTGTAACATAATAGGTTTTTAGAAATAGAAATTCATGTTCAGATTTTCTGTTTGGTAAGTTTGTTTCGCATGTATAGTAGGTTATTGGATCGTGCATAGTATATTTTTAGGTGTAACATAGTCGGCTTTTAGATTTAGAAATTCAGGTTCGGATTTCTTGTTT
The DNA here is from genome assembly GCA_009757365.2 of Lepidium campestre. NCBI lineage: Eukaryota > Viridiplantae > Streptophyta > Magnoliopsida > Brassicales > Brassicaceae > Lepidium > Lepidium campestre. Next base: position 291,224 of record WJSH01002618.1, read on the forward strand.
GGTAGGTTTGTTTTACATGTATAATAGGTTATTGGGTCGTGCATAGTAGGTTTTTAGGTGTAACATAGTAGGTTTTTAGAAATATAAATTTATATTCAGATTTCCTGTTTGGTAGGTTTGTTTCGCATGTATAGTAGGTTATTGGATCGTACATAGTAGATTTTTAGGTGTAACATAGTAGGTTTTTAAAACTAGAAATTAATGTTTGGATTTCCTGTTTGGTAGGTTTGTTTCACATGTATAATAGGTGATTGGATGGTGCATAGTAGGTTTTAAGATGTAACATAGTAGGTTTTTAGAATTAGAAATTCATGTTCCGATTTTCTGTTTGGTAGGTTTATTTCGCATGTATAGTAGGTTATTGGATCGTGTATAGTAGGTTTTTAGGTGTAACATAGTAGGTTTTTAGAACTAGAAATTCATATTCGAATTTCCTGTTTGGTAGGTTTGTTTCGCATCTATAGTAGGTTATTGGATCGTGTATAGTAGGTTTTTAGGTGTAACAAAGTAGGTTTTTAGAAATAGAAATTCATCTTCTGATTTCTTGCTTGGTAGATTGTTTTCGCATGTATAGTAGGTTATTGGATCGTGTATAATAGGTTTTTAGGTGTAACATAGTAGGATTTCGAAAATAGAAATTCATGTTCGGATTTCTTTTTTGGTAGGTTTGTTTCGCATGTATAGTGCATAATAGGTTTTTAGGTGTAACATAGTAGGGTTTTAGAAATAGAAATTCATGTTCGAATGTCTTGTTTGGTAGGTTTGTTTCGCATGTGTAGTAGGTTATTGAATCCTTCATAGTAGGTTTTTAGGTGTAACATAATAAGTTTTTAGAAAGAGAAATTCATGTTCTGATTTCTTGTTTGGTAGGTTTGTTTCGCATGTATAGTAGGTTATTGGATCGAGCAGAGTAGGTTTTTAGGTGTAACATAGTAGGTTTTTGGTAAGAGCAATTCATGTTCAGATTTCGTGTTTGGTAGATTTTTTCGCATGTATAGTAGGTTATTGGGTCGTGCATTGTAGGTTTTTAGGTATAACATAGTTGGTTTTCGAAAATAGAAATTCATGTTCGGATTTCTTGTTTGGGAAGCTCGTTGTGCATGTATAGTAGGTTATTGGATTGTGCATAGTAGGTTTTTAGGTGTAACATAGTAGGTTCTTAGAAATAGAAATTCATACTCGAATTTCTTGTTTGGTAGGTTTGTTTCGCATGTATAGTAGGTTATTGGGTCATTCATAGTAGGTTTTTAGATGTAACATAGCAGATTTTTAGAAGTAGAAATTCATGTTCAGATTTTCTATTTGGTAGGTTTGTTTCTCATGTATAGTAAGTTATTGGGTCGTGCATCGTAGGTTTTTAAGTGTAACATAGTAGGTTTTTAGAAATAGAAATTCATATTCGAATTTTTTGTTTGATAGGTTTGTTTCGCATGTATAGTAGGTTATTGGATCGTGCATAGTAGGTTTTTAGAAATAGAAATTCATGTTCAGATTTTCTATTTGGTATGTTTGTTTCGGATGTATAGTAGGTTATTGGATCATGTATACTAGGTTTTTGGTGTAACATAGTAGGTTTTTAGAAATAGAAATTTCTGTTTGGATTTCTCGTTTGGTAGGCTTGTTTCGTATGTATAGTTGGTTATTGGATCGTGTATAGTAGGTTTTTAGGTGTAACATAGTAGGTTTTTAGAAATAGAAATTCATGTTCTGATTTCTTGTTTGGTAGGATTGTTTCGCATGTATAGTAGGTTATTGGATCGTGCACAGTAGGTTTTTAGGTGTAACATAGTAGGTTTTCGGTAAGAGCAATTCATGTTCAGATTTCGTGCTTGGTAGATTTTTTTCGCATGTATAGTAGGTTAATGGGTTGTGCATTGTAGGTTTTTAGGTGTAACATAGTAGGTTTTCGGAAATAGAAATTCATGTTCGGATTTCCTGTTTGGTAGGTTCGTTTCGCATGTATAGTAGGTTATTAGATCGTGCATAGTAGGTTTTTAGGTGTAACATAGTAGGTTTTTAGAAATAGAAATTCATGTTCGGATTTCTTGTTTGGTAGGTTCGTTTTGCATGTATAGTAGGTTATTGGGTCATGCATTCTAGGTTTTTAGGTGTAACATAGTAGGTTTTCGGAAATAGAAATTTATGTTCGGATTTCCTGTTTGGTAGGTTCGTTTCGCATGTATAGTTGGTTATTGGATTGTGCATAGTAGATTTTTAGGTGTAATATAGTAAGTTTTTAGAAATAGATATTCATGTTCAGATTTTCTGTTTGGTAAGTATGTTTCGCATGTATAGTAGGTTATTGCATCGTGCATAGTAGGTTTTTAGGTGTAACATAGTAGGTTTTTCGAAATAGAAATTCATGTTCAGATTTCTCGTTTGATAGGTTTGTTTCGCATGTATAGTAGGTTATTGGATCGTGCCTAGTAGGGTTTTAGGGGTAACATAGTAGGTTTTTAGGTGTAACATTGTAGGTTTTTAGAAATAGAAATTCATGTTTAGATTTTCTGTTTGGTAGGTTTGTTTCGCATGTATAGTAGGTTATTGGATCTTGCATAGTAATTTTTTAGGTGTAACATAGTAGGTTTTTAGAACTAGAAATTCATATTCGGATTTCCCGTTTGGTAGGTTTGTTTCGCATGTATAATAGGTCATTGGATCGTGCATAGTAGGTTTTTAGGTGTAGCATAGTAAGTTTTTAGAATTAGAAATTCATGTTCCGATTTTCTGTTTGGTAAGTTTATTTCGCATGTATGATAGGTTATTAGATCTTGTATAGTAGGTTTTTAGGTGTAACATAGTAGGATTTTAGAACTAGAAATTCATGTTCTGATTTCTTGTTTGGTAGGTTTGTTTTGCATGTATAGTATGTTATTGGATCGTGCATAGTAGGTTTTTAGGTGTAACTTAGTAGGTTTTTAGAACTAAAAATTCATGTTCAGATTTCCTGTTTGGTAGGTTTGTTTCACATGTATAGTAGGTTATTGGATCGTGCATAGTAGGTTTTTAGGTGTAACATAGTAGGTTTTAATAAAATAGTTTCATGTTCTGATTTCCTGTTTGGTAAGTTTGTTTCGCATGTATAGTAGGTTATTGGATCTTGTATAGTAGGTTTTTAGGTTTAACATAGTAGGTTTTTAGATATAGAAACTTATGTTCTGATTTCTTGTTTGGTAGGTTAGTTTTGCATGTATAGTAGGTTATTGGATCATTCATAGTAGGTTCTTAGGTGTAACATAGTAGGTTTTTGGTAAGAGGAATTCATATTCAGATTTCTTGCTTGGTAGATTTTTTTTGCATGTATAGTAGGTTATTGGATCGTGCATTGTAGGTTTTTAGGTGTAACATAGTAGGTTTGTGGATAGAGTAAAGAGTAATGCTTCATGATAGGTTTTTGGAAATGAGAACTCATGTTCAAAAAGCTTTCCTTGGTTGGTTTGTTTCGCATGTATCGTAGGTTTGTTTCGCATATATCATAGGTTTATATCTTGGTAGGGCATATGTTGGTTGGTTTTACATTGGTAAGCATAATAGGTTTTTTCTCTTTATAGTAGGTTTTTCCACTGTATAGTAGGCATATCTTGGTCTGTTTTTAAGTTGCGAAATCTAGGTTCATATTTCTCGTTTGGTAGATTTTGTGACTCTTCTTGGTAGAGTTGTTAAGTCTAGTAGGTTTTATAAGTGATGATAGTAGGCTTTTGTTCCTTTTGGAATAAGTACAGTAGGTGTTTTTCAATCTAATCTTTGTTGGATCTATGGATGAAATCATTCTAGTGTGTGGGAAATAGAAATTTGAAGAAGATAATTGGAGCTTCTTAGTAGATAAAGCTAATGGTTTTAGAGTTCTAGAACTGGACCAAGATGCAAGTAATGGCGAGGAAATGAAGATAAGTGGAGCATTCGTACAACACAACCACCATTGAAGCACAAACTTGATCTCGTATCTCTTGTTTTTTTTTCTAACTGTTGTTGGGTCTATGGATCAAACCTACTAAACTAAAGAATACAATCTATTAAACGATTCAAGAAAACCTACTAAACTAAAGATTGAAACCTACCAAACAATTGAGGAAAACCTATTGAACTAAAGAATAAAACCTACGTACCGATTGAAATAAACCTACTGAACTTAAGAATGATAGGTTTTCGGGTCCAACAAGGTAGGTTTTCGGAACCTTAATGATAGGTTTTATGCTGCAAAATTCATATTTGTATATCAAGTTTGGTAGATTGGAAGACATATTTCGTAGGTTATTGGCTCTGTTTTGGTAGGTTTTGATTTATTCTTGATATGTTTTTGTGTTTTCTTGGTAGGTTTTTTACAAGACTAAAAGTAATAAATAAGATAAGGTGTAGCCATTTAATATGAAATGCATATATATCTCAATTTATCTCCTTCTCATTAGCGTTAGGAGAAGATTCTTAAAATCTTAATACAACTTCACTCTTTTTTAATCTAATATTGATCCCTATATAATACTAACATGTAACATGTTTGACAAGTTTATAGCAGTTTTGTTATGTGTGTATACATGATTGTTGACTTCAAACAAATAAGAAATAAAAATGGGTACTCATGTATCATATCCTAGGTCTTCAATATGCATATGGAAGTAACAACATCTTGTTTTGTCCTTGTTCTTGATAATAACTTTGCTTGGTCCATTTTGTATATCAATTGTAATAGATCTGATTTTTGAAGTTGCATACTTGCTAATTGTGCATGAGCGTTAGCAAGATGTGCTTGAAGTTTACTCACTTGTTTCTGCAAATGGTAAAGATGTCTTGTTAGGTTTTTTATAAGGCAAAAATTGATTCAGTTAATTCTAAAACCTACCAATAAATAAATACTAGTCCGTACAAAAATTTACGAAACAAATCTACCAAGTATTACCAAATAAAACCTACTATACAATGAAAAAACCAAGAAATAAAATTATATCAAGAAATAAACCTACCAAGTTGTTCTAAAACCTACCAAATAAACCTACCAATCTTTACGAAATAAAACCTACCAAACTAAAATTGTTGCCCTCTTAACTTTCTTTAAGCCGGATATGACTAAATTTTCTACCTGTAACTACTAACAAATATACACTAAACATCAGTCTCTAGATATTTAAAAACAGTAAACACATTAACACTCAAAACGTACCAAAAACAATGTGGTACAAAACACACACATCGTATCTCATTCATAAGTACCACAGTTTGACATCTTTGCTTTCCTTTTAGATGTATGTTTTCTTGAGCAAATCATTAAACTCAGTACAATCATTTGCTGTGCTAATAACTTCAATAACATTCAACTCTGCAACAATCAAGACTTCTCCGTCCAAAGAAGCTCAAGAGTATAAAACCATACAAACTAATATTTACTAAACCAATCTACCAATCTTTACCAAATAAGAACTACGAAACAATAGGAAAAACCTAAAATCTACCAAACTAATATTCTCAATCGTTAACACAAAACCTACCAAAGCATAGATAACTAACCTACCAAACAGCAATATAAACTTCACATCTACTAAACGAATAATTGAAAGCCTACCAAATTTCGATTTTCAAGAACAATTATTACAAATCTACCACACTAAGTCTCCGTAAACTAACCCAGAAATAATTTCCAACCTAAAACTCATACTTCGAGTTTTATACACTAAGATTTATATGCTTTGTACACTAATTACTTAAACACAACCTCATTTTTCCTTCAAGGCTTTCCAAAATCTTTTCAAAACTCACATGGTAGTCCTATTCCAATAACCTACAAGATGAACAATGAAATCGAAATTGTTAGATGAAACAAGCACTAAAACGAATTTGAATCACAAAAAGAGTTCGATTTTGATGAAGAACAAGAGAGAGACGCCGATAGAGAGATGCGAGAGAGAGAGCAAGAGAGAGAGACTTACCGGTCTCAGAGACAGAGAGAGAGAGAGAAGCAACACCATGAGATAGAGAGAGAGAATCAACGCCGTGAGACAATGAGAGAGAAGTGACGATGAAGATTCGTCAAGGAAAAGAAGGAAATGAACATTCAGATTCAACCAGAGGCTGCAAAAGAATGACGAAGTGCAAAATCTGATAACAGCTACGTGGACAGAGGATGAAGAACTGTCAGCACAACCTAGAATAAATAATTGTCGCTCAGCCATAGTGCAATGGAATAAGCATAATAAAAAAAATAGTCAAGAGGTAATAGGAAAGCTTAGAGCTGACCTGGAACAAGAAATGACTCAAGCAAATCCATGTGAGGGTCATATCAACTTCATCAACACAAAGCTGAAACGAGCATATAAAGAAGAAGAAGAATTATGGAGGCAACGGAGCCGCCAACACTAGCTCAGATCTGGGAACACGAATACCAGTTACTACCATGCAACTACAAGGAAAATAATGAAATCAAACAAATTTGTAGTGGAAGATAATAATTGCCAAAAACACCATGAGGAGGAGAAAATGCTAGAGACTAAAACAGCCTATTTCCAAACCTTGCATGAATCACATAGCCTAAACTCAGACAATATGATTGCCCAAGTTGAGAAAACGCTCCAGCCAAAAATCACAGATGAACACAGTGCTCATCTCACAGCTGAGCCAAATGACAAGGAGATTAGGAATGCCATATTCTCCATTCATCCGGACAAGGCTACGAGACCCGATGGCTTCTCGGCGGGCTTCTTTCAAGCCAATTTGAAAGTGATGGAACCTTGCATTAAAAAAGAGATTAGAATATTCTACAGGTCTGGTGAAATGCCAAGAAACTTAAATGCAACAAATGTAAGGTTGATCCCTAGGATAACTAATCCAAAAAAGGTTGCCGACTATCGGCCCATTTCCCTTTGTAATGTTCTCTATAAAATAATATTTAAGATCCTTACAAACAGACTAACATCAATCCTTCCCGAGCTAATCTCGGAGAATCAATCAGCGTTTGTACTCGGGCGAGCAATCCTAGACAATGTACTAATCACCCATGAAGTTATGCATTATCTTAAAAGATCAAAGGGAACAAAATAAGGGTACATGGCTGTGAAAACTGATATGACAAAAGCATACGAGCGTTTAGAATGGAACTTCATTGAACAAGTGTTTAAGAGGTTAGGCTTTCCTCAACGGTTCATAGATTCGATGATGACATGTATATCGACTGTCAATTTTTCTTTCCACTTCAATGGAGAAGTTAAAGGAAATATCTTCCCTTCTAAAGGACTGAGGCAAGGATATCCTTTGTCTCCATACATCTTTATAATTTGCAGCGAAGTGCTGTCAGGTTTTTGCAGAAATGCACAGGAAAAAGGCAAATTAGAGGGCATACAAGTAGCAAAAAAATGCCCAAGAGTTAAGCATATACTATTTGCTGATGACACAATGTTTTTCTGCAAAGTATCAACAAAAAGTTGCAATGCACTCAACAAGATTCTATTAACCTATGAAGCGATATCGGGCCAGAAGATCAATAAAATGAAATCAGCTATCTCATTCTCCAAAAAAGCTGATACAACAACCAAAACAAGGGTAAAAAGGCTGCTAGGTATTGGAAAGGACGGATGAGCAAATAAATACCTAGGCCCACCTGAAGCCTTCGGTCAAAAAAAGAAGCATTTGTTTGCTTCTATTGTTGACAGACTTAGGCAAAGATCATTGAACTGGGCCAATAGGTTCCTTTCATCTGCTGGCAAGTTGATAATGCTCAAAAGTGTCCTCACATCCTTTCCAACATACTCCATGTCCTGCTTCAAGATACCAAGATCGATCTGCAAAAAGAAACAGTCTCAATTAACAAGATTTTGGTGGGACAAAAGCCCTGAGAAGAAAAATATATGCTGACTATCATGGAAAGAACTCTCAAGGCCTAAACAATATGGAGGACTAGGATTCAAAGAACTCAAATGTTTTAACCAAGGTCTTCTGGGAAACTCAGCTGGCGGGTTTTAAATAACACAAATTCATTGCTAGCAAAAATCTTGCTAGGAAAGTACTATAAGGAAGAAGAGTTCATGCAGGTCAAAGCTAAAGCTAATTGCTCCCATGGATGGAGGAGCATACTCCATGGCAGGGACCTGCTGATCGGCAACGATGGATGGCCTATAGGCAGTGGAAGAAACATACCAATAAGGAGTGAAGCATGGATTGGACAGAATAATCATGGATTAGACAGAAGAAACCTATGCAACCTCACGGAGCAGCAACCCTTTCCACTCTCCACATGAATGTGTGTGATCTCCTACAACCAAATAAAGCAAAATGGGATTTCCAAAAAATTAGAGAAGTGTTACCAAATGTGGAGAAACACATCCGTGCAATTAAAACAAGCAAAATGAATATCCCCGACAAGAGAACGTGGTGCCACTCGAGTTCGGGAGAATACACTTTGAAATCTGGCTACATAATTGCCAAGAACAAGAGGCAAATAGAAACTAATCAAGCTATATATGTGGCATGTAATTGGAGGAAAGAAGTGTGGAGTCTGGCTACTACACCAAAAATCCAAACTCTCATATGGAAAGCACTTAAAAACGCCCTCCCAACAGGTGAAAACTTGGAAATCCGACACATAACAAATGATGGAAAATGTGTGAGATGTGAAGCAAAAGAGATAATTCTTCATATTTTATTCGAATGACACTTTGCAAAAAAGGTTTGGGAAATTGATACTCAGATTTTTAACCTCAAATCTTACTGCAAGTGCACAACAAATAAAATAGTATTACATGATCTAATCCACAAGGACCAAGTGTTACACTATCGATCTCTAGAAGAAATTTAAGCTAAGAAGAAATAAAGATGTGATTGTTTGTCAATTTAAACGAAAGCAAAGCAAATTAAACGATGTAAATTTAATGAATAAAAGCACTAAGTTCAGGGAATCCTCAGAAAATCAAAACAATAGATCAGAACATTATTCAATGAATGATTAAAACCGTTCTTAAACTCGAAACACAAAGCTATAACAAACCCATTGTTGTGGCATCGATTACTATGCCTAGCAACCTAGAATTCTAAATTGTCGTTTGAACCTAAAATTCTAAACACACATTAACAAGAAAGTTCGATAAGTTCACAAATTGCCTTAACATTAGCTTTCGTTGGCTAAGAACAATTTGCTCATCTAAGTTCTTTCAGGCATTTAATCAAATATTTTTGATGCGTTAAATAACCTAAGATCATAAGTTAGGTGATCAAGCTAACTTAAGCATTAAATCAAACATTAGATGAAGAACCCTAAGATAATCCCTATCCAGCCATAATCTATCAATTCATGAAATCCCTGAGAAAACCCTAAACTTAATTAAAAGACTACTCAAACATGGAATAAAAGAACAAAACAATAGATTCAAAGGAATTCATAATAAAATTGCAAAAGAAGTAAAAGGGTTCAGAAATCTTCTCCAAAGATGCAGAGTATAAACTTCGTCTCCCAAAAGTCTATGAAATCGCCAATTGGTGCATCGCAGAAATCAGATTAGGGTTTCTTATCTCTGGAAGCAATAAAAAATGACGGCGAAAGCAAATAAAAGAAAGGCGGCGGAATTAGGGTTTGGCAGCGGCGGACGGTGGTGATGATGAAGAAGGCAACGGCGATGGGGATATATGACTCGGAATGCGCATTGAATCAAGCCTCCTGAATCCTACCAACAAGAATAACTCGGGGTTCACTCTTGTTAGGTTTCCTCACGTGGGAGCAGAGCTCGACGACGGCTAGAGTTTGTGATTTCTCACGTTAGCAAAAGCTAGGGTTTTTTTTAAAATAAATCTCTCTCTCTCTCTCTGATTTATTAATGAATCAAGGGGTTACATTATATAGTGAATTCCTTGAGGAAAACCCTAAAACTTAATGGGCATAAGTCTTTGAACCCTAAAATAAATGGAAAACTATCAAAACTAGAAATCCCTAAATCAATGGAAAAATACCTAAACTGATCAGACTTCTTTTTCTCCTCTTGGACCCCACGAAATGGACCCTAAAAAGAAAGGGTCTTTCACAACTTAAGCCCAAAACAAATGACCCTAAGGCCTTATTCAAATGGAGAGTTGTGTTCTTCTGGTCAAAAGCATCGACTCCTTCATTGAGTAGTGGTAGATGAAAACCAACAAAAGTGAAGTAATCCTCCAAAATACTTTCTAGATCGATTCCTTGCTCATTTAGTCCAAACTCATCTCTAAGTCTCCAAATCTCCATGAAAGCTCCAAATCACCAAAAAAGACTCAAAAAATAGAAAATATGCGACTTTCTACATCTAGGACTCTAGAACGAAAATATGCAAAATATTGGTGAAAACATGAGAATGCATGAACGTAAGTGATAAAACAAATGGAAAACAAGTATAAAATCTAACTAAAATGCATGAATATCAGAAATGGTACCTTTCGATGTGCCCATGAACCCATAATCGATGCATACAGTCCTAGATGGACTCAGATCAGCAAAGGTAAGCCGAAATCTTCCTCTAACAGGCTTAGGAGAAACGCCGATATATCCATGGATCTGTTGGTACCTTTGGACCTCTAGAAATCACAGGGTGTTCGGCAACAAAGTTTTCAAGGAAGGAGAGCTAGTGTTAAAAGCCATAACATAGGCTAAAGAATAGACATAGTCCCAAGCAACCAATGAAATAACAGAGATGTAGATAATTGAATCCACACAAATTCAAGAGGAATTTGAAGGCTTACTTGCAAATTTGATGTTGTGTGGTCGGAGAATAACAGAGAGGCGGGACTTGAAAGACTATGGTGAGACCACCACCGCCAATTCATCTCACAAATATCGGTGAAAGTGGAAGATGTCATATCTCCTCTTACGGCCGAAGGAATCAGTCTCAGGGAAGCTGTAATCAAAGCACATGAGAAAGGATGGAAAAAGATAAGATGTGAAGCTGATTGTTTAGTGTTAGTCCAAGCGATTAACAAGAGATCATACCCTCCTGAAATTTATGGCATCGCAAAAGACATCGAAGAGATGATGCTAGGTTTTGATATTTTGAAACTATCGTTTATTAAACGCTTGGAAAATCAGGAAGCCGACGCTCTGGCAAAGCAGGCTTTAATGTATCCACCAAACACTTTGGTTATTAATTAAAGAATGAATGATGGAAAGGGAGTCCATCCCAGCTGTTGGAGCTGAAGGAGTTCAGGGAACTAAAGGACATAATGCACAAAGGTTCGGTTTATGGAGAGTTCCAAATCATCTTCCAAGAGAACCTAGGGTGATTGGTACATTCGACGAGCCCAGTGTTCACGGATAGAGGACATGCATTAGACAACCTTCGGTTGAAAACAACAAGTCTGATTAATATGGTCCAAGGTAACAAATTTCATGGTTTACCTATGGAATATCCACTTGATCACCTTGGTCAGTTTGTTTGATAGATTTTGTGGCACGGTCAAGATTAATGGCATTTCGAAATATGCCTTTAAGATGCAGTTATTTCCATTCCCTTTGGGTGATAAGGCCCACCAGAAGAAGAAAAATATTCTGAGCAAAACAATCACTTCATGGGATGATTGCAAACGCTTGTTTCTCTCCATGTTATTCAGCACCTTAAGAATGGCGTGTCTAATGAATGAAATCTCTAGCTTTTCTCAACGTTCACACAAGAGCTTTTGTGAAGCCTATGAATGTTTCAAAGCATATACATCAGAATATCCTCACCACGAGTTTATCAACGAGTCGTTTTTGAGTACTTTTTATAGGGGAGTGCTGCCAAAGCTTCACATGTTACTAGATACCGCAAGCAATGAAATTTTTTAGGTAAAAAGCTTAGGAAGGCATGATTTTAGTGGAAAATTTAGTGCATAGGTCAAAAATTATGAGGAGGAGTACGAAAAGTCTCTATAGAACATAATTGACTTGGATAACAAGCATGAGCAGTAGAGACAGACCTTATACGAGAAGATTGATAATGTAATTCAATGACACTTAGATCACTGTACTATTTTACTGAATATGAATTGGACCAGAGGAATCAAAAGGTTGGTGTTGAGGTTTTGAAGTGAGCAAAAGGAAGAGGTGAGCTACCTTAATGGAAAAGGTTATCAAAACAAATTTAATCACAATTTTTAGAATCACCCTAACTTCTCTTATATGAGCGCAAACGTCAAGAACCCTCGACACCAAAGTTATCCGCCTTAACGACCTCAAAATCAGAGGCTTAATCTTGCGTTCAGTCAGATATTCAATAAGGGTTTTGTTGGTGATGGGCCTGAACGAACTCAAGGCCCAAAACTGAGTCTGCCATAGAAGCCCAACTTCAGTTAATAAATAGCCTAAAACCTAAAGTCAATAGAGCTCGAGCGCATGAAAGAAAAGGAAACACGCCCCAAAGATCTAGAAAAGAAACACATACCATAACTTATGTATCAAATATGGCGCGATCAAAGGAAAATGTGTAAAGAAAGATGAGGAGGCGCGAAGAAAAGGATCAAACATCATAGCGTCAAGACCTAGGAAGAAAAAAGGCTAGTTAGAATCAATAATGGAAAGTCTACGTAGCGATTAAATCTATTTTCTCGTGAAATCTTATTGTTGTTAGTTTACGCCTTAACAATATGGCACCGTGAGACCAAAAGCTTTCTCGGTCAACAAGACTAGCTAGCAAGGAAGATGGTGCAGCGGATTTCTCAATTAGGGTTTATTGATCAGAGGGGTGGCGATGATGAAGCAAGTGTTGGCGGCAGCGACACAAGATGGTGACGATGACGGCCTTGACGTGGCTCAAGGATAGTTGAGGTGGTATGGCGGCAGACATCGATAGCGGCGGCAGCGATAGCGATGGATAGATAGATCCAGTGGGCAAATTTAATCAAGCTGTAGATCTCTTCTTGCAATAGAATCAAAGTTCACGTTGAAAGGCTCCTTGAGGAGGCGGCGAACGAGGGACGACAATTAGGGTTCCTACTCGTGGGAGCAAAGCTCAACGACGGCTAGGGTTTTCAGAGGTACCCCTCTAGGGTTTTGTGTATAACTCTCACAAGAGCCTTTAAGCAACTCAATTCCTTCAACTTTACACTCAAAAATCTGATTTTTAATGATGCAAGGGGTTATATATTTATATGTTTTTCTAGGAAGACTCTAGAAACCCTAAACCTAATGGGTCATGGTCTGTTATTGCCCTAATTAAAATAACTAAATCAAATAGGCCCAACAAATAAGCCCAATGAAAATAACAAAAGAAAAGACCTTAAGAAACATACCCTAATTAAAACAGACTCAATAACTGAAACAAAAAACCCATGTTAATGGACCAAACTAGTTAAAAAGGCCTATTAGAGCTAAGGCCTACGATTTCATGGCTTTCTTGGTGCCACACTGCACCAGATCCCTCCCTGTTTGAAAGATTTGTCCTCGAATCAATCAAGGGTTTTCTCCGCACATTTTGCAATGATCTCGCGGCTCTTCCTTCTTGTACATTCCATGCAGGGCTTCGATGCAAATGATGTTCGCTTTTTCTAACAATCAAATAAATCAACAAGCACAAACAACTATAACATTGAAGTACTTGAAGTTCAAAACCACAAGGAGCTTAAAATTAACACGATGAGATTCCAAGGAATCAACTTGAGCTAAAGAAGATAATAGATTGGTTTTGTAACAACTTAATGAAATCAAATAAACTAAAAACAGAACAAGATATAAATGGTTTAAAAGCAATGTATCTAAGGATAGGCAATCGATCTAGAGAGCAACAAACAATTCAAAGAAGCTAAGAGTTTCAACAAACAAGAACCATCCTAGGGCATGAGACTCATTCAATTTAGATCAATCCAATCTCATGGCATTGACCCCTATGTAATCAGTATGTTAAAGTAAACTCTCATTTGTTCTCCTACAGTCACAAGCATTAACAAACAAGCTCACAAAGACCACTTCATACCCTAACATCAACTCTCATTGGCTAGGAAATAAAAGCCCACAAATAGACTCTTTCAGGACTTTCATCGAATACCTCTCGGGCGATATCTTTCCCACCATCAAGGTTACTAGTTGATCAAGCTAAACCTAGCATTAAGAACATCTTAAGTGGAGGATCTACAGATCTAACAACCCTAGCAACAAGAATCATTCATTAAACCCCTAGATNNNNATTCAACCCATTAGGAGACTACTCACACATACTTAAGCAAATCTCAACATGAACAACAAATAAACCCATAATGAAAAGAGAAAAGAGGAAAGGAATAAGAAGAAACTCTTTTTGATTGATGACACAAGAAAATGCTCATAAATCCATCCAAGAATCTTTAAGGTTCTTCCTCAAATCTTAAATCTCTCAAACAAGATCCAAAAGATAAAGATTTGAAAAATTACTCAAAAGAGAAATATTTGTTGGTCTCCTCTAAAATCCAAAAGGTTTTGGGGTTTTATATTGTAGCCAAAAAACTCTAAAAACGAACTAGGTCAACCCGGGAAAAATCGAGTTTGACCCAACTTAAAATAAGATAAAAAAGGCCTTTAGTGGCCTGGGTCCGACCGGTCGCAACTTGGAATCAATCGGTCTCGCTCTTGATTCGGTCGGTCGCTGGATTCTGGATCGCAGCTCTTCTCTAGCTCCAGCTGGTCACGTTGTTAGATCGATCAATCTTCATTCAGGTCCGGCCGATCCGAAGGGCAAACATCAAGACACGCAATGGTGCTGGACCGGTCTTGAATCACGATCAGCCGGTCATGTCTCGCTCTCGGCTGGTCTGAGCCATGAGTAACCTGTCTCGGCTTGAGTCTGCCTGGGTTGCGGGGTGATCGTCTTCCTTAGCTCTGGGGCTTTCCTTCTTTGCTCCGGGGTGGTCCTTCTTTGCAACTTCCTCTTTCTTCAGTTTCATTTAGCTTCACAACTACAACCTTCACTCATTTTCTCCATGTTCATCCTCCACTCTTGTCCTCTTCAATGTGCCTTGGCCCATCTCCTTAGCCTTTAATCTCCAATCCACCTAATTAAGACTCAAAGAAGACAAAACATTAGACTCTCTAGTTCTAGGACTATAAGTCATGATATGAATGCAAACTTACACTAGAATGGGCAAACATGAGACCTAAATGATGCGAAACAAACTAGAAAATGTATGATAATGAAGCTATTTATAGTGTATATCAGCTCCCCCGGACTTGTCCTTTGCTTGTCCTCAAGAAAACAACCGGCAATCCCGGAAGAGAGGTTTGAAAGTGAGAACTCAACATGTCAAGACCTTAGCAAAGATTAGCATTTAACGACCAATGATAGTGACGACACATAGCCCAAAAACATGATTCCAAATGACCTCTAACTTCTCAATGCTTATCTATCTCTGTCAAACAACAAGCGTTCACAAGAGTCCACAAGCTATTTTATCAACCACTCTTCACATTCATTAATCTCAAGGATGTACAGTCTCACAAATGGATAGTCAATCAAATACCACTTGGCTAGTTGAAAAAAGGCAATAAGGCACTAAGTATGTGAGTGCGAGGAGGCTATTGGATTTATGGTGACTATACTATCAAGAAATAGGAATGCTAATCATCATGCAAAATTATACTAAGACAAAAATAATTAACGCATACAATTCTTAGCTTCCATTCAATTAGTCTATATCAAAGAGACAAGAGGAAGAAGCCGGAGAGGCCGAAGACCTTCAAGGTCAAGAAGGAAAAGAAGAGGAGAGTCAAGGCCGAAGTCATCATGACAAGGTTGAAAACCACCCCAAGGACCTCCAAGAAGGAGGAAAATGGCCACCAAGGACCCATAAGGGTCACCAAATCATCAAAAGATCATAAAAAAGTCATATGGTACAAGACTGGAAAAGTCAACATTTGGACCAAGAAAGTCAACGAACGTGAGCCATGTACTGCGGGTAAGCCATCGGGTCGAGAGGCATGTACCATGGGTAAGGATTCTACGCACCACAGGATGGGTCAACGGACAGGCGAGAAAGTCAACGGACATAAGACTTCATGTACCGCGGGTCGAGAAGAAAGCTTACCGCGGGTGGATCAGTCACGTACCGTGGGTAGTAGAATCATGTACCGCGGGTGGATCAGTCACATACCGCAGGTAGTAGAATCATGTACCTCATGATGGTCTGTCATGTACCGCCCGGCGAGAAAACATGTACCGCGGGTCGAGTGGCGTGTACTGCGGGTCGAGAAAACACGTACCACAGGACAAGGCTGCATGTACCGCAGGATGAGGCTGCACGTACCGCATGACGAGGCCGCATGTACCGCAGGATGAAACCGCGCGTACCGTAGATCAGGTCGCGGCAGGTCACGGCGAGGTCAACAACCGAGGCAAAAAAAAGTCAACATTTTGGAAATTTAAGAAATATTGATTCTAATCAAATGGGATGTTAGCCAAAGGATGTTAGAACCTAAATGAAGCCTAACTAGAAGCAATATGACCGTTGGAAGCTTAAGAAGACATGTGAGGCTTCTTTATTCTAACTTCAAAATGGAGGACATGTCACTTTCAAGCCTTAGGAAGTCCATTCCTCTTTCCTCTCCAACGATCATATTTTACTTTTTCTAGGGTTTCTTTCAACTGATTCAAAGCTTTGTAATCCTCTATAAATAGAGCTTATATTCCCTTTGTAAACATAACAACATAATATACAAAAGAAGTGTTGCAAAATCTCTCTCTTTATTTATGTTTATGCAAGTACTTTAAGATGTAGTTTCTAGGGTTAGTTGGCTCGTGTAGAGACTGCCTAATGGCAGTTCTCTACCTCAACACTTCTAAATTCTCCACAAAACTCTTTTCTTGCATTGTTTAATTCTCTAGTCGAATGGTTCTACAATCCGATCTACAAGGCACACAAACCTTTAGTGTTGTGTCGCATACGTCAGATTGGATCCAACCTAGACGTTTTTCTCCTTATTAGAACCAAGTTACTTCATAGTAACCTTGGTCTTATCAAGGTATTTTAGAGAAGATTCAACCACAAGTTGGTGTTTCTTCTCACTTGAGATCGAGTCCATTATTTGTGGGTTAAGTGGTT